>JAOEHJ010000013.1:3702540-3719293 GCA_025447855.1 Potamarius usumacintae
GCAAACATTTAAAATGAAATGAATCTTTAATCCTTTCAGAAAACTGAAACATGGGTTCATGGGCCATGGGTGTGTGCATTCCCCGGAAGAACCGCTTCCTTCTATTCTGCCATCAACCGGTCGTGTTCAAATAATGGTGTGGAGAAATCACTGAACTTGACTTTATACAGACGTGACGTGACCCTAGTGATTACTGACAGTGTCACCTGGGGAAAAAAAACAATCACGTTTTAGAAAAGAAAAGAAAAAAACTTCCACTTTCAAAGCCGCTTCATAGTAACGAGTAACGAGGACCTTGATAGAAATGTAGCGGAGTAAAAAGTACAATATTTGTCTTTAAAATGTCGTGAAGTTAAAGTCATAAGTTTCCAAAAAAAAAATACTTAAGTAAAGTACAGATACTCAAAAAGTGTACTTAAGTACAGTACTCAAATAAATGTACTTTGTAACTGCCCACCTCTGTATTTTACTGTATAAACTCTGTCCTGTAGAATTTCCTGAGAAACATCAAGTTACAGCTTTGTGTCTGACCAGAAGTTCCAAAGTTCTGACACTGGAGACTCCTTCAAAAATGAGCTTTTTCTTTCTTCAAGGAACAATACATTGACTTCAGACGCAAGGCCCCCAGAGCCTCTCCAATGCCAGCTGTCTTTTGGAGACTGAGTGTGAAATCAGGCATTATCTATCTACCAACTCTCAAATAACCTTGTCTGCCCAACCTCCTTTCCCCGTGATGCCTTTGTGTGCTCATTTGTGTGTTCATGTTTGGCTAAGCAGGATGATGAACAATAAAAAAAGGCAAATTCCATTACGACACACCCCCATAATCACCTGTCTTCAACGAGCCTCCAGTGAAAGGTTGCAGTCTATCGGTGACTGAATGCCAATTATCCTTCGAAATGAAGTTTTGCACAGTGATTCCGTCAGCCGGCTGGTTGCGCTGCTCGAGATGCTTTGTGAAGTTGTCATTTTTCATCATTGCCTCTCATGCTATGCTGTGCGAAAGACGTTCATCGGCAACGTCCAAACTAAAATGAGGCTTCTTGCGCAAGCTTTATGGGGAGAAGAAAAAGAACGGCAAAGGCATGTCAGTGCAGATCTTGGGGTATTCATGTGCTAATTGTGAAGCGCAGACATGTATCGGCATGCATTCAGGATGAAACATGGGCAGTCTTTCGCAATCAAAAAATTCGCTGGTTTTAATTGGAGCACTGACATTTAATATTTTTCCTCCAGTTAAATCAGTTTGGTGATGAAACTGTTCAGTGATGATGACTGAATTGATCCAGTCTGATGTCAAGGTTTATTTGATAAAAATGTAAAAAAACAAAACAAAAAACCTTCCAGTTTTTGTGCCTGTGAGTCCCAGTGAAGGAGGTGCGGCCGAAGCCGATATGATTGATTCCCAGGAAAAGAGGTGTGGCTTTTGTGATAAAATTAAGGAAGTGTGGCTTCTGTCCCTGTCAGTCCCAACAAAAGAGGCCTGGCCTCCTCATCTATACCTGTCAGCCCCTGGAAAGGGCATGTGACCCAAGCCTATGTGCCCACCAGTCCCAGTAAAAGAGGTGTGGCCAAAACTTATGTGCCTGCCAATCTCAGAAAAGGAGATGTGGCTTAGGTATATACATCTGTCAGTCCGAATCATCGAAGGCAGGACCGAAGCCTCGGGAAGCATTGCTGAGGAGAACAAGGTGGGGCTAAACGTACAAACCCATAACCTGTGGAGCCCCGCCCCATGTGCAGCCTCTCCCCATTCCCCAGGGTGCACCCGGGTCTACTTGAGTGAAGGAGTTGTGGCCTTGGCTTCGATGCCTGTCAGTCTTGGTAAAGGAGGAATTTTGTGTTCATTTAATCTGACTGAAGTGAAGGAGCTGTGGTGTCTGTCAGTTACAGAAGGCTTTGTGCCTTCTTGTCAATTAATTGCTTCCCATGTGCCTGATGACGGAGACAGACCAAAGGAGGTGTGGCCTCTGTACCTCTCAGTCCGAGTAAAATAGGCCTTGGCTAAGGTGTGTGTCGGTTGGAGTGACCGAGGCATCACGAGATACATCCACTTAACCTGATGTCCACTGTATTTTTGTAACGTGAGCCGTGAACTCGAGAGTGGGAGAACTGAAAGAAACATAAAGAGCTCTGGAGTTTGAACTCGCAACGCATTGTGTTTTGCTGCTATAATGGGCGACGCTTGTCTGCTCCTCTTCAACAGCAAACACGCCAGAAGTTTTCATCCTGGATGAGCAAATCCTACAAAGGTCATTTTTCTTCTCACCGAAGGTCTTTTCTGCTGGAGCAAAACAAACAAGCACTAATGCTCATCAAATCATTTCAGCCTCCCCCTGAAAGAATAAGCCAGTAAGTGTGTTTTTGCAATTATGACTTTTATTAGATAGGTAGAATGAGGTTTTAATGTTTTTATCGGAAAGCAATGTCACCAGTGTCATTGCTCTCATTAGAAGATTTTCACGTTGGGAACAGGCCAGTGGTTGATTTAATGTTGGCGAAATAATGCAGCACATCATTCTCACCAATTACCAAGCCAGCCTGGTGCAGCCGTCTTTCAGAGCTTTCAGTGTACCGTGTGCTTCATCCTGAGGATTGATTTTCTAAAAATATGATTTCAATCCGCAGATTTTTTCCCCTGCTTTGTTTCCTTGGCGACACGTCCAAACAAGGAGCTGTTTCCCGGACAACAAGCCTGAAAAACAAGGCTTATGCCTGTCAGCAGTTAGATGGGTTCTTGTGTGTGTGAGAGAGAGAGAGCACATGGAAGCACCTGGTGTCCCAGAATTAGATGAATTAGCAGAATCAGAGTCCAATCAGTCAATTATGGCAACAAAGGCACATCAGATCTGACTTCTTTCATTTTTAAAAGCATGTTCTGCCCTTTTTTCTTTTTTTTTTTTTTAAACCTCCAGTGACGCACAGTTCAATTGTCTTCACACAGAGCTGTAAATTATTTTACAGGTGAGTCACCCGGTAGGGTTAAAAAAATGTTCCATGTTATAAACTAGCGAGACTGTCTGTGCTGAATATCACTCATATCAGTGTTGTCCTCTGCATTAATGCTCATCATTACACCTATCTATCTATCTATCTATCTATCTATCTATCTATCTATCTATCTATCTTTTTTGTCTTTAACTATGAAAAAATTAATCAGTGAATCAACAAAACACTGAAAGATTTTTAAAATATTCTTTCTTTCTTTCTTTTGTAGTTAAATGCGAAAGGAAATAATCAAAAAATAAATCAGTGAATCACCAAAACACTGAATGAATGTATGAGTCTGTCTCTCATTTTTTTCTTTTTATATCGAGCAATGAATATAAAAACATAAGTGAATTAAAAATCCCTCCCTCCGTCCGTCCATCCATCCATCCATCCATCCATCCCTCCTGCTTGGCTTTTCTCTGGATTTTCTCGAAGACCTCCACAGCAGGCTGTTTTTCCTGCTCAAACACACTGGATTGGACTCGTTGGCTAATGAGCGAGTGTGTGCTGAGCTGAAACAGGTGTGTTCGAGCAGGAACAACACCAGCGTGCACTTGTGTGCTCTGAGCTGCATTTTCACTTCAGTTTAAAATTCATGATGGAAAAACTGCCAATCACTTTTTGGCCCTTTCACCTGAACACATGAAACTTTTGCAAACCACGTGGACTGGGCTGCGATTGAGGCACGGTTTTACGGCTGGACTGGTTCAACTGTGACGGGCTGTTTCTAGGGGCTGATAATGCCAGTGACTTGCTCAAGCTTTAACACCAGTGCAGGAGAGGCAGGTGACACGCCAAACCTGTGTAAAACACGGGCTCGAGGCGAGGGGAAATAATCGCAAAATTCTTTTGTTTCGGGGATCGCGTCTGTCATGTCACAAAGGGCAAATTCACAAGCTCAAAGACATTCAGTCTTGTTCCAATCGACAAAGGTGAAGAATAAAATAAACAGCTGAAATAAAACCTGTTTTTCATGACATGAAGAAATAATGATCATTGAAATTGCCAAGTTTTTTGGAAGGAGTCTCCAGTGTCCGTGCTTTCTTGCTAAAGTTCCGAGCGACGAATTTTCTTGACAAAACAAACACACATACAGGCGTACATCTGTTAGAATGGAAGTGATAACAGGAACTAACTTGTTTTGTGGATGTTCCACAACATGAAATGTAACTATAAATGGATAAAAGCATGACATTTCATTCTTTAGTCAATTAAACATCGTCACTGTTGACAAATCACTGTCGTATAAGATGAATAAACCACTTCGGGACATACCGCGAGAGGAAAATAATCAACTCTGAGTTACCTGGAATTCGCCTCATATCAAGCTGCATCACACCATTGATTGATTTTTTATTTTTCCTGTGATCGCATTCACCCAAGTTTTGTCATCCTTATGTTTTTTTTTTTGTTAAAGGCTGATACTTTTGTGAAGCTTCAAGAGAAACAACCACGATCATCATTTCTGTCTTTTAAAATCAATGCATAAAAATTTTCATTGCTCTTGTATACATTCTGTACTTCCTTATTTCTGACATTTCGACATAACATGATCAAGAGGCATGGGCAAGGTTGGATCGAATAAACGTTAATGGAACTTGTAAATTTAAATGAAGCGATTTGCCTTTTTTTCTTTCTTTTTTTTTTGACTGCGTCACTCTGCGAAATGTATTCCACCTCCTTGCTTACACAGCGGCTGAAATGCATTTTGCAGAATATCCATCACTTCTATGATTTTTCCCCCCCCCCCTGATATTTTGGAGACAAAGCCTGATGTAAATCCAACTCTGCTTTCTGCATTCTTCAATTAAATGGTAATATTTGCTCTGAGAGGGTTTGACAGACCAGTACATAATTAAACATGATACATTTTGGGCCAACGATATTGTTGACAGAAGAAAAAAAAAAACAAGTGACAGAAAAAGCAGAAAGAAGTATTATTATTATTATTATTATAAATTTATTTATTTATTTTGTGGCATTTAAGACTGAAGTGTTGTTGCCACTGTTGCAAGAACAATGTGTTGCATAAATTGAACTTTTAGCTCGATTTCAGTTTCGGACAATTATGAGATGTTCTCACCACAGCGTTTGTGATTTGCGCTTGAGATTTGCACTTGAGAGCAGAAATGTTGGTCCCTGTTGGACTCAGAAGACAGTGAGAGGATGATCTCTGGGTGAGCAGTTGTAAAGAACGGAGTTCGGATCCAAGGAAGAGTTTTAAATTGAAAATCATAATTGTTCAACATAATAATGGCACAAGGCAAACAGGAGGACGTGGTGTAGAACTCAGAAAACTCAAGAGGTTGGCAAGACTTCGCATTGTATCCTTGCATTCCATGTGCTTTTGGACCAAACAGCTCTTGGGACTACTTCCCACTGGGGAGCTCCCTTGAGAACTCCATACCTTCAAGAGATTTTCTCTGCTTGCACTTGCACCACCAGTAGGAATGCTGAAGTGACGTAAGCTAGCTGACAATTGCGATAGCGACAACACTAGTTTGTTGTTTGCCTTTGTATGAACATGCGTCTTGTTTGCTCTGAAAATGGCAAACTAACAACGTTGGGATTTAAACTTCTCCACTATCGTGTGTCGTGTCATGTTTTGATCATGTTTCTATGGAAACAGATCTTTCTACTTCATTGTAGAATGGGGGAGACCAGGAAGTGTTGCGCGCTGACAGAAAATACTTTATTTTACATTATAACGAGTGAATTTGTGGTGGAAAATAGTAAGTGATTTGCTTAAAATAGATTTATCTCAACATGTGAGTGTGGATTTGTTCTTTTATTACGGGTTTTCTGACATGATAGCTGGAAAAAAAAATCCATGGACATTTTGCTTATTGAAGATTTTCACTTGGGCGTGACAAAATCGTGACTTATTTCCTGCGTTGAATATACGCTCAATAAAGCCTGGACTTCACTATCATTTCATTTAGCTGTTTTTTTCCTTCAGTTTTTAATGCAAATGTTAAAAGTTGTTGTTTACACAGCTAACGTTTTACTCTGATTTTTAAAAATGGTTGTCGCCAGTGCTGCCTAGGCTCACGTGTCCGGCCGCTCGATGAATGCTTACGTCTATGTCTGGACCATTGAGCGTACATTTACCTAACTCATGGTTCCTCTTGTGCTGGGAGAGTATCTACCCTGAAGAAGGAGCTAAAATGGCGTTCGAAGAACTCTGATCGTCCTCAGTTCCTGCAGTGCAAGAGGAACGTCCTCCAACAGAACTATGAAAAGTTCCTTCTGTCCGAAAGCACTGATAGTGTAAATGAACCAAAAAACCAGATGTGAAACAGAAAATGAGCAAATGGCTAGAATTCAGGAGATTAGTGACCTCTTTTGGGGAGGAAGGGCACTGACCTGTGGTGTTGTGTTTCATGATGGAAAATTTGTCAGAAAACAGGGTCCCTCGTTAGTTCTTTGGATGGTTCAGGGTTTTATATTGCGAAAGAGGTTCAAATTGATGCCTTTTTTGAAAGGGAAACTTTCAAAGAATCTTTTTGGTTGAAAGGGAGAATCTTTTTTCCAAACACAAAGGGGTATGACTGATTTGATTGTCCATCCCATCCAATTGCTTTGTCAGAAAATTTACTTCCAGGATATGTGGAGGCAAAATTCAGAAATAAAACAAGAACCAAGCCTAGTTTGTGACTACATGGTTCTCACGAGAGGAAAACCACGACCATGCTGAGAACGATCCACCATCCAAAAGTGATGTACCCAGTGGTTGTCCCTTTAAATTGATGGATGAGGCAGATGGAGGCCAATATGTTTTCCAAAGGCAAGGAAACACAGGCCAGAATAGTTGCTTCAGAATGCACCAATATGGCAGGTCCACCCATGAAAAATCAGTCCATCCTGGCTCCTTAAAATTGCTGACCAATAACTATTCCAGAGACTACTGTTGTATATCTCTGGTATACCCCATTGGATGGTTCATTCCTTGCATGCAACGTTGGTCATGTTGACCTACTGAGGCCTGTGTTTGGGCAATTCTTCATTTCCATCAATGCTGAATCATTGTCCTGGAACAGCAACTATCGGACGAAGCCGGTCACAGTGCCCAGTTTGCAGGAAATGGCCATTTTCCTCTTTGATTGTGCCCATTGTTTGCAATCTCGATGGCAACCAGGAAGTGGAACACTCCTTGAAACTGAGCTTGCTGGAGAAAGATATTGGCATGGTTTGGCTTGGTAGTTGGGTGTCCATTTTTCAATTTCTTTTGAGACCAGAAACGGTTTCAAATTAAATTTGGATTTGTCCAGAGAAGCCACTTACAAGAGGAGGTTATTAGTTCTGAATTGCTCATGTGGGTTTAATTATTTATTTCCTTTAGTCGGTCGAAGTGGATTAATGTAGGTACACAATATGATTGCGCTCTGGTTTTGCCCGAGCATTCTCATTTTATTTGTAATTCCCCCACATTGTTCCTTCAGAAGGGTTCCTGCTTAACCTTGGCCTTGCTCGTTTTCCAGCTCACTGGTCCTTATTTATTTCTGCAAAACAAAGAGTTTTGTTCTGTTTGTGAAAGTGCACAACCTACAAGCTGTCTTCTGTGTGCAAGAATTGCTTATTACTTTCTTGAGGGAAGAAAATTAATTCAGCTGAGACCAATATTTAATATTAATGTCATAAAAAATGGATAGATGGTGTGGCGGAGGTGGAACGTTTTTCTCCCACTGACTAATTCAAGGATATTAGAGCGACTTGTTTGTTTTCATGGTGTCCCGTTGTGAAGGGAGGGTCAGGATGAATTAAACAGTGCTGCACCACAGAGAGAGAGAGAGCGCAAAAGAGATAGTGTTTTAAAACAAACATCCCCTCAGAACGTGGGGAAGATGAAGTGAAGTGTAACCAGTCATGCAAACAGGACTTGAGGAGAGCCTTTTTTTTTTTTTTTTTAAATAATATGGCTGTTCCATATTTATCATCACCCTAGGTGTGTTTGTTTTGATATGATGAGCATTTGGAAGATATCAGAAGCTGTTTAGGTTGGGATATTAAACAACAAAGTGTGCCTCTGTTGATCTGTACCCAAGAAAACTTCTCTTGGAGTGTACATTGGCTTTCCAAGGTTAAAGCATGGGTGGAAGTGGCACTTTCTGGCTCAGCATTGGGGAAAAAAAAAGTTGGCAGTAGTGGTTGGTATTGGGTGAACATCAAACACTGTGTTTCGATTTAAAATCTTTGACTTACTGTAAACTATAACCACCTACATTTTATAAACAAATGGCCCATGTTTCTCATCTTATTTTGGTAGGGTTACCTTTTCCTAACAAGTGTTCCTGCCCCACTGGGAATAACCACATGGGCTGGGGTTTTGAGTGAATCGCCAACACCGTTGACTACAAATAGCTATATTTCCAAAAATTAAGCCATTTTCCAAGTCATATTTTGGTAGAATTTCTATCTTTCCACTTCTTGGCTTTGAAAGGGTCCTGAACTACACCAAATCATGCATGGAGATTTCATAGACCTTCAAATTTCTGGGGAGAAAAATCAACAAAAATGGGGGCTATCATTCAAGAAGCAAGCCTAGTTTGAGAGCACGTGGTGTTGGCTGGTTCTCAGAGGTTTATGACAGCTACGTTTTACAAAAATTCATCAATTTCCAAGTCGTATAGTTGCAAAATTGAGGGTTGTTTCAACATGCGACGTGAACCTTCAAATCAAGCTGAGACAAAATTTTAATGGGCCAATGCAGTTTCATTGGAGTTCATGAATTCATTCAAAATCAGGAACTGTTTTTGCTGGTCAGTGGGGGATCTGGAGCTCATATCAGGATATGGCGCGAGAAGGGAAGAGACCCTGGTCGGGACACCAGTCCATTGCAGGTCATCACGCATGCACACATTCATACCTCGGGGGAACTTAATATTGCAAGTCCACTCGAGAAGTTGACGGAAATCCACATGAACATGGAGAGAACCTTTACACAGATCATAACCGAGGCTCAGGATCAAACTGGGGACTTTGAACCTGCGATGCAGCAACGCTAACTTCAACACACTGAACTTTTCTTGATAGTTAGTGTCGGTTAATACTTATTAACTTGCAATCTTGAGATGGTGTTGATGGACATTAAATCCATGACTGATCAAGACAGATGTGCTCGTTTTCCTTGACAGATTTTAGGAGAATTGATGGGTCAGCGCTGAATGCCAAAGTGAGCATCAGTTTCTAGGAGCTTCATGGCCCAAAGACAGCCGAGACATCTCACTCTATTGATGCCTGAGGTGGCTACAGCTCACTAAAGAGGGCTGTAACTCTTGAAGTGAACTCAAAATGAGAATAGATGGTAGGTGTCCATCGTGCGGGGAGAAACTGGCCGACCATAAAGGGAAAGATGTATGACGGTGTAAGAATGAGTAATTTCATACCAGAGGGGGGGCA
The DNA here is from genome assembly GCA_025447855.1 of Potamarius usumacintae. Classification (NCBI taxonomy): domain Eukaryota; kingdom Metazoa; phylum Chordata; class Actinopteri; order Siluriformes; family Ariidae; genus Potamarius; species Potamarius usumacintae. Next base: position 3,711,931 of record JAOEHJ010000013.1, read on the forward strand.
AAAAAAAAAAAATCACATCACCCACATTGGCTCCAGTGCTCTGTGACGGCACCACACAGTTTCCTCCTGGCTGTTGTTGTGTCTTCTAGGTCATAAGTTACAGGCATTTCAAAAAGAGCCCCGGAACTTAATTTTATATCCGCTTCATGTCTTCTGGAGTGGTTTGATCGGTTTCGTGAGTTGTATCTTTTTTTACAGCAAGCGCATGTGCATGATATCTATGAAGCTGCTGATAATCAGATTCGATAATATATTGCAAAAAATAATTGACACTTGGGTTACTTTCAGTGCTCAATGATTCCTTTTGAATCCAGAATGTCACCGAGTCAGGCAGCATTTGTTCACCTGAGGTGAAGCCTAGCCAATTTCAGTGGCATACAAACTGCTCAGTTTGAAAGTTTTCTTACTTTGGATAAACCTCAAGACATTATGTGGCCTTCTTGACAAGATGAGACCGTGAGTTGGCCTAGTGGTTAGCATGTCTGCATCTCGACTGGAAGATTGTGAGTTCTACTTGCGGTCGGGTCATACCAAAGACCATTGTAAAAATGGTACCTACTGCTGTCTGGCAAGGCACGTGAGTAAGGAGTGAAACTCTCACGGTTACCAGAGGACTAGCCCTCCACTGTAACCCTAGCTGTATAGGCGAGAGGCCGAGGGCTATCGAAACGGAGATCAGTGCCACACCCATACGCCTTCAAGAGTTGGTTAGTACTGGGACAGGAGACTGCCTGGGAAGACCAGATTCTGGCATGAAAAGGACTTCGACTTGACGAGATGAGAGTTCTTCAAAAATTTTGTGAAACACAGAGGGGAAAAACACACATGCACAGTGCCTTCCAAAAGTATTGGAACAGCAAGGCTAATTCTTTTGTTTTTGCTATACACATGAAACATTTGGCTTTGAGATCAAAAGATGTCATATATCAGAATTTCAGCTGTAAATTCCTGATATTTACAGTGCCCTTCGCAATTATTGGCACCCCTTGTCAAAATTAGTTAAAAGGGTTGTGAAGTCGCATGATCTCGCACTGAAAAAATGAGAAAACTCCAACCTTTAACTGAAATAAATGTATTCGGTAAAAACATGCAGATGTGTGAAACAGCTCAGGCCATGGCACCTTTTGTTTGAACCCACGCATTTTTTTTTCGTGATCAAAAAAACACTGAAACACCTTCTTGCTCAGGTGTGCCATGTTAACCTTATTGATTTGATGGTTTTAAGCAATTAATGGCTCTGAATGTCTACTGTTGTTGGTTTGAGCTTTGAGTTTCACTTGTGAAGACTGCATTTGTTCTCAAAAAGGATAAAGCAACATGAGGACCCGAGATTGGAGAAAAGCAAGCCATTTTGAAGTTGAAAAAGACAGATAATTAATCAGAGCCATTGTACAAGCATCGGACATCGCCAATACGGCAATTTAGAACGTCCTGAAAGAAGAAAGAACGAACGGGTGTATTAATAACCAGAAAGCAACAGCAGCTGATGACAGAATATTGTGAGAACTGTGAAGAAAAACCCAAATACAACATCCAGGGATGTCACCACCAACCTCCACATGGTAGGGGTGAAGGGATCACAATCAAGAGCAGAAATGTCCACGTCATGCCACGAGATCAGCAGCAAGAATCGGAAGGCCAGGTTGAAATTTGCAAAGAAACACAGAGATGATCCACAAATTTTTTGGAACCACAATTAAGCTCTGGAAATGTGATGAAAAGGCCAAAATGTGGACCAAGAAAGAAAGGATGCTGATAAATAATGTAAGTAAATTTAACTAGCAGTTTTCTCTCTCTCTCTTTTTTTTTTTTTGGAAAATACAATTTTTTTTTTCTAGTTTGAGTGAAATGAGCTCCATAAATATTTGAGCACTGTAATAAGTACGCATAATCGAAACGTATCATTACAACTTAATCATCACTCATACCTTTCATGGTTCCAACCAAAAGTGTCAATCCAACAAGTAAATGCACTTTACATCAGCCTTCGTAAAGACTGAACCGGCAGAACCCATCATGGGTCCTGAATTTAAAGTTTGAACAATTTAGTCATAGAAAATGTGTTTAGAAAATGATAGCAAATTGTTGCTTATGTAAGGCAAAAAGGTTATATGAACAATTTTTAATTAACAACATAAATGTTGCGGTATTTATCCAGCAGTTTTGTTTTGTTTGAATTTTTGATTTTCGTTTTGACTGTTTGTCTTTTCAGTTTGATTTTTGTCTTGAATTTTGTTTTTTCTTTTTAATTTTTCTTTTTTTCCAGTTTTGTTTCTATTTCCTTTTTTTGTTTGTTTTTGTCTCGAGTCGTCTTGTTTTTCTTCTCATTTTTATTTTGTTTTGTTTTCAGAAGCCTTCTCCTCCAGCAAATTTCATTGTCGTTTCATTCGACTGAGCTCTGGAAAAAGCATACCATCTACAGTTTAGCTCTAAATCTCCTTCCACGCACAGCTTCTGCTTGTACGTCATATGAAATTGAGAAAACGGCAGAATAAAGGTTCATTCATAATCCTACAGCACCAGTCAAACATTCTCACGCCTGATTGAATGTATATTTTTGAAAGACATATTGATCAAAATGTTTACTGTTGTACTGTACATAATGAGAGTGCTGAGAAAATACAACAGCCTGCATAAAGCCTTCCACTTCACTCTTGATTCGATGATGTATTGAAGATTTTTTACTGACAAGCTGGCATCTCATTTTAAGGACAAACAGCCTTGATTTATATTTTATTCGCATTATTAAACCATTCCTCAGCAAAGCATTTACACATGTTCTTCATAAACAGTTGCATATTTTTTATGAGATACTTTGTACAATCTGTGCCAGTCCAAGTACTGGAAGAGTGTCAAGGTAGTGAATAACCAATTATAGAGTAAAAAAAACCCCTCTCTAGTTACTGGTATTGAATCATTTGATTTTTTTTTTTAAGTGTCTCTTGAATGTGTAATTTCAAACCTTGCTATTTTTTTCGCCGAAGACCTCAGAACTTCTGTACAACCTTACCACTTGTTGACTTGCTAACCTGAATAGCTTGCCAACCAATTAACTGATATTATACAAGCTGTCTTTATCCTGGCTTGGAATTTAAATCGACCAAATTGAATATTTAATGTGGAAGACCACAAGGATGCATTTTAGGTCCCTTGCTTTTCAGTTTGTTTTTATGCTTCAGCTTGTTTCCATCAAACACAAGCATGATATTGCCGATCGGTGTATCATCAGTAACATTATGACCACTGACAGGTGAAGTGAAGAACATTTTAAAATGGGCAAGCGTAAGGATCTGAGCGACTTTGAAAAGGGCCAAATTGTGATGGCGAGATGACTGGGTCTGAGCATCTCCAAAATGGCCCATCTTGTGGGGTGTTGCCAGTACCTACCAAAAGTGGTCCAAGGAAGGACAACTGGCGAACCAATGGCAGGGTCATGGGTGTCGAAGGCACATTGATTCGCATGGCGAACCCATATGGTCCAATCCCACAGAAGAGCTACTAAACTGCTGAAAAAGTGAATGCTGACACCTTTCTGTCTTTGCTAGCATTAACTTTTTCAGCAGTTTGTGCGACAGTAGCTCTTCTGTGGGATTGGACCATATGGGCGAGCCTTCGTGCACCATACGAATTGGTGAGCCTTTGACACCCACGACCCTGTCGCCGGTTCACCAGTTGCCCTTCCTTGGACCACTTTCGGTCAGTACTAACTACTGCATACCAGGAACACCCCACAAGATGTGCCATCTTGGAGATGCTCAGACCCAGTCATCTTGCTATCACAATTTGGTCCTTGTTAAAGTTGCTCCTCACGCTTGCCCATTTTTCCTGCTTCCAACACGTCAACTTCAAGAATTGATTGTTCTCTTGTTGCCTTATATATCCCACCCCTTGACAGGTGCCACTGTAATGAGATGATCAATGTTATTCGCTTTACCTGTCAGTGGTCATCATGCTGTTATGGCTGATGGGTGTATACGACTGTACTCCTTGACATACTAATAAACAAATTCCTTTCTACTGTAGAATCAGTGTGACTATGTCAAGTAAATTTCAAATCGACAAACAAACAAAAAATCTAAATCCGAGGTACGAGTCATGGGCAAGGCAGCAAAGGCAAGGTGTCAGCTCAGCATGTGTGAACATCTTGAAGAATGTTGAGAAAAGCATCCCAGGCGGCTCCTTGTGAAGCTGCTGAGGGAACGGCGAGTGTTGGAAAGCTGTCATCCTGCCATCTCTCAAGGCTCTGAAATATGAAAACATTTTGATTTGTTTTAGACAGATTTTGACCTCTGTATTATGCCATTTCAGCATTTTGATCTCAGTACTTTCCAAGTGTCAAGATTCTACAATGTGAGACAGTAAAAACGAAGACGCCCCCATTTCTGAGTAGGTGTATCCAAACTTGGCAGACTATTTTGGGAGACTGAATACTGCTTATTTCGAATTCACTGCAACCAGTACAATTTGTACTCACGTACCTAGAGATGGCAGGGGATGAGATCATGATTTATTGAAATGAGTTCTCTGAAATAATGGTGGACTCTGAGGTCAGGAAGCAAATCTGCAGTGATGAGATCACCAGAAGTGGCCTTTAATTCTGCTCGAGAAGCTGATTATCCCGAGAAGCGTTCAGCATTCAGCAAAGAATTCGACATGATTCCAACACGGTGCCCAAAAATGGTAGGAAAATGGAATAATTACAAAAGATATCAACGCGCATGAGTGAGAAGTGATCATTGAATGTTAAACTCGAAAATAAAGGGAAGGTTCAGGGACGGTCTCGGATCTCTCTTCTGGAGATTAACACAACTGCGAAATTAATTCGCGCAATAAACTAAAATAGGATGTAATGACTGTTTTGTGATCATTTTTAAAGCACCTGACTTACACTGAGGTGCACTAATGGGCAAATAACATTTTAATCAGCAAAAGTATCCAGAAAATGCTGATGCGTCGATAAAATGTCCATTTATTTAAAATATACAATATATCTGTTTGAAAAATCATGTTGACATTCATTTTAGTTAGTTTGCTATTCTAGCTAGAATTTCCTCAAAGTGTGTCGGTGATTCAGAACTCAGAAGTAAGTCGTCCTGATCCTCTTCCCCCTCTTCTTCTTCTTATTCATTTTCTAATGAACTGTGAATCATTTCCAATGGAAATGTTCATGTTCTGTAGTGTCGTCGTTGAATTATGCCATTTGTTTAACCCCCCCCTCCGACACATAAGTAGCACTTCCCAACAAGCCCAACATCATAAACCACCCAAAGTTCTCCCTTTCCTCATTTTTTTTAAGGTCAGGCTGCCTAGATAAGAGAGTCATCATTATACCAGGATGAATATCTCAGTCCATCAAACGACGTTTCCAAATTGCCATAATGAGAGTTTAGTTCCCACATGCTGTTTTGAGCCTCGGAGATTCTCCACGACTGCCAACTGGGCTGAACCAAAATGAAGAAACTAGCACATTGAACAAACAAATGAAGAGAAATCTGCGAATTGGTCCGACTCCTGCTCTGAATCTTCTCCTGACATTGTGATGAAAAAATCCCAGGCAAAGCTGAGGGATGAAAAATGTTGAGATAAATCCAAGGCAATGTTTTGCAGAAAAGTGAAACGCAAACATGGTGCAGTGCGTTAAAAAAAAAAAAAATGGTCATGCATTGCTTGGAAATTACACATGAATAAAGCATAAAGCATTTCGGAGCTGCCACAAGGCCAAGGAGTCCTGCAAAGATAAACCGATATTAATTACAAAATATTGCAGGAGAAGAAGTGAAAATGTGTTGAAACAAACAGGAAGGAAGAATAGATCACTGGAGGAGAGGACAGTTAGGAATGGGCATTGCTTTGATTTAAGACTTTATCTGCTTATTGTGTAATAAATCTCTCTGATACAGGGCTCGAAGCAGAAAAAAGGACAAGCTGACGGAAATATGCAGAGACAAACTGAAAAATGCACTTGCCCTGCCTAACCTTTACATAATAACTCAGCGACTGCTGTTGAGTTTTTCTAAATAGGTTAATGCAATCGTCAACTTTTTCCTCCTTTGAGCTGACAAAAGCCAGTCGATTGCCGAGCGCTCGTGCACCCTGGCAGCGTTGTGGGCATCGGATTAATCACCGCAGAGTGAGCTTTAATGCCAGGGAGTGGGTGTGGAGGGTGTTTTGAGGGCTCATGATGAAGAATATCACACCTTTGCATTCCCAAACGACCGATTTTCAGTCGTCTTGGCCTGGGTAAACAAGAAAATAATACCTCAACGTCAACTCAAGAAAACAGCCGCAGACAGAAGAACGATTGCCACAGTGGAGATTTTTAACTGTACAGGAATGAGTAATGAGGGAATGCAGGATGGGGTAAAATTCTTATTCGAAGTGATCACAGGCTATTTTATATCCTCCCTCACATCAATATTGCAGCAGTCAATAAAAGCACTCGGTCCTTAGTGAATTTTAACCAGGATTAAGCAGGCGTGATCGATCGCGTGGAGGCGTTTCTGACTCCAAGCAAAAGTTCCATGAGCATAAACGTGTTTGTATTTAGAGACGGACGTTTTTTTTTTTTACAAATCGCTGTGGGTGTATTGTTATGACAAGAGATAAATACGTTACGGCTCTGCAGTCTGAATGCGCGGCCATTTCGCTTCTTAGAAACAAGTACGACTTTTGCTCGGTTCTTTCCACAGGTGGAAAAAGTGCAGAGAAACTTTAGTTCAGTAAAATGTGGGTGCTGTCTCAAAATCTTACTTGGTTAAAGTTCTACTTGAGTGAAATACAAATGGTATTTAAGAGTCATGTCAATATTTTTGAATGAGCTATTAATCATCAGGGGATGATTAGGGGACAAATATAGAATTTATTAAACCCTTTTAGAATGAATACTAAGACATATTAGCATCAAAACATTTAACTAGCTAGCAAATTTAACACACTAATTTACAAATGTAATGAAGTAACTAATTTAACGCACTCGCTTAAAAAACAAGCTCACTAATTTAACACACTAACTCAGTAGCGTGCGGTGACTCTAAATTTCAGTGGGGCAGAAACTACTGGGCGTATGCACTGACAATTTATATCTTGTTTTTTTTTTTTTATGTAGGCCTAGCCTATTTTTGAGCAAGACCCTACATTAAAACGTGCTAACAATTTTTATGAATAATAATTAAGAGGTATAGCCTAGCCATTACTGTGTGCGCTTTGAAAGTGCCAATAGCAACACTCGTCATGATGTCAGGCTGATCATTAATAGCTAGGCCTATGGAAACACTAGGTTTCAGCGGCTAGAGTCAGCTTTAGCGCAAACAAAATTTCATAGGACAAATTCAACATTATAGGGAAGTTATCCCTTCAGTTTATT
>JAOEHJ010000013.1:3826351-3838280 GCA_025447855.1 Potamarius usumacintae
TACACTTTATATCCATTTTAAATCTGGATGTTTAAAAAAAAAAAAAAAAAAAAGCAAATAACGGGTGTGACGGTCAGGTGTTCACGAACTTTTGGCCATATCGTGTATAATGTGGTATGGTCAACATGAAAGAGGAAGTTAATCCTAAAATCCTTATTGAAACTTTATTTGGAGCATACTTATCCATGGCTGTTTCAAACTTATCCAATTGTGTTTGAAATGCATCACTGACGATGAAAAAGTATAGTCCTAAACTAATCCGTCCCCAACGAAATGGTAAGCCACGCTTTCTCAGAATACGCTAAACGTTTTTCTCGCTCATATACAGTACAGTGCAAAAGTCTTAAAGAGGCAACTTGTACGTAGCAATGAAAGGTGAAATAACCGTCAGCAACAGGAAATTAGTATCGAGTTAAACTAGGAGCGAAGGATACCTTTGACTGACAGACAGACATCGCCAACACAGAGTTCCTCAAAACATTTACCACAAGGAGACATGGGCAACGAGCCAATCATTTTATATACGGACAGCCACTACTGACCAACTGTCAGATTCAAACGATGGGCGACAAGCGAATCCTTGACATGCAAGTGACGTCGAAGCAAAGTAGAAACCCGGACGTCGGCCATGTTGGCGGATATACAAATGCAGGGTCAAGCGACATTCTGTACTAAACAAACAAACAGTCACGCGGGCGCAACTCTCTTTGTTTTTCCGCTGCTTTAAGCGTTCTTTTAGCTCTGCCATATCTCTGTGCTGTATATGCTTGTGGTCACAACAGTACTCGTGACCATGGCATGTTCCGATTTTTTCGAATTCCGTCTGTGATTCGGAAAGAGGGCGAGGAAACTCTGAGGCTTAGTACGGAGAGGAGACGAGGGGATTAGGACACTTCGTCTAAAGCCTTTTTTTTAAACGCACTATCAATTATTTTATATTTCAGGTGTTCCTGTGTTCACGAACGAAACCCCTGCTCCGCGCCTAAAGATTTAACAACTCTGCCAACGGAGCTCACAGCAAAGCCAAATTTTACAGGCGTCTCTCTCTCTACGCCTCCCCCTTGGAAAGAGCACGGTCTTGGGTCGGTAGGACCACATCTCGGCCCGGGATTCACAAACGAAGCCCGCGCAAGAGCACTGCTCGGCGCCTAAAGATGTAATATGATCCGTACTATGGCACTCATTTGCTTCAATAAAATTCCATTGAGAATTCCTGCTTTTGTCAAACAAACACATCTGAAACATAAAATAACTGATCGTGCGTATAAAAAAAAGGCTTTGGACGAAATGACCGGACCGGAATTCGTACTCAAGAAAAGTCTGATTTTTTTAAATAATATGGGTCAAAACCACACATCAATCTTCTCTTTGTATCGAATCTTCGCTCGAGCGTTCAAATCGTGGTAATGGTGAGAAAATTCAGCATTGTTTACAGACACGCTTTCAGCGGCTGCCGTCCTAGCTGCTTTGTATATCCGCCATCATGGTGGACGCTCAAGACGTAGCACCTTTTGATCGCGTGGTTGCAAGTCATCTATTCAAGTGGCGGAGAAAATCCCAATGGGGGGAACGAAGGAGTCTTTTGAGCCTCTTCTTCCTGTCTGTAATGGAGGTGGCAGCTCAACACTTCAAGTCAACGTCATGAGCATCTTGAGCCACGTGGAGGTGCAACTTAACTTTAAATTATTTGTCCGGCCTCCGGTTTTACCACGATGTAATAATGCAAAATCGGAGGTGGGGGGAAAAGTCACAATTTAGTGGAAGATTACTTCCAAAGAATTTTGTCTTTGTGACTGATGAATGATGTGTATCAGGACCAAGGATACAAGCTAACAAGGTGAGAAAAAAGGCAGGTTTGATATCAGGATGTCTTTAAAAACCAAATTAACTGCACAGCTAAGCTATATGTCAATATACCTTTAATGAGAGACACATTATGACTATCTCACTAACACGCTAACTTAAGGCTGTATATCGATCGTAAATACTGTCGAGCCACCATTGTAGAATGTTGCTGATTTGATATAGTGTCCTGTGCTCAGGAGTCATGATATGAGCAAAGTAGCACATGGTCACAAAGAAAAGAACCAAAGCAGCTCAAGACCAGCGAAGCTAAGCACAGTGTGTGACCCAGAATAATAGATCTGTTGTTGATTCTGAAGCACGTGGCATCCCAGATGCCAATATGAACGGCTGCGTTATTTGTTACCCGCCTCTCCCTATCAGTGATGCCGACGATGAAATCCATATGCCCTTACAGCATTACTGTAAAATGCAACATGAGATCCAGAGCATCTAAATTATTTACAAAGGAGGGAAGAGGGCATTCAGAGAGAAAAGGAGATGAAAGAGGCGAGGGAACGACGAGGGTGAGCCAGTTCAGAACATAACACATGCTTTAATCAGGATTTATGGCTGTTAATTACCTTCTGTGAAGCCATAGCACTGTTGAATTCTCCATTCTGATTGGTCGGAAAGTGTCGATTAAATTTCTCGAACAGCAGCTCTGATAATAGGTTGAATAACAGAGTTATAGTCCTTTGAACATGGTACGACACCGTTTGTGTCGTAACAGCGGACACAAGGGCGTCTCTGACAGACCCTTGTAAGGAGAGCTTGTTTGGAAGGAGTCGACAGTGTCGATGTTTTCGGAAAGTTTCTTAGTCACGTGACAAGCTAATTTGTTTTGCTGATATTTGACCACAACATTAAACGTAGCTGCGTTTGATGGAAGAAAGATATGAGGTAAATGAACACTTATTACCAATATTAACACAAGAAAAAAGTGGACAATGATGATGTCTGCTGCTGAACCAGCATGATGGAGTGCAAGTTCACCAGTGCGGTGTCCATCCCTAGGGCACTCTGGTTTTCTCATCAGCCCACATGCCATATCACCTGTCCAGTTTCAGGATGTAAACTGACTTCGTCCCCATGACTCCTGGCTCAGGAATGACAGCTTGAGCTCTGGGTCTGAGACCCTCCTGGAAAAATCGCCTCGATTTTCCTTCATGGGTGCTTTCTCTGCTCGGTGTCCCAGGATTGAATGGAGACAGTTTGACTTCCTTTCAGTAATAATTGATGACGCTGGGCTTCTGTCAGACCTTGTTCCTGTGATGTAGATCAGTACGTTATCACTGCTAGTTGAAGTGACAGTCACTTTAATGTCGGTGGCTGGTTGCAATCTTTTCTGTGCAGAACGCTTGCTGTCTGTATCTGACTTTTTCCCTTGACTTCTTGGCCTACGATGAGAAACGGGGCTGCATTGGGAAAGACATCAAGCTTTGAATTGATAACAAGAGAAACAATTGTTGGTATTTCTGAAAACTGCGCCAAGCTCTCCTTGCTCTATTGAATGGTGCGTTACATAAGGTCTTTAAAAGTGAGGTGGATTTGACTGATGAATGATTCTTGCGCATATTCAAGACGCTCCGCCCTCAGGATCAAAAGAGGACTGACGGACGGTGCATCCAAACACACACAAGCATTCCAGACCAGATGAGAGTCTTCCAAATGGGTTTTCTCAGCAGTCTGATACACTTTTGCTCAGGCCATGACTTAATGCATCGATTTCTCTCACATTCTACATATCTTCCATGCTTATTTGTACAAGTAAGGAAGAGAAAAACTTGACGAGTGCACCTTTAAGTCATGACTTGCGCTGCATTCAGGTTCATTGATAGATTGTCCATGCCAGATAGTGATGGTGAACTCGTAAATCCAGCAACACGACACTAATTTTTGGAATTGTCGGAACATACAAATAAAAACACGTCTCATTATTTTGTGTTTTACTCAAACGCATAATACAGTTTGAACTTGCTGGAACAAGAACTGATAAAACAGACATATTTCCAACCATATTCTTATCAAACACTTAGTTATACAAAAGAGAAAAAAAATGTTTTTGCTTAAAAAAAAGTCATGCCAGTGTGTAATATTAAGCTAGCTCCTGTATCATGTTATAGCAGCGATAAACAGACATTCTCTCACAAGCTTCTCTGTTTGTCTCCCTTTCGAAGTTAATAAGATAAAGTACAAACCTTATAACCTGATGTTATTACAAAATCAGAAAGTGTAAAATTTGGCCTGAAGACGTTTCAATGTTGGAAATGTCTCCGACTGTGACAATGCTGACGTTGGAGACTCCTTCCATAAATGCCAAATGTTTCATCACAGAAAAGTTTCCCAACAATTTTGCATGCTGTTGTTGTTGCGAAATACATTTTTGTGGATCGTCTACTGTACAATTGTCATCGAAGTGGAATGAAGTTTTACGACAGGAACGATTATGAAGAACGAGTACTTGAATGTAAATGAACAGAAAATGAACCAACACCACCTTGACCAATCAGAATTGAGAACTGAGCAGTAAATTAGGGATGGAAGCTAAAAAGAAGACATTATCCTGATTGAACAGGTAATGTGTTCAAAATGAAATTCCATCCATCCATTATCCGTTACGGCTTATCCTGTGCAGGGTCGCGGGCAAGCTGGAGCCTATCCCAGCTGACAATGGTTGAGAGGCAGGGTACACCCTGGACAAGTCGCCAAGTCATCGCAGGGCTGACGCATCGAGACACACAACCATTGGCACTCACTGTCAATTTAGAGCCATCAATTAGCCTAACCGGCATGTCTTTGGACTGTGGGGGAAACCAGAGCACGGGTCGGAAACCCACGCAGACACGGGGAGAACATGCAAACTCCACACAGTTTGGAAACGAGGCTGTATGAATGAAAATACATTTCAGTGAATTAGGACGACTCGACCTGAATATTTTGCCACTTGTGAGAATTTGCACTGTTAGCTTTGGTTAGTTTGTTGGCGGCGATCACGCGCCCTTCTTCTCTCGCCCCTGTCGGCCACCGGGCTCAAACCCAGGACCTTCTTGCTGTGAGGCGACAGTGCTAACCACTACACCACTGTGCCACCCAAAATGAAATTGAGAAGAAAAAAAAATACAACTACAGGACAGCATGTCCAGAGAACTTTCCTGATCATTCTGGGATGTACCAAACTCAAAAACTAAGCTAGACCACGCCCACTTCTGATTTCAATCCAAATACCTTTTTCGCATTTCGTCAACACAAATACAGATAATAGTGATGTGTATCATCCGACAGCATACATGTTGCAAGCTAAGGCTAGCTAAGTAATAGTGAGTATTTTGCACTTCATCCTGCTTGAGCCATCCTTTAAGTATTCGTGTTATTCTTTTGATTCTGCGGTCTAGTTCTTGCATTAAGTGTCCCCAAGTTGCAAGTCAAGACTGTTTTGTTGCTGTCCCACTTTGGAAGGGGCTCCTGATTTATTCCTGACTTGGTTGTGGGAAATAGAAAGGGAAGAGATTTTCCAAAATGTAAAATTGTTAGTCCGTGGTACAGTAATCGGTCTGAAATGTGTCCACTGAGGCGGGGATCCTCCAGAGCTGGAATGGAAGAGGTGAAGAGTTTGCACGAGTGCGAAGCTGCTTTTGGAGGCCATAACAATTTTGTGTCTTTCAAACTAGCTACTTCTTGAAAGCAAATGAATCAGAACCATCAGTGAAAAGATGAAAAGAATGGGAAGGGGAAAAGGATGCTTGGTGGGTTTTTTTTTTATTTTTTTTTAATCTCCCTGGAGCTTTTTATGGTGCTGATACTCAGGCGGCTTGCTGAGATAAAAAGAAAGGAGCATGATGTCAAACGAAGCTGTCCACCTGTCTGTTTCTCCTGTGCCTTCATCTTTATCCAGGCTACCTGCAGGCTTCGCAGTGTCTGTTTTGGCCTGTTCGTGCCATCAAAACCTGCTGAACTGTGGCCTTTGTTTGTTCAAACACAGCAAGGCATACCTCTGACCGTTTTCTTCTTTCGTTTCGCCTTTCTGCTACAGCTAGTTTGATGCTTACTTGTGTTTTTTTTTCCTTCCCTTCTTCTGAGACACGCCGTTCTCCGTGTGTCAGCTTGAAGATGTAGGCGGTGAGAGAGAGAGAGGGCGCGAGATCTGTCTGAGAGCTTCATATTGACTCATATTGACATCTGCCACCATGTCGGAGCTGCGCCGCTTTTGCCGGAAGAGAGCCGAGGGCAGAAGCGTGCTAGCACTCTAACAGGCCAGTGACTGAGGACTCTCGTGCCTGGTGCAGATTGCATGAAAAAATACCAGGTGGTACAGTGCGAAAGAATGAAATGACAAAAAGGCCGAGCTGTGGAGATGTGAATGAATAAACCGACAGCCGTGGACTTGAGTCGTGAGTTTTTGAGTGAAGCACGAGTCAATCGAAAAAAAAATCAAACTGAAAACAATCTGATTGGTCAAAAGATGTTAATTAGGTTTCTATGACGGGTGAAAGACAAATCACAGGTTTCTGTTTATGTCCTGATAATTGCTGATATGGTGAAGTTTTTATAAAGCATTTTTTGGGAAGGAGTCTCCAGTGTCAGTGCTTTGTCTTCAGGACGGAATTCGTTCTTTCTCTGGAAACTCCATTTATCCTGGAAATCATACCAAGAACTTACTTCATGGATGTTCCACAACATCCTAATATTGGATGGGGGACGCCACTCTTACCCATCCCTCGCACTGGTTTGGGCAACCTCAGTGGCTGGGTATTTTTACCTCATCTGCATGTCTTTGAATTGTGGGAGGAGACCAGAGCACCCAGAAGCAACCTACGCAAAAACAAGGACAACATGCAAACTCCACACAGAAAGGCCCCCATTGGCTGTGAGATTCAGACCTGGAACCTTCCTGCAGCGAGGCGACAGTGCTCACCACTGTGCCACCACAACGTTAGCTGTACCTATAAATGGATAAGAAGTATGACATGTCATTCATTCATTCATTCAAAAAAAAAAAGTTAGTGGTGTTACCTTCGGGAAATAATCGCATCAGGATGTGTTGGGATAGAAAAATCAAATTGCAAGCTATAATTCCGCTTCATCACACCATCCTGCTGTTGATTACTTTCTTATCATAGAATTCCCTCAAGTGTTAGGAACTGATTGGAATTATTCCAGAAGTTGCTCTCAGACAGTTATTTATTTATTTATTTTTACTTACCTTTTTCTTTTCCGAAGCATCGGGACCAAACTTTTAAATTTCTCAAAGTGGCACGAACAAAGAGCGAGACTCTGATTGTGAAAGCACCTGGGTGCCATTTAGTGGTGTTTTTTTTTTTTTTCCCCACCCCTGAAACCTTAAACAGCACCCCACAGCACACACAAAACAATAATCAAACAATCACAATGATGACATGATTACAGGAAAGGGAAAATTCTTCTCTGCAGCTGCCAGTGTGCTGTATGACTGACAAAAAGTCGAACACAGCTTCTCACCCTGAGACTGTTCTTTTGCTGCTGTTGGTTTTTTGAGGATCAGTCTGCAGTGTCATGTCTTAGTTAGCATAACCCAAAACTCACGCGAGGACTCTTTGTTGTACAGATCATTGTATGCTAATGCGAAAATCTCAAACATCTTCTTGTCCATCCATGTCGACGTTATCCTCCAGAGGTTTTCCCGTGTTGGCCTCATTAAAACACAGTGTTCTGGGATGCTGGGCTTCCTTGGATGTTTCCGATGTTAGAGCGACGCTTGTGAATTTGCTCGATGCTGCCGATCATCCGCTAATCATGATTAAAACTTTGACGAGGAGATAATTAGCTCGAAGCGCTCTTCTGATTTCAATTGCTTTCCTTGACTATTTCCACCTCAGACTGACAGACCTGTTGGCAGGTTTCATGATATCAGGATACTGACAGACAGATAGAGCAGGATTATTTGATGGACTATTGTGGGGAATATTTTCTGTACATCATGAAATGTCTGCTTAACATCCACATGGTCTTCTTAAAAGTGTTTAATTTGATGTTCAAGAATGGAATGTTCACCTGGATCTGTGAGGTTTGGACACAGTATGGCCAAAGGTATGTGAACACCTGACCATCACAGCTACAAGCTCTACTCTTCTGGGAAGGCTTTCAACTAGATTTTGGGGTGTGGCTGTGGTGTATTTGTGAGATCAGAAACTGATGTTGGGTGAGGAGACCTGCTGGGCGGCATGGTGGTGTAGTGGTTAGCACTGTCACCTCACAGCAAGAAGGTTCTGGGTTTGAGCCCAGTGGCCGATGGGGGCCTTTCTGTATGGAGTCTGCGTGGGTTTCCTCCGGGTGCTCTGGTTTACCCCACCATCCAAAGACGTGCGGTTAGGTTAACTGGCTACTCGGAATTGCCCCCAGGCATGAATGGTTGAGAGGAGAAAACCTCAAAATAATCCAGTAGAAGGCAATGGGAAACCATGACCATAATTCTTCCTGAGAAACTTTGATGGCTGGAGTTGTCAGAGCGGCTCATTCGCAACTACATTTCCACTGGTCGAAATGACACCCTTGTAGGTTCCACTGGCTTTCAACTCCAGCACACTGCCATTTATTGTAGGTCATCTTGACTATGCTATTGAAGCAGAGATCCACTGGAGCCTGGCCAATTATGAGGTCCATTTTCAAGGTTTTACCTTGAACAGGAAAGGAGAAGAGCTTCATTTTCTCTTCAGTAGTCTCCAAAGCATATGAACCCTCAACTCCAGCTTTTAATTCATATCTTGTTGTGCCCTCTGTGATCAGTGGCATTCCTGCCTTCATGTTCAGGCTGAATGTGAATTCCATGTTGGTGAGAAGAGACTAGGAGGATGTTTGGGTGATTTTTTATTTATTTTAATTTTTGATTTATTTATTTTTTAGGTTTCAATTTGATACAGTATTCTTGAGCTTCCGTAGTGTTACTGTGGTCAGGCATGGATTTGATTTCCCTTCCAGATCACATCCCAAAGTGTAGTATACTCAACATTTGTAAGCTCAGTAGACTTGATAGTGTTAATGAACATGAAGCCGAAGCAATCAATATCCAAACCGGAACGTTCTTTGATTCCCATGCAGTTCCCATTAGCAACATCAACAAGAACTTCCAGTTTCAGTACTCATTTTTTCAAGTGTACTAAGAATTCCTGGGATTGATTTGTCTTGAATTTGATGGCATCTGGCGGCACGGTGGTGTAGTGGTTAGCACTGTCACCTCACAGCAAGAAGGTTTTGGGTTCAAGCCCAGTGGCCGACAGGGGCCTTTCTGTGTGGAGTTTGCATGTTCTTCCCGTGTCTGTGTGGGTTTCCTCCGGGTGCTCCGGTTTCCCCCACAGTCCAAAGACATGCAGGTTAGGTAAATTGGTGGCTCAAAATTGACCGTAGGTGTGAATGTGAGTGTGAATGGTTGTTTGTCTCTACATGTCAGACCTGTGATGATCCGGCAACTGGTCCAGGGTGTACCCTGCCTCTCGCCCATAGTCAGCTGGGATAGGCTCCAGTTTCCCTGCTACCCTGCACAGGATAAACAGTTACAGATAATGGTTGGATGGACGGATTGATAGCACCCAAGATGTGTTCCATCTCCACTTACCCAAAGTGAAAAGGAGGTGAAGTACTCTACATTTTCAAAAATAAACTGTAAAATTCCAAGAAGGTACACCAAACCACCTGGACTGGCCATCAGGAAGTTGACCCACACCCAGATCTTTTTCAACATGGTTCCTTATTCAGCTCTGTTAAATTCAAAAGCGTCTCCTCCATCCTCAGCAATAATAACAGCATCTGCCAGGTGTGGCATGATCTTGCTACTCCCTTTAAAAAGGAACACAACACTTGCATCAACTCCTTGTTTTTTTTTTTATAATCAACCAAAAAACACCTTGAAACCTTAATTCAGTACCTTCGTCATTTGGGAACATGTTGGAAATGGATTTTTGCTCATTTATCTGGGTTTATTTTTAGTCATGGATAGAATAAACATGAGTCAACATAGGTGTATTTCATGAACAGTTTGTTAAAATGTGTTAAGTTACTGTGTTAGTCACAGCTCATACAGAGGGATAGCAGATGCTGCATATCATCCCAGACTAATGATAAATGGAGTTAAAAAAAGAAAACAAAACATGTTTTTGTTGTTTAAAATTTGTAATTGTTGATGTGGTGAGCTTTCTGTTTGGAAATATCAGATTAAGACCACAGTGATAATACTCATACAATATGAGGAGAATTTGCTTGATTCGAGGGTATAACAAGAATTGGAAGAAGAGTTTTTCGCTTGAAGAGAAGTGTTCCAAAGACAACGCAAAATGAGTGGAGTGTTGTGGGGCACCATATGAGTACAACCTTCGAAAGTGGTGAAGTGGTGGACGCGTTGGGTGCTTGTAAGCTTGTCAGTTTAAGGGCTCGCTAGTGAATTAAGTTCACGGGACATTGATCATAAAGTAGCTGTCCTACCGGTAGCTAACCAAATGTTCCAACAAGCAATTTAACGTTAGCTGGCTCTTAAGTTAACATATTCGTCTTACTTGATAGTCTCACAAGCACCTGTTATATTTGCTTCACTGGAGCCTCATAACCAAGCTATATGTCTGGAATGTTTGAAGAATGTTATGTTTTTGGTTTCCCCACCACAAAATGGTCAAAGTAGATGTATGGATATTGGGATGGATGTTTTATATTTAATGTTTTCAACCTTGGGTGCAGGTCCTCTTCTCTTCTTTGGAAGGCGGTGGGTATCAGTCGTATGGTGCCCCAGAACATGCCAATTGTTTTGTGTTGGATTCATGAAGCAAAATACTCCTCTTGTTTCAGTTATTGTGACACCCTCAAACCGAGCATATTCTCCTCCTCATTTCATATGAGTATTACAGGATCACTATGGTCTTCATCTGAATCAATGTTGCAGTTGGAGTTCTAACACAAAGCAAACAAAGATGGCCACCCTCTTATTGGAAAATAAGGTCAATAATGGATCTGTAGAACTATCTAAATCCCAAGGGAGATATTGGACTTCTGGAGCTTCGGCAGGAAGAACATTCTTCGATGAAGTTTTTTGATGGTGGATCTACCATTTGAGGTTATTTGAAATCGTGATGCAAAGGAATTTTAAATGACTTCTCGAAACTCACTGTGGTTTCCAAAGGTTCACCACTTCCACTATTTTATTTATTTTTTTGGGGTGGTCAGATCCAGGTTGTTCTCAGTACACCAAATTGCCAGAACGGACACCTCTGTCCTGTAGACAAATTTGTCTACATCACTACGAATGTCTAATTTGTCTAAATTATTACTCATGAGGAAAATGGCTGTGGAATAAGTGGGGTCACTTTGGATATTTGCTTGATGGAAAATCTGCACCATGGAGTTCCAGGGCTTGCTTATAAACAGCCAATTGTAAAACTGGTTTCCAAATGATGTGCATCGTAGAGGATTTTTTTTTTTTTTACACACAGACAATGTACCTGAGCACAGCCTGACGGAAAGTAGAATTTTTCCAGATTGAATTTTGTCACACAACATGAGCTGCTGTTTCCAAATACAGTTTCATGCAAATGTTTGAGTGGAATTTGAAGAAGCGTTTTTGATTCAAGCTGCTCCACCTGTTGAATTCTTGATTCTGATTGGTCAGAAGGTGTTGATTCATTTTCTCTCACAGCCTGAGTTCCAGCTGCATGCATGTTAATGGGCTCGATCTTGTTCTCAATATGTTATTGTTTCTACAGGAAAAAAAATGTGAAGTTGATAGTCAGCTGTAACTTTGTTTGCAACCAAAAGTCATTCTGACTCAGTAAGACGACAAACATGGATTTTTTTTTTTTTTGGTCTGTACATCCCAACTTTGTTCAGTCGGTAAGACACACATTTGATGTCTTCGATTATTCAAGAATGATGGGATGGAATTTCATTTGTGATATTTCATCTGCCAAAAACTGTATTAGATTTTGTGATAAATGATGAGGGATAGGCGGCACGGTGGTGTAGTGGTTAGCGCTGTCGCCTCACAGCAAGAAGGCCCGGGTTCGAGCCCCGTGGCCGGCGAGGGCCTTTCTGTGCGGAGTTTGCATGTTCTCCCCGTGTCCGCGTGGGTTTC
>JAOEHJ010000013.1:4207108-4217404 GCA_025447855.1 Potamarius usumacintae
TGAGACTCCAACCAGACACAGGGCACCAGGATGGATCAGGCAGGTCCGAGGAGCAGAAGAGGTTCAGCATCTCGATCTCAGGACCGACATGCAACTCAGAGGGACAGATTGGGGGGAGAGAGAAAGAGAGAGAAAACACAGGTTGTTAGGTATGCCCAATGTCACCTGATGAGTAGGAACAGTATACATTTTGCACTGAGTGCAAGCAGGGACTCCGGCAAAACTAACTATGATGGCATAACTAAGAGGGGAGAGCCACAGACATGAAGGCACCCTGGGACATAAAGCAGCCAGCCACTACACCGTCAACAAACCTGAGTGAGCAAGTGAGTGGGGGACTGACAGCATCCATACATCCCAGTTTACCAAACACTCTATGTCTGAGGACCCTCCAGATCTACTCCTTTACCTAATAAAGCTACTAACAAAAGGCTTGACTAAACAGATATGTTTTCAGCCTAGACTTCAACGCTGAGACTGTATCCGAGTCCCGAACACTACATGCGGGGCTGTTCCATAACTGTGGGGCTTTATACGTAAAGGCTTCACCCCCTGATGTAGCCTTCGCTATACGAGGTACCAGCAGATAGCCTGCACCTGCACAAATGATTACAACCTGGATGTCAGTTTGCAGAAAATATCATCATGAGCATCATTCTTGCCTCTTCATCCATTTTTCTTCCTCCGAGGTCACAGATTTGACAAGCGCAGACTCTTCGGCTATATTAGATTACGGCAAGTGAATCAGTTCTTGACTGCACTCCACTTTGCCAATCAATGTACACATATTATTGAAACAAAATGGTTTGCTTTATCCATCCATCCATCCATCCATCCATCTATTATCCACAACCGCTTATCCTGTGAAGGGTCGTGGGCAAGCTGGAGCCTGTCCCAGCTGACTATAGGCACACCCTGGACAAGTCGCCAGATCATCGCAGGGCTCGCTTGATGTATTTTGAAAAGAAGCATGTTGAAAGCAGAAAAATGCGTCACGGTCTTTCTTGCAGAAGTTTACTCGCCCTTCAACCTATTTTGAATCCAAAACCTAATTTCCCACCAAAGTCCTTCGAAAGGCTAGTTGTTTTCACAGACTGGAGTGACCTCTGGAGAGAGCGCAAAATAAACACACTCGCCAAGCAGCAGATGCCCGATTGTTCTGGAACGTGGGCGGAATGGGATAAATTAGCAATTCATCCTTAATTACAAGGAGCAGAAAAACATTGTGCCTAACAAATGAAGCAACAGAATTACTAAGAGGGTGCATTTGTCAGAAGAATCGCTCACGTACACATGGCTGGGTCAGAGCACAGCCTCATCATCATCCCTCATCGCTCGCTCTTGAAATGAAGAGCATCTGATGTGATGCTCCTTTGTCAGTCGTGGGTAGTTGTGCTTCAGTGGGATCAGAACACAGTGATGTGATCAAAACCGGATCGGAGACGGCCGTGTTGGTGCTGTTGGTTGAGCAGTGGAATATCAGCCTGGTGGTCGTGCATCGAAGTGCCGTGGTCATCGAACGAGAGGGATTTATAGCCTGCAGTCCATCAGCTCTGATCTTAAAAGCCTGTGATTAACAACGGAGACAAAGCAAGGCTTCAGAATGGCTTCTGTTCAAGCCTGACAAGGCCGTACTACTCACAGACCTTTTACTCTGCCTGTTAACAAGTCTGCGTGCGTGTGTGTGTGTGTGTGTGTGTGTGTGTGTGTGTGTTGGGAGTGTTTTGTGTTTTTTTTTCTCCAGCATACACCCATGCACAGTGTGCATCATGATAGAGGGATCTAAACACACAGAAATGCCAAACACACTCATCCAGTAACTCAGGTGATAATTCCTGTTGGACATTATTTCATATATTTCATCATCCATTATTAGCATGAGATCCTGCCTCGCAAGTCGTGATTGGACATCGGGACTCGTTACACGCAGGATCAATCTCGTCAGCTGCAGGGTTCCTGAGCGTCAAATTCGATTCCCTCGTTATCCTTGCTCATTGCCCCTTCATCACAACAGGCGTTTTTCAGATTCACAAATCTCATTGTCTTGTTTTTTTTTTTTTCTTTCAAATCGCAGGATCAGAGCACGCGGCGACGGTGACGCACCCGCTCCCTGCCGCCTTCTCAGACCTGCTGCCCCACTTCCTGGTGGAACCGGATGACGTCTACATCGTAAAGAACAAGCCGGTGACGTTGACCTGCCGCTCCACACCTGCCACTCAGATCTACTTCAAGTGTAACGGAGAGTGGGTGCACCAGGATGACCATTTGATCGAACGCACCGTCGATCCAGCGACAGGTATGAAAAAGTTCCTCCAAGGTTCCTCTCTATTTCTTTTCCACTAGTTCTGTTCAATTCCAGGAACTGCTTTTTTCTTCACAGGTGCTCAAAAAAAACCTAATAAACAATTAAACCAGTTCTTATTGAATTTATCTGTTCGAGAAATCATCTCCTGCTGTCAGTGTAGTGGAGTGTCATCTGACATTATCGGGCTTATTATCCTGCTTTCAACTATATTTTTTAAGACTTGCATTAGTGGAGAATGATGGGATTATCAGACACATAATGTGAAATTGCATTACTTTTCCATCACTTGTGACATTAAAAAACAGTTCTATAGTGCAGCCAGACTTTCGACTTCTCTCAAGATGCATCATAATGTCAGGTTTGTTTCCTAATAGAGTTTTAAAGTGGGAAGTTTTGAAAAACGAGTGCTTCAGGATTGAATTTCAAAAGGCCAATTATGAGAAATTGATGTCTGGCCAAGAGCTCTGTTTAAACACAGAAATAGGCAATTCCTGGGTCGGGATGGAGAACGTTCAGCGAGCGCTGCTTCGAGATTAACGTGATTGACGTCTTGACTAGCCATCGAAAAACGCTCCATAGAAGCTCTCGGAAACAGCGGAGGAGTGCGCATGAGGTTTAGAAACATGGATCCGGCCCGCGGCATTCGGGAAACTCAATACACAAAAGAAAAAGAGGGTGCACAAAAGAAGGACGCTCTTCCGAAACGCATTCTTTCAGGAGACAGAAGCAGCAGGAAGCTTCGGCACTCTTCCAAACCAATTTACGCCGTGGCTGCAACCTTTATTGTGCAGAAGACTTAGCTGGGGTTTTGTTCGCAGTTAGGACTGCTTGAATGTGTTGTGAAGGCTTGTGCCGTTACGGGCTTAGCGTTGACAGTGGCTTTATCCTCGGAAGAAAGGCATAAATAATACGACGGATCTATCCAATGTACCCGATCCGCAAACTTAGGTGCTTTTTTTTCCGTCCTCCCCAAACAAAGAAGCGATGTTGCATTATCAGGGTTATAAAAGGCTGCATTGTTTTTCAATAAATATGACACAATTTGAGCTGTTTGTCTTTCCAAAAGAGCAGGGTTTTTTTTAATTCCTGAGAGGTTTAATCAGGGAGATTTGTGTGATGCTGGCAGAAGCAGGATCATTTGTTCAGCTCTACCTGTCCGTGGGTGGACGGCCTGCGCTTGCTGACTTGTTAGTGATTCATTACCACTGACAGCCAGGCTGGTTTTCTGTGTTTTACTTCCCACCACATTGGAACGAGTTCTCATCAGGATCTTATTGGTTTAAGGAAGATTGTTGCTTTCTTCATGTCAGTTTGCCTGAATCGAGATCACCATGAACACGAATGCTCTATAAATGTCCTGTATCAGTGCTTCCTGGTTGCTTGGCATGCAGCCTGGAACACAGGACACAGAAATATCACTGAAATCAACTTCATACTGTTGTTCATTTAACCTCGGTTTTTACCACAAGGATCCAATCAGAGGCCACGGGACTCACGATAGACCTTCATACTCCATTACAGTGCCATCAAACACGCACCACTTGGTGAATCGTTCGGACCCGATCAATAAAATTGATTCATGTTGAAAACATACAGCACAAAATCATAAATCCATTCGTCCATTTGGTAAGTAAACGCTCCAGTGTGCTACCCAGGCTCGTGGTTTGCTTCCAAGGATGAAGGTGTTTTCTGACTCGTATCCTCTTTGAGCAAAGTTTCACAGTGGAGCACATGGCCTTGAACCCTTGACAGTCATTGGCCAGAGTTTTGGTGAGAAACTGTAGTGTTCCGTCCTCACATTGCACAGAAAAGATATGATTCGAGTTTGGGGAATGGCTTTATTTTCTCGACAATATGTTTCCATCGGAAGGTGACGATATAACCAGGAAGACCTGGCGACATCAAACCACGAGCCAAAGTACACTAGAATTATGATTATTATTATTATTATAGAATACTCGCACTAGTTCGTTTTCACACACTCTTTCTTTCACTCATGTCCCGTCACTTTCTTTCTCCTTCTCTTGGGAGTTTGCTTTTCCTCTTTAGTTTGATTTCCCTCACTTGCTTGTTCTCCTGCTAGTTTGCATTCCCGATTCATCTGCTTTCTTGCTCTACTTTGCTTCCTCTCTTTTGTTTGCCTTCACAAAGTTGGCTTTCTCTCACGTCTCTGCTTTCTCTCATGAGTTTACTTCCCCTCTTTAGCTTGCTTTCCTGCTTTCATTCGCAAGTTTGTTGTCTTTCTCTTGTCTGCTTTTCGTCACTAGCCTACTTTCCGTCACTAGTCTGCTTTTTTTGCGAGTCTGCTTTCTTTCAGTAGTCTGTCTCCCTTCACTTGTCTGCTTTCTCTTGCTAGCCTGCTTTTCTTCGCATGTCTGCTTCCCCTCACTGGTCTGCTTCCCTTCACTAGTCTGCTTTCCCTCATATGGCTGCTTCCGCTCGCTAGTCTGCTTTCCTTCGCTCGTCTGCATCTCCTCGCTAGTCTGCTTTCCTTTGCTCATCTGCATCCCCTCGCTAGTCTGCTTTCCTTTACTTGTCTGCTTTCCTTTGCAAGTCTGCTTCCCCTCGCTCGTCTGCATCCCCTCGCTAGTCTGCTTTCCTTTGCAAGTTTGCTTCCCCTCGCTTGTCTGCATCCCCTCGCTCGTCTGCTTTCCTTTGCAAGTCTGCTTCCCCTCGCTCGTCTGCTTCCCCTCGCTCGTCTGCTTTCCTTTACTTGTCTGCTTTCTGTTTTTCTGCTTTCCCTCGCTAGTCTGTTTCCCCTCACTAGGTTGCTTTCTTTTGCTAGTTTGCTTTCCCTTGCTCGTCTGCTTTCTTTTGCTTGTCTGCTTTCCCTCGCTAGTCTGCTTCCCTTTGCTAGTCTGTTTCCCCTTGCTTGGTTGCTTTCTTTTGCTAGTCTGCTTCCCCTCGCTAGTCTGTTTCCCTTCACTAGTCTGCTTCCCCTTGCTATTCTGCTTCCCTTTACTTGTCTGCCTTCTTTTGCTAGTCTGCTTCCCCTCGCTAGTCTGTTTCCCCTCACTAGGTTGTTTTCTTTTGCTAGTCTGCTTTTCCTCGCTAGTCTGCTTCCCTTCGCTAGTCTGCTTCCCCTTGCTAGTCTGCTTTCCTTTCCTGGTCTGCTTTCTTTTACTAGTCTGCTTTCCCTCGCTAGTCTGTTTTCCCTCGCTAGTCTGTTTCCCCTCGCTAGGTTGCTTTCTTTTGCTCGTCTGCTTTCCCTTGCGAGTCTGCTTCCCTTCACTAAATGAGGATGGGTTCCCTTTTGAGTCTGGTTCCTCTGGAGGTTTCTTCCTCATGTCGTCTGAGGGAGTTTTTCCTTGCCGCCATCGCCACAGGCTTCATCATTGGGGATAGATTAGGGATAAAATTAGCTCATGTTTTAATTCATTCAAATTGTGTAAAGCTGCTTTGCGACAGTGTCTATTGTTAAAAGCGCTATACAGATAAACTTGACTTGACTTAAAAGTGTGTTAAACGTAAATAAATAAATAAATAAATAAATAAATTTACATCAACCTTTCCATATTAATCTTCATTTAATCAATTTATAAATCACTTTATAATACTTACACAAAGCAAATACATATTTTATACATGCAGATAAAAAGATTTAAAAAGAAAAATACAGAAACTAAGTGTAAAAGATACAGCATGACCCATGCTAGTTATTTCATTCAGATTCCACTGTGATAGTTCCAGTACATGCAGAGTAAAGTGACCTCGATTAAAAACTCTTTTGATCGCAGTGATGGCCTTGATCTGCATCACCGTAGCGATGTAGAACCAGAATGATGTCTCACCGACAAGCAACAGCAAAAGGAGCTCCACCAGATCTTCTTCTTTGCTCCTTTTCACTATTAATTATTTTATAACCAACATCTACTCTAGTGGGTAAAACCCTTTTGAAACCGTCTCATGGAGATTGACTTACCTGATTAACTAAGAAATAAAATAAAAACTGCTCACTTCCTTGTGCAATTTCATTCTCAAACATATTTTACATAATAACAATAATTATTGAAAGGATATAATGCACAATTGTGGTGAAGAAAATAGTTTATAAATGTGTATTTGATAGAGAAGGAAAGCTTAGCTCTAGAAGATAACCTACAGCCTGTGTGATTATGGATCAAGAGGGATGTACGGTAATATCATTGAACTCACATAACAACATCATAAATATGTCAAGGCTGATGTCACGTGCTGTCATGACAGTCTGTGTGCAGTTTTATAGCCTGTGCCATTGTAGCTTGCATATGATTTAGTGTCTTAACAGTTAGTCAGATACTGTGTTTCTTTTTTCTAAGCATGAGTTTTAGGACATGCTTTTTGATGAGACTGTCAAGACAACAAGTGATGTCTCGGAGATGACATGAACATATATCAAACAGGAAATCTCAAAAATTGACAAAAAACATGGAACAGTCATACTATTGTGACATGGCAGCATTTACACAACAACAATAGCAACAACAAAAGTACTACCTACAATACAATTAGCAACAATTATCATCAGAGATACATTATTATTATTATTATTATTATTATTCATCTTGCACGTAGTGCATAGAGCTAGCCAGAGAAGTCAGGGCTCTCCATCTTTGCCGATCTTCTGCCAATTGGCGGGCTTATTGCAGGGTGGTGTTGCAGACTTCCAGGTCTTTGGCCACGTCTAGCCACCGGGTGCGAGGGGCTCCTCGGGGGCATCTCCACCCTGCCTGGTGTGGGTCAAAGTCTAAGAGCGCCCATGTTGGGTGGTCAGGAGGGAGTTGAAGTACATGGCCAAACCATCTTACTCTGCCGGCTGTCGCTAGGCAGGAAGCAGGGGGCTGTTGGGTGCACTTTTGTAAATGAGAGTTGGACACACGTTGCTGCCATTTGATGCCCATGATCTTCCGTAGAGCTTTGCTGTCAAATCCATCAAGTCTGGCTGCCAAGGTGTTGTTGAGTGGCCAGAGCTCAGCTCCATATAGGAGGACTGACAGTACAGAGGCATTGTAGATGCACAGTTTGGTCCTCAATGAGATGTGATGGTGCCATCATAGTGGTTGCCAAAGTGACTGCATAACTACCAATGCCATTCCTCGCCTTTTGTCAATCTCTGGTTTTAGGTTGCCTGTGTTTGTGATAGTGGAACTGAGATAGCTGAAGGTTGGCACAAAGTTAACGGCGGTGTTTGCAATGTGGAGAGATGGAGGGTCAGGGCTATCTCAAATGTGCATGAGTTCCGTCTTGTTCCAGTTAATACGTAGACCTAATTTTTTGGCCTCTTCATCAAACACGCTTAAGGCATCTCTGAGCTGCTCCAGTGTGTCAGCAGGAGGGAAGTGTCATCTGCATATTCAAGGTCTGCCAGAGTGTATTCGCCAAATGAGACTCCTGGGACCCGTTCACAGACCCTTGTCATCAGATAGTCGATGATGCAGTTGAAGAGGTCTGGAGCAGCGATGCAACCCTGACGTAGTCCACTGTTGATGGAGAACCAGTCAGAGTCTGTGCCGTTCACACAGACGCAACTCTCAGCATTGTTGTACAGCTGTTGGAAGAGGGTGATGATTTTAGGTTGTGCGTCGAGTATCTTCAGAATCCTCCATAAAGCTGCGTGGTCCACCGTATCAAAAGCAGCCTTGAGGTTGACAAAGGCGATGTAAAGATGCCAATCTCGCCAGAACTCCCAGACCTTCTCGATGACAAGGTGAAGAGTTGAGATGTGGTCGATGGTGGAGCGATTGGGCATGAAGCCGGCTTGTTGTGGACGGCATCTACTTCTGATAGCTGGTAGTACTCTGGTAAGTAGAATGCAAGTGAAGAGTTTGCCAGGAATGGAGAGAAGTGTGATGCTTCAGTGGTTGCTACACACAAGCTGGTCACCCTTTCTCTTCCAGAAGGGTAGGATGATGCCCCATCTCCAGTCTTCTGGTAGTCTCTCATGGACCCACACATGATTGATGATTTGGGTGAGCCACTGGATCATATGGTCACTGCCAGCCTTGAGCATATCTGCTGTTATCTTGCAGATGCCTGGTGCTTTGCTGTTTTTCAGCTTCCTCAGCGTGGCCTTGACCTCATCGGAGGTAACTGGGGTGGTAGGACAGTCTGAGTTTGGGTTGTTGGTGGCATCAGCAGCCTCAGTGAGCATGGGGTCCTCAGGGACTGGTGGGTGGTTGAAGAGCATGCTGAAGCATTCCCTCCAGCGATTGATGCAGTCACCTTCTGTAGATAGAATGTTCCCAGAGAGGTCCTTTATGAGGAAGCTACATTGTCTAGGGCCTGCCTTTGCCCTGCGTAGGAGACTATATACTTGGCATTGGTCATTATGCTGGGCCGAATGCTCAAAGTTGGAAGCTTGCTCAGCCCAGAACTTTTCTCTGTCTCAGCAGATGGCTTTGTTACACACTCCGTTGAGGCAGTGGCACTAAGCCAGATCTCCTTGGAGGCATGCAGCACAGCACTGGTCAATGATGTCCAGGGTCTCAGATGAGATCCATGGGTGTCTAGGGGCAGATTTTGTTCTTCCTATGGTCTCCTCAGCCATTTTATAGACCTCTGTTTTGAAGTGCTCCCAGTCAGAGGGTGTGTCATTTGCCAGAGCAGTGACACACTTCAATGCCATACCTGAATGATTCCTTGATCATTGGGTCCAAGAGCCATGAGGAGTTGAGACAAGGTACCTTCCTAGTGGAAAGATCAACCTTCAACTTCAGTCTCAGATGGGCTACCAACAGTCTGTGATCGGTACTGCCAAGCTGGGCACTTCTATAGACATGGCAGTTTGTGACAAATGCCCTCCAGTGGCTAGAGATGAGTATATGGTCAATAGCTTTTTTGGTTCTTCCATCTGGGCTGTACCATGTGCAGTGATGGATCTGTTTACGGCAGAACAAGGTATCAGCTATGCAGTGGTTGGTGGCTCTGCAGAGTTCCAGAAGTCGGCTGCCATTGTCGTTGATTTTTGTGTCGATGAATATGGGACCCATTACAGCTGGAAGGGAGTTGTCCTTGGAGTTGGCAGACAAGGTAGCATTGGCATCAGTGAGAACAATAGTAATATGTTTTGATGCATCTTGGACGAGTTCCTGTACTTGGTCAAAGAATGAGTCCTTGGAGGCATCTGGGGTGACGTCAGTTGGTCTGTAGGCCACAATGATCATCATCTTCACATGTTGGTGAAGGAAGCGGGCAGTGAGCAGTCTGTCTGACACTAGTTTCCAGCTGATAAGTGAACTACTTAGCCGGATGGGGAAGGTGAGAGCCACTCCATAGAGTCCCCGTCTATCCTCTTGGTCAAAGATACATGGTCAAATGCATTAATAGTAAAGATAGCATCATACCATTTCTATTAGACAGCATTTGACATCAGTGATGCAATTATGATGCAGGGTTCAAGGTGGGTGCTAACAAAGACAGATAACTCTGAACACAGGGAGTGAGGTTTCAAAAATAAGAAAAAAATACAGTATGAATGCAAAATAAATGGGTGTGTTTTGCTTATAAGGTCTATATGAATAGGTTTCTTTATATTAAGTTTTGCTTAACAACCATGAGGATATTTTTTTAAAGATGAATTTTATTGTGTGTGCTGTACATTTAGTATATTGTACATTTGACATTCAACAAAGAAAAAACATATTTTTTTCACACTGCTACATAAATTAAAGCCTATTAGTGGATTAAAAATACATGGATATGAGATGGCATGCCAACTAAACCGCTTTCCTCAAAAACAAACAAAAGAAACAAACAAATCTATAAATAAATAATAAGAAATAAAGAATTCAAACTTAGCAGTGGTACTGTGCAAACGTCTTAGGGTCCCCTTTTTTTTATACACACTTTGTTATAGATTTCTATTTTATGACTTCTACATTATCAAGTCAAAATATTATGAAAACATTTTAGAGTCCAAACAGTCGTTTTCCAGCACAAAATGAAGAAGTGAGTGTGACAGTCAAAGTGTCCAGAAGAACTGTGGCTGGTTCTGTAAGATGCTCAGTAAAACC
>JAOEHJ010000013.1:4684950-4695676 GCA_025447855.1 Potamarius usumacintae
GTTTCCTGTGAGGAGATATTGATTTCGAATTTGGAAGGAGTCTCTAGTGCCAGCGCTTTTTTAACAGTCAGAGAGAAAGCTGTAACTTCAAGTTTTCCGACATGGAAGTCCTCAGTCCTTAGGATGGGATCTCTCTCTCTCTCTCTTTCTTTTGTCTGATTAAAAAGATTGCTGATAAATTTTAACTCGAAATTTTCAATCCTGGTTTCTGTATAGCTGTTTTGGACTGAACTGAACTGAATTGTTGAGCAAACCTGTGTGCTTTACTATACCATAAATGAGAACAGGATCTTTTTTTGTGGACATTCCTCAGTGATAAATGTAACGACAGTATTCACAATTAAATATGATATGATGTGTTGTTTGATTAAAAGGTTGTTATTGTTGACCATTTTTTCTCTGGTGTTGGTTTCCTTGACAATATAGGTTTTATTATATAAACCTTAAATTATATATTATATAAATGAGGTCAAGGAATCAGCCCGACACTCAACCCTTTTCCTTTATCCAGGCTTGGGACTAGCAAGAACCCCCTAAGGGACCCCAAGTGGAGGAAATGAGGGAGAAAGGATGGACCTGGGGCCACTTGGAAAGAAGAACTCCAGATTGAGCATGTTGGAGGGATTTGGTGGAGGCCTCATGCTCTGTTATGGGTGATGAGGACTAACGATTGTTGACATTTCTGTTGTCAGCTATATAAGGTGCACAAATATGAGATTTTCCTGTTTATTCACCACGAACTGCCTCATACAAAACTCTTGAAACCTTGAAAAAGACCGGATTCTGTGATTTTGTTTTCCAATTCAGTGATTTTATCTTTCTCCAAAAAAATCCTCATTGTGTCACCATGTGCAAAAATTGTTCCAGAGTTTTCCTACTGGAAGACTGAATTGCAGAAAACCAGTCAGATTGATTGCAACCTTCAAGATTCTGAAGCTTGTGGCCCGAAAAGTGTGAAATCGATATCACATGCTCTGTATCTTGGAGGCAGAGCATCTGCAACTGAGACTTAGACCTATCTGTACCTTGTTGTTTATTGCGTATCGGGTATCAAGATTATATCTGGATGCAGATTATCCATGCTTAAAGTGTAAATGCACTGATGACACTTTTGAAACAGATTTGATGTCTGGAATTAGACTTAACATTGACTGCCAAACAATCTTCCAATACGAGACGTTTTGAGGAACATCAACATGATGGTTTCTTAAAAGACTGGAATCTCTTCATAAACACCGTGAACACGGCCTGTTTTGACCCGAGCAGGCGTTTGTGGAATATCTGGCATTCATCTCAGTGGTCAGACAATCAAATGAGAACAATAATTTGGTAAGAATATAATAATATAACATTTTGTGGAAGCAAACGCAAACAAAATGCAAAATCCTTTTCATCATAGTAATCTACAAAGCAGTACCATCCTCTCTATCGTCCGTCTTGTGGAGAGAGCTGCGTCTCATGCGGTGACCTTCATTTCCACTTTCATCATCTATTTTTAACCGTGAAACACATCACCTCTTAACACTTTTCCCTTAATCCTATCGCGCAGGGCTTTTTATGGTTACCTGCTTCTGTTATGATTAGCACTCGGACTTGTGGGTCACATAGTACCATGAGCAATGATTTTGAAATACAGAGCCTGCACGGTTGAGTCGAATTCTGATCTGGTTTATTTGAAACACATCAACAGCACTGTGTCACCCAGACCAGCTTCCTTTTCCTCAGTCACTTACAAGACCACAAAAGCTAACGACACAAAAAGTAGACGTTTCTGAAAAAATTTGGCTTAAGTGTATATTGCATTGTCAATTTACAAACATGTACATCAAATACATCATCAGCATCATTATAAGAAGAAGGAAAATAGTAATAAATATATTCTTTATTTGGGAAAGTGAGAAGTAAGGCGTGGCCCCTCATGAGGAGTAATCGTATTCCTCGGCACTCCGGCGACCGAAGTCCATCCAGCCCAGGTAGTCCCGATCTTTTATCCGGTGGTTAGCGCTCAAAGCGCTCGACTTGCTGTTCGCCATCGAGTTCCGACGAACAGAACCTGAGAGAGAGACCAGAGTGAGAATGAAATGACGTTTTAAGTCACATCTCAGATTCAGATTTGTGGTGGATGGTAAGTTAAGCGTTGAGTGTAGAGGTGGAACGCAACGCTGCTATCTGTTTCCAGATAATAATTTGGATTTAAACTCATCATGTGCATCCCTGAAACCAGAATTTTTTTCTTTCTTCCTTTGAAATAGAACCGTGTGCAGGACTGTTTTCTTCATCCTGCTCATGCAAATTTATTTATTTTTTTTACACCCGTCAGTGAGATGTACTTTCGAGTTGAGTTGGTTCTATTTTGTAAAACACAGTCGAAACAAACTAGCAGCTGAATTTAAACCCCCACTGCCCAGGCAGTTACTAAAGATGAATGAATGAATGAATGCTGTAAATGCACACTTAATTCACATGAACAATCATGTTTTTAGTTTGTCCTCATGAGCTTTATATCTGACCACTCACTCACGCATGAAAGTAAAAAAAAAACCCCAACAACCTCCTCGAAGTGTGACTTGCACTATTCGTGTCCATTTTGAACATAGTATTCAGTTGCTCAAATGAGATTCTGAACCCATTTTTTGGGTTACTAACATTCTATTTTGTAAAATCAAATGGTCAGATATTCAAATAGTCAGACATTCTTCTCCCCCCTTGTCCAGCACCGTTGCCAGGTTGGGTCCATGTGGACCCTATTGATCCACATGTCCTATTAATTGGAGCATAGTTTTACACCCGATGCCACTCCTGCCACAACCCTCCCATTTCTGGGCTTGGGAAACAACCATTCACACCTATGGGCAATTTAGAGTAACCAATTAGCCTAACTGAATGTCTTTGGACTGTGGAGGAAACCGGAGCTCCTGGAAGAAACCCATGCAGACATGGGAAGAACATGCAAACTCCACACAGAAAGGCCCCTGCTGGCCACTCGGCTCGAACCCAGAACCTTCTTGCTGTGAGGCAGCATTGTTACCACTACACCACTGTGCCACCCAGTATAAATCACATATTAATACGAGAAAAAATTCAAGTGATATTAAGTTTGCTTTTCCTCCCTTTCTCAAATAATTTGCAAGCAACTTTTTGGATGCCACTGACAAACAGAGCAGTTTTTTTTTTTTTTAAATACAATCCCAATTCCACCCACTCTTGTTTGTACTTGCCCATGACACAATCTAATTGGTTCTCTTCGCCAAAATACTATGCAATCAAATCAGTTATTAACAAAACTGAACAGGATAAAACATTTCCTGAATATTAAAGAATTCAATGCATTCCTTTGAAAAAAAAAAAAGGCCATTCCTAAATCTTCCAGATGTCAAAGTTCCTCCTGCAAATCACATCTGGTCAATGTTTCTTAGTGTTGTTTTTTTTTCCAAAAAAAAATATATTTTTATTTGTTCTTTATGTCTCATGCATAACTTCTTTGCGTTCAATTTTTCATATGTAGAAATGAAAAAGTTGAGGTACATTTTCATTGTTGTGGATTGTCGTGAAAACTTTTGCACTCAACTCCATTAATGAGACTTTTCCTGCAGTCCAGAGCGTCTCACTTTGTCAAGTTTCTCTCTGTCAGTAAATGAGACTCTGACAGAAGGAGAGACACACAGAAGCAAGAAGCGTCGGCTTTCTTCTTTGTCAGAATCAACATGACAGATGCAGAACCGCTCCAGATGTTCTCTCTCTGTTTCATTTCACCCGCATCCAAGAGCTTCTTTCACATCTCTAGCTTGGTCACACGCTCGGCTGCATCGTTCGAGATGTCTGCAAGGTACCTCGGATTTGTACTTTCCCCATTTTGATGAAAAACAATGCTTTCATATGGATATATATATTTTATAGGTTTCTTATTTTTATCTTGCATAGCCTACATCCGCTCTCCATTTAATTCAAAACATATCTGTATATTTTTCAAATTACCTTCATTTAAGTCTTAAAAATAGATGTAAATAAATTTCCTTTGGATATGATTTGCAAATTCAGCTCCATATCAGAATTCCTGTGAGTACAAAATCACATAAATAAATCATATCAATGATTCCAAAAGAGTGTTCACTCAACTGTCTACATTTAAATGGCATCATGTTCCTTGTGTTTATGAGACGATTCTTATTTATGTCCCAGTCTTGCCCTATCAATTATCTGCTAAGTTGAACACAATGCTAGCATGACTCAAAATGCCAGAACTCTGGTCGGATTACAGTGAATGTTAATGCTAATACACTCTAATTTTAGTTGAACGGAGTCTTTTCTTTGTGATATAACACCGTATCTGAGAGAAATGTTGTGATTCCAGACACGTTCGTCACATTTCCAGTGTCACTGTGCCTTTCCATTGTGAAAATACACACACGTGCGCACAAGACTTCATGCTAGCTCCATAACTACCTTCAGTTATTAGCTAGCTTACGCCAAGTGTGTTATCACAGTTTTGACTATTTGAATGACAAATGTAGCAAGAAGTTAGCATCTTCTGTTAAAGGAAGACGATTAGTACATCATTCCACCATGTCCCATACAGAATCACATCTCTGTTTCAACCAAACAATTCTTCTTTTCCTGGTTTTCTCAGACGTAGGCACAAGTTTTTGACC
This sequence comes from Potamarius usumacintae, assembly GCA_025447855.1. Lineage (NCBI taxonomy): Eukaryota > Metazoa > Chordata > Actinopteri > Siluriformes > Ariidae > Potamarius > Potamarius usumacintae. Next base: position 4,689,600 of record JAOEHJ010000013.1, read on the forward strand.
TGTTTGAGTTAAAATGAGCAAATGCATGCTTTAATTAAAGTCTATTTCACCTGAACAGCAGAAAGAGTGCTGCGAGCATGGCAGATGGAAACATTCTCATTAGTTTTCTCTGCTTTCTTGTCTGACAGCACCTGCGAGGCTTTTTAACTCTCAGCTCTTTAACTAATTCTCACTTGCAGGTTTGGATGAAAGTATCGGCCAAAGCGTCTTCTAATAAATATGGAAGTGTGAAATGTTGCTTCATCTAATGACAGAGAAAACACGCTTCAATGTTTCAGTGCTGTTTTACACCTAAAACCAAATTTCTAAAAATGAGCCAGTGATTGTGTTGGAGGAGTGATGATAAGTTCCAAGGTGAGCTCGAGTGAACTGGAGAGAGATGGTTCAAGATCGCATTTATTGATGATGGAGCATTAAATGTTGAGCGGTTGTTTTCCTGTCTGCCTTTTTTCATTCATTTATTTCTTAAAAATGCTGCATGTAGAGATACATCAGTCGACTGAATTGGTATTCCATTTCTTTCTTTCTTTCTTTGGAAGAGTACACCTGACTGCTTTTCTTTTCTTTCTTTCTTTCGAAGAGTACACTCAACTGCTTTTCTTTCTTTCTTTCTTTCTTTCGAAGAGAACAGACTTACTTTCTTTCTTTGGAAGAGTACACTCGACTGCTTTTCTTTCTTTCTTTCAAAGAGGACATTCGACTGCGTTTCTTTCTTTCTTTCTTTCTTTGGAAGAGTACATTAGACTGCTTCTTTCTTTCTTTGGAAGAGTACATTAGACTGCTTCTTTCTTTCTTTGGAAGAGTACATAAGACTGCTTTTCTCTTTCTTTCTTTGGAAGAGTACATTAGACTGCTTTCTTTCTTTCGTAAAAAATGCCTCAATTAAAGGCATTTCAATCAGCAACATTTCTGGTACTCCTTGTCTTAGTTTTTTTTTTTATATTTGTTTATTTTTAAATTCTTGAAGAAAACTCATAAAATTGTTTGGGAAGTTATTTGTCTCATAATATATTTCTTTTGTACACCATTAAACAAAAGTGTGTTTTTGTTTCCATAAAAATTATAAAATGCGAAATGATAAAATTCATTAGTTCCCAAAGAATGATGAATAATTTTTGTGATTCCAGCAAAATGTCCAGGATTATCGTGCAGACTGTCCATTTCAGTAGGAATGGATGAAAACTTTGTTCACGGTCATGGCATGGTGTGTGTGTGTTGGCGAAAGTTGATGAAAATGCTTTTAGGTGTGATACAAGTATGGCAGATGGGAGACTTCTTACCTCTGCAACACACATTTCTAGTCACACGCTTCAGTGCAAATTATAGATGTGTGCGAAATTCACACTTCCCACACTCGCACAGTAATTTGCAGAGACACACGCGTGTGTGTGTGTGTGTGTGTGTGTGGTTGGGCTTATTAGGAGATTAATGCTAACTGGTTTCTTTTAAATGGTGCCTCGTTGTTGGATTTCATCCCACGCTTCACACTGAAGAAGTTCATTGCACCCACATGCACAGAATCGCTCACTGCTGTGATCTTTAGAGTGCGAATTCTCATCACCACTGCACCCAGCACTTCATTCAGGAGCCCCGGGCCACGGCGGTGCATGTGATGCAACTTCATGTTTACTGTTGTTGACCGTTGCGATGGTAATTTTTCAGAAGAAGCTTGGAGTTCGTGCTCAGCCACGATTATGCAGGCACGCTCATAAGAGAAGGAACAAAGGGAATTTCGCCCTGGGAGGATTTGCAATTAAACGGCACTGAAGCCATAAGCTCACGTCCTGCTCTAAGGCGCGCACCCAGCTGTTTGAGGTTCCTGTTTAGGCCTGTTTGTGTTCCCATGTTTTCCCGAAACAGCCAGAAGGCTTCACATGTGACACTGAAATGTTGTAACTCTGAAGTTCAGCAAACTATTAGTCGAGGTAATGAAAGCCTTCTACTGACAAAAACAAGGATAATGATTTCAAAAAAGTGATGGGGTGAGTGATTAAATAGCTATTAATCTGGATCACTGAGACAGATCCAGAGATTGACAGAGTATTGTTGGAAATTCAAGTCATTTCAAAAATCCACATTTGGATCATTTTATTGTCAGTTTTTTTTTTTTTTTGGTGCCTGCATTTGTGTCATGCTAATTAATAGCAATTTATTGTTAATAATTAATTAAATAATTAATCTTTAGCTTTAAACTGCTGGTTAGATTTACAGCCCACATACTTTACGTATTGATGGAATTTTCAGGATGGATGGTGTCGCCGATTTTTAGTATCTCAGCTGTTGAAGCACGAAAGCAGCCTCATTATTCAGAGAGTTGAACATTGGGAGTTGGACATTTTTGCTGTCTTGCTTCAAGCTAAATTACGGTGTTGCCCTGGGATACGATGTTGAAAAGAAATAAAAATAAATTAACTGAAGCACTTCATACACAAAGGAACGATAAGGAAGAGAAGCGCTGGAATCATTCTCCTTTTTTAAAAGCAGTCTTTGAAAAATCTTTTTTCTTGATTGAAGCAAAGCTATTTGGTGCATTTATTCTCTCTCTCTCTCTCTCTCTCTCTCATCCTTTTGTCTGTCTCCCATTCTTTGGATTCGAGTCAAATCCTATTATTTCTGTAGATAACGGAAATTCATAAAAGGATAAGTAGAATAAAAAGGAAAACACTGATGAAAAATAATTTGAACAAATCAAGAAATAATAAAAAGAAGCCACAAGAATTGAAAATATCTCACATTCAGTCAGTAAAAAAAGGGGAAAAAATCTGTGAAATTGAGAATCAGTATAAAATCAGCAAAATTCATCTTCACAAAATTAATTAATTGTTTTCTGACAACATAGTTGGGTTGAAAAATAAAAGCGCTCTCTCTCTCTCAACAGTTTTTAGTGCAGGTAGTAGCCCATACTTGTTAGTTTACCCATAGTGATGAGGACAGTCTGTGTGCGTGTGTGTTTCTCACCTTTCCTGGAGATAAGTCTAGCCAGCAGCTCATTGAGGTTGGCACGTGGGTTGGCACCGTGGCCTGCGCTCACACTGGAATCCATCTGCGAGGGCAGAGCATCGTTCTCTTCCTGCACTGGAGAGGAGCGGGTTCGAGCCGCAAAGGTGACCGAGAGGGCGGCCAGAAGCACGCACACACACACGCCACAGTTCATCCTGTGTTTATGTGCATGGGTGTGTTTGAAACAGGTGGAATTTGAGAGACAGAGAAAGAACCATTGTAAGTCCTGACTGCATGCTATCTCTGATTGGAGTACTGCAGTGTGCAGGAATGAATTAGACAGATCGAAAGGCAAGAGAACAATTTACTGCATTATTAGTATAAAAATAAGAAAATAAAATCCCCCCAAAAAATAATCAAATCAAATAAAAAGGAGGTGAAAGAGGAATAAAAGTACAAATAATAAAGTCAAATAAAACTAAATAAAAAGTTGGAAGTAAAATAAATTGTTTTCAAAAAATTAAAAAAATTAAATTATCATAAAAAATGTATTTTTTTTTAAAAGCATCACTAAAATGTGGAACATTTGCAAAGTAAGCAAGAAATTGCAAAGTGAAAACATTTAATCGTGAAAAACTATTCAGTAAAAACATTCTGCTATTTATTGTTGATTCATCTTTGTAATATTGATGTCTGCTGTTTTGTTTTAGAGTTTTAAAGCAGCAGCTTTAGCATAAATTTCAGCCAAAATCAAGACTTTTGAGCAAATTAGCACACGATAGATCGTAAATATTTCCCACTAACCAGATCATATTTGTATAATACAGTATATAAAAGCTGGACAGACAGACAAATAGACAGATAGATAGAGAAGCATGCAGACAGATAAAGGGTTTTAAATTCAAGATTCACAAGATGTTTGTCAGTTTGTCCATAAATAAGTATAGAGAAAGGTTGAAATCACATTTAAGACCTATGGTGCAACATAAAAGACAAAAGACAAGACAAAGGACAAACATAAACCAGTACAAGTTGAGTTTTACCTTGCCTTGTTGAGGAGCGCGTGCTGCTCGTCTGAGAGTGAAAGCAGTTGTTCTCATGAAGAAATTCAAGAGGCATTTATAAATCCTACCCAGCTGTGACGTACTCTCTCTCTCTCTCTCTCTCACACACACACACACACACAATCTGTGTTGCTGCTCTCCCTCTGTATGTCAGCACGTCAATAAGTGAGTAAATAAAAAAAATTGCGCCATGAAAATGCCAAATTTCAACTCCTCCAATAATAAACTTCATCACTTATATGTTTTACAAGTGCACAAGAGCTGAGGAAGAAGGTCAGAGCATATGTTTTAGTCATTGAGTAAATCTATACATGACTATAAACCACTTACACTCACTGGCCGCTTTACTAGGAACTTGTTCTTGATTCTAAGATTCCTGTTCTTGGCTGCAGGAGTGGAACCCAATGTGTTGTTCTGCTGTTGCATGCCGAGCTGCTTTTCTGCTCACCACGGTTGTAAAGAGTGATTATATGAGTTACTATATCCTTCCTGGCAAAAAAAAGCTCAAACTAATCTGGCCATTTTCCTCCAAGCTCTCTGATCAACAAGGCGTTTGTTTCCACCCACAGAACACTCACTCACTCACTCAGTGTTTTTTGTTTTTCGCGCCATTCTGTCTGGAGACTGTTGTGTGTGAAAACCCCAGGAGATCAGCATTTTCTGAAATACTCAAACCAGTCCATCTGGTTCAAACCAACACCCATGCCATAGTGAAAGAAAGTCGCACTTTGAGATCGCAGTTTTTCCCGTTCTGATGTGTGAACGTTAACTGAAGCTCTTGATTTGTATCTGCGTGATTTGATGCATCGTGCTGCTGTCAATGGATCGGATGATCAGAGAACTGCATCAAACAGCAGGTAGATGTAGGGGTGTTCCGAGTAAAATGGCCGGTGAGTGTAGATAAACTTCAAGTTCAGCAGAGGTAATACCTTCACATACAGCGATGACTTTCATCTTTCTCCATCTGTCGCAGTTTTGGAACATGGGTGTCACCCAAGTATCCTCAGTTTTCTGCTGTTGCGGATGTGTGTTTATCAAACATGGATTCTTAATGAAACACGTGTTCTCGTTCACTTTGGTAGTTCCTCAGTGTGGGTTTTTTTGTTTGTTTTGTTTGTTTTTTTTTTTGCTCCCAGCGCACTTAGTGTCGTATTCGTGGGTTTTCTAGCTTTGCTTTCATCTATTTGTACTTTAACACTAATGCGTTCTCTATTAGCTGAGCCTTCCTGCTCTTCTTCCATGGTCAGACTCTGTGTGACTATAATCTGCAGTTACTTATCGTTTCAACAACTATTCATTTTTCTCTCCCTGCTTTCATTTTCCTCTTTAAGGAAACCGAGCCCACTTTCAGTACCAAAGCACAGCCGACTTCACACCAGCAGCCAGAGGAAGATTTAAAATCCTTCTTCCTTCTTTTTTTTTTTGGGTCTCTTCAGCCTGCTCGTTTCTTTCACACACAGATCATTGCACACCAAGGCCTCCGTTTTCATTTCCCTACTCACATACGCAGCAGTTTTTAACTAGGCAGGCCAGAGCTGGATCCCAGCGCTGCCGATCGATAGCCGTGGTCGGCTCAGAGCACCACACGCTGCCTTAATGGGCCCTGCAGGTCCCACCATAAAACACCTCTATGGACCTTAGCGATGGAGCATCCATAAATCGCTTCTCTCTCTCTCACTCACACACACACACACACACACACAGAAAACCCCAGACTGATTTTGTGCTAGAGCTAGGCTGTGATGTAGAGCAGGGGTTCTCAACCTTTTCTGCTTTGAGGCCCACCTATCCATACTTGTAACGAGTCGGGGCCCATTAAAAAAAAAAAATCCCCAATTATTTTGGCTCATCTGTTCTATTAGAATCTAACAATCTATTGAAAAGTGTACTAATGAGATGCAACATCACTCCCGGTTACAGACGGGAGCCCAGGAATTAAATAAGTGCAATAAAAACAAACTGTTTTTAATTGTACGCATTGCATTTAAAACTGTACGGATGTGCCAGAAGCCAAACCATGCATGCAGGGCATTCTCAGTCAAAAGGGATTAATGATCCAAAAGTGGAGTCTGG
>JAOEHJ010000013.1:4905682-4922059 GCA_025447855.1 Potamarius usumacintae
AAATATATGGATATAAAATATCACATGCTTGCTGATGGACTGAGGAAAGGTTAAATTGGGAATTGATCTCGACTCCATGGAAAGTCTTTCACTCTGTAAACGCTGGAGAAACTCTGCTTTCGGTGATCCACATGTGGTTCTTTCAAACTGTACAGTGTGACGTTTTGGCAACAAAAAGTGTAATATTTCACTCATCATGTGAGAGGCAGGTGATGTACAAACTGCCAAGTGTACTTCACAATATGAAGTAAGTGTGTGTGTGTGTGTGTGTGTGTGTGTGTGTGTGGATTGTGTGTGCTGTCAGCTCTGGACTTTAGAGAATTGTGTGCCTGTTAATGTCATTTTCATGTTGATATTTTGTCAGACTAGCAGTAGTGGAGTCATTGACTATTACTGATCATCTCAGGCGATTAATAACACACTGTAATGATCTTTTATTTTGAGTTTAAAAGGCTGAACAAACTGAACGTTAAATATCTTCCTGGGAAGTGAGACACATGGAGTTGTTGGAAGTGAAAAAGAATTTTGCATGTCTTATTCTCAGGGATGTACATGTGCATCTGAATTTCATTTGATTCATTCATTTATTATATATATTTTGATTTGAAAGTTTGAGACATGTCTCCATCTTCTGGTGAAATAGTGAATAATTAATCATCAAAACTCCACTGGCACTGCTGTGAACAAAAGATTAACACGAATACAAATGTAATTCAAATTAAGGAAAGGACTTGAATATATGTCCTTCATCAAGACTCAGAGGGAAAAAAGAAAAACAGCTGAAAAAAGCTCCAATTTCCATCATCAAGCAACAAGTTCATTTTTTTCCTTCTTTATTTTCTTTTACTCACTTGCATCTATCAACTTAGAGATTAAAAAGATTCAAACAAGTACAACAATACAGCAATAAAGCATGACATAATGTAAGGATTAAACTCGAGTCTAAAAGATGCCCGAAAGAGCTGATCATGCCGTCTTCACTTTGACCAGAGTCACCGAACATCCATAGACGAGAGAGATGACGAAGAGGATGATGAAGGCACAGGCCATGTTCCAGGTCTCCTCAGCCTGATCCAGTGTGCTAGTTTCAGACTTGTTCTCATCAAAGTATATCGTCTCTTCAATAAATTCTGGAAGAAGAAAGGATGTGGAGTTATTTTGTCACTGAAGGAGAACTGAGAAGTAAAGAGCTGCTTCCTGTCTCAACTTCATGAAATTAAGGGCAGCATTTGTGCTTTTTCTCTCAGATGAAGTAAATGTATTTATACTGATTTTGATTGGTCAGGAGGTGTTGAGTCATTTGAAATTTGACTCACAGATATCTGAGTAAACACCAAAGACACTAGAATTCTTCAACAGAGCTGTATATGATACAGGATCAATCCCAGGACTATGCCAATAGATTCCAGAAATAAATAAATCACCTGTTTTGGAGATGCTGCGATTGATGGTGCCAGTGACATGCCTGACATGGCATGTGTACGTGGCTCCAGGTGCCCATTCAGCGGCCTGGACAATCAGGTGGCTTTTAATGCTGAATTTCCCATCAGGTCCTTTGGCAGAGCTGCTGGTGTTGTCCTCACGCTGTACACGCACACTGTTCAGGAGCCAGGTGATGTTAATGGCTGATGGGCTGAAACCGTACACCAGACACACCAGCTCATCTCGACCCTGCAGCAGCTCCACAGAGGGAGGATGTTCATTCACAGAGGCTGCAAGAAACACGCAAATAAACCAACAAAGAAAACAGCAAATCAACGAAACGAGCCGCTTCCACCAGAGACAGGATGTGATACGTTACTGACCGTAGATGCTGTCTATCGTGCCGACGATTGGCTTTTCAGACGACTCGTGGCTGACCACACAGGAAAAAACACCATCCTCCCTTTTGGATGCTGGTAATATCAGTGCGCTGTGCATGGAATAATCGCCCCACGCATCGCGAACACCGACTGGACTGTTGGTGAAGCGAGACTCATCTTGCCGGATGCCGTTCAGCTCCCAGCTCACAGAGATATCAGCAGGGCGGAAGCCGTCGATCAAGCAGAGAAGAGTCGTGTTGTGAAATCCTGACAGGTTGTCATCACTGGGACTGACAATTCGGACCGTGGGACTTTTGAGGTCTGAGGCTACAAATGACAAAGCAAACATCAGCTCAGAATCACAGAAGATCTTTAACAATGATTTGAAATACAGATTTATTGCGAGTTAATCAGAGTCACGCCACTGAATTCTCTGTTCTGGTTGGTCAGGTGTTCAAGTCCCAGGTTTATATTAATGCACCCTTTCTATTCCATGATCATTACGAAAGTAACAGCTAATTCATAAGGACTTGGAGAACACGCTTCACAAAACTGAAATAGTCAAGCTTCCTATTCATGGAAGGAGACTCCAGTGTCAGTGCTTTGGAACAGCCAGAGGTAAAGCTGTTGCTTTAAGTTGAAGGATGGATGTTATACTGCGTTTCAGAACTTTTCAGTAAAAAGCTGCAACTTCAAGAGAAAGTGAGAATACGACTGTTTATAGCTGTGGGTGAGAACTAACCTGTTATGCATCCATTCCACAATATTTAATTTCACTACAAATGGATAAAGTATCAAGGTAGTTTTTTTTTTAAAGGAATAAATTGTCATTGTTGGCAAATTGCTGTGATAAAAGAAGAATAAACATGACACTTTGAGACATGCTTTTATGATTTTCCTATCAGAGCATGCCTCTAAGTGTTATATTTTTGGAAAAAGCGGCACCGAAGCCCTCAACATGATTTGGGAGTCTGATGGCAGGTGTGTGTGATAAAGGAATGCAATGTGATATGGACTAAATCATATTTATGGCTGTTCACATTCATAAAAATAATGAATTTCAGAAACTGAGTCAAGCACAGAAATGGTTTTCTTCTCTTTTCATAGAAAACTCAATAAAATGGTTCCTTAAAGGTCAGTGCTTGTGAGCACTTGCCTCTGGTTTTTGAGATGTTGTGTTGCTGTGCGTTCTTGGAACAGAGGTGTTTCACCTCACAGGAAACAGTTGTGTCTTTTTCCCACTCTGCAGCCGGAACGTTGAGAACACTTTGGACGCTCTGTGTTCCGTTGCTGTGCTCTTTAGGAGTTTGTGTGGTCGCATTCTGAGAGTAATTGTCCTTTCCTACTTTCCAAATAATGGAGAAGTCCTTGAGCCTGCGGCCCAACAGCAGACAGGTGACGGGGACCAAATCCTTGGCTCTCATATCACTGACGGAGGGACCCAACAGGTAAACCTGTGCCATCTGAGCAGAAGCTGGAGTCACTGGAGATAAAGACATGACATTAGTTCAGAGACGGACATCGGCAAGATCTACATTTAGTATCAACATCATGAACTTTTTGGACACGTGGTCCTTTATTCGAATACCTGCACAGACACTGGTGCTCTTCTGAACAGGTTTGTCATCCTGATCGCTGACCTCACACGTAAATTCCCCTCCATTATTCCACTCCTGCTGTGGAAGCGATATCTCGCTGGACACTTTCACACGCCCGTCTGCTTGCACCGTTACTTCACGGAGATCATTCAGCACAGATTTGGGGAGCCACTTGATCTTTGGGTTAAGTCCAGTTCCAGAGCAAAGAAGTTTTTGTGTCTTCGATGCAGATTTATCCACAGTGGAAACAACTGAAAGTTCCACTGAAGGGTCACCTGGAGAGAGGAGAAGCTCAAACATTTGAGCACAAACTGGAAAGATGTAATTTCTGGCTCCACTGATTTGTTCCTGTAAATATTACCGATATTCAAACAGTAAAGACATTGAGGTTGAAATATTTCTCACCAAAAATGTTTCCTGTAGAATTGGACTCCCACTTATTGGTACTGCTTTGCTGAATCTGACAGGTGTAACGTTGGTCTTTGGATCGTGTCGTTTTGGAAACAGTGAAACGTGCAGTCAGAGTGTCCTGGCCTTTGGGCAGGTCCACATACTGAGCATAAGAGAGCTTGGCTTTGTTGGCCTGGACGGTGACGGCGAGCTCACCAGAGGGCAGATCTCTTGCGGCACACACCAGCACCGCGCTGTCTCCCTTCTCTCCATCTGTAAGAATCCTCCTGATCACCACTGTCGGAGTTTTCTGCACAGGTTCTGAGGAACATCAGGGAAAGGTTTGTCATTTCACATTTTCGATGAAATTAAAATATTTTAAGTGACTTTTCCAAAGTGGAACCAGTTGAGGATGATCCCCATGTATCTAAATTCATGTATCTACTCTTTTAATCACTAATGTACTGTACTGTATGTGAGGCAACCTGGACAATCCCGTCACACATCAAGTTGTAAAGTGTGGCCTTTTGTATCTTGCTTCTTGCAATATAAATGAACATAAAGATTAGAAATACAGGTTTAAATTATATCCATTATATCCTTACCTGTAGTATCGATCGTCTCCTCTACTTTGTTGAAACATGGATGTTTAGCGATGCATGTGATTTTCTGCACGGTTTTCCAGTGTGCTGTAGAGATGGTCAGATTGCTGACCGTCTTGCCCAGTCTCGTCTCTTCTGTGCTCCTCGTGTCCTTCTTTTCCTTTCCGTCTACAAGCCATGACACTTGGGTGTTGAACATAGTCTCAACAACACAGGAGACCGTTACTTCTGAATCTGTCAATACTGACACGAGACGAGGTTTCTCCAGACGTATCAGCGGTTTGGATGTCGGATGAGCTGCAATATATCAGCGCAAGATTGTTCACTTCAACTTGGACATCATGGAAGATTTTTATTTTGCATTTTTCTTCTGCGGAACTGACCTTTACACTTGCTCCATGTTTGTTTGAAGGTCTTGGAATTGTGTGTGGCCTGACAGGTGAACTCTGTCCCTTCGTTCCATTGCTCTGTATTAATGCTGAGTTCACTGAGTGCAGCAAACATCTTTTCTCCTTTGCTGGAAGCTTCGAATACTTTCATGGTTGATTTCTCTCGGAGCAGCTCCTTACCCTTGTACCACTCGACATTCACTTTTTTCGGACGAAAACCATCCAACCAACAAAGCAGACGAACGATGTTGTCTGCTGTCATGATGCTGATGGTGATGTTGGGCTCAGTCACAGGCTGAGCTATAAACAGCGAGACACAAGCAATTCAAGTGCATGACGTTTATATTATTGATATATTTAGTGATGAGTCAAACTTCCTCAAAGTTTCTTCATCTTTTGTTGTGTATTAAAACACTGGCACGACAACACTTTATCAGGAACTCAAACTGTGATATTGGACAATAAACTTCATGATGATGATGTCATTAGAAATATGACTGCATCCCATACACCACAAGGAACTCTGTTTGAAACACACCTGGCACAAATCAGAGAAGATAGCACTTCTGTATGTTCTATGGATAAATAATTGAAAGCTATATTATATTTTTCAGCACTTTTTAAAACTCCTGGCCCATCAGATCCTGAGTTTGGTAAGAGACGAGCGAGAAAAACATATTGAGCACAATGTGCCAGAGCCTCATTAGTGAATGAATATCAGCAGATTTACTGTCCGTTTCTGTTAAATCAAAAATATTTCATTTTCACTTCAATCATCTGACATTACAAAAGAACAAAATCAAAACTTGGTAATTTTTGTTCTTGGAAATTCGCAACATCCTTTCTTTTAATTTTCAGCCCCCAAAGTTACAGCAAAGCCAAACAACCTCATCACCGGAGTTAAAAGTTCGACCAGCGTTTACTTCATCTGCATGACTGATAATAATAAATCTCATCGACAGAGCAAGCAAGACGAGTTTGTGAGATTGGAAATGAGGATTAATTCATAAGGGTTTTTTCCCCCTTTTTCTATTGACTCATTACATATCTGTGTTTATTTGGTTGTGTGTGGGAGTTTTCAAAAACAGAATTCAGTGGAACAACTAATGGCAAATAACTCTGTGTTTAGTATGAAGTGTCGGATTTATCACAGTAATTGCTCTGTGTGTGTTTGATCTCGCTCTCCTCTTAGTTTTTTGCATGATTACTTTGAAGAACAACATCAGTATAATTCTTTGTGTGTGTGTTTTGACAGTGTGTGGTGTTTTGTGGTGTGGTTAGAGGAAGGAGAGCAGGACAGGCTTCAACGAGCACAGCAACCAGTGGATGGAAGCAGCAGTGAGGCAACAAGCAGGCCAAAGATAAACGGCACAATCTTCCAAATGAAGAAGTGAAAATCATCTGTATCTCTGAGATGGAGTGAAACACACCTGCACAGGAAGAAGTGCAACGTTTGCATCCATTATTAGATCGTTGACTTGACGTGTTTTGCCTCTTATGCAAAGAGTGTTTTTTATTCTCTTCGTTTGCTCAGTGACATGAAAAAGCCTTTGTAAAAATGCACAAGACAGTTTCACATCATAAAAGAATAAATCAGAGAACAAAACACTTTTACTCCATTTACAGAACAGAAACTGAAGGAAATACGATTGTCAATGAAACCGTTTAGAAAAATGAAGCCGATTAAAATAAACACTCGACTTCAAGGCCAACAACGATTCAAATAAAGATGGAAAAAACAATGAGACTTTTAACTGCATATTTTTCAAAGACCTTTATTTGAGATTTGAGTAAAAGCATGAAAAAAGTCCAACATTTAAATGTCCAAAAGTTATTTACAGATATAAAATACGTGGAAAGTAGTCGAGTAGGCAACAGCAGAAAGTATAACTCAGAACAGTATCATGAAGAAACAGAGAGAAAACCAAACTCGTTTCCGTTCGCAGTTTCTGTCTTCATTTCACCTGAAATCACAATTTTAATCTGATTAGATCATAAAAGTATCATTTGTCATGTGGGACAGAAATATATTGTCTTTGTTCATTATGTAATGAAATCAAAGTATCCTGGATATTCATCTCTCTCTCTCTCTCTCTCATGAGGGTGAATTCAAATATATTGGGACAGTTTCCACACCATTAATTGAAACAAAATCCCCAACACACGACACATTTCTGATATTTTCATAATGAGATGAGATGAATTAACGTGTGTTTATAATATTCTAAAGAAGCTTCAGACATTTTTCCTTCATTCCCATTTTCATTCGACACTTACTTTTATCCCCAGCAGACTGACTAAAAACATCAAGCCAACCATCCCATATTACAGGGACATGAACACAGCACAGTCTGGAAAATTATATAAATACAGGATATGAAGTAAAAAGATCTGCAGACTCCTTCTATTGATTTGTTTGTTTATTTGTTTGTCCCAGTCAACCTGAATTCACCCCGTTTGTTTCTTGGATCAGGTCTCACCTTGATAACAGTCACTCCGATGCTGTAGAAGAGGGTGATGAGGAAGAGGAACACAAATGTCAAGGCAGTGTTTGCCATGCTGTCATCCTCCATATCTGTCTCATGGTAGAACATCTCGGTCAACATCAGGCAATCTATTAGTGTACACATACACACACATTTGTACATGATGAGAATAAGAACAGAAAGCACACACGTATCAGTTTACAGATGATGTACACCACAACTTACACACTCTATACAGTGTAAAGGATTAAAAGTGGACTCGACATACTGAATATGAAGAATGGAATTTTCCAGTGCCAGTCTCATGCAACATGTTTTCCAACATTACATCAGCTTCGGCTCTCGTTAAATGGAAATGTTTACATTTAAAATGGCCAAAGTGGGTATATTTAATGTAATATCCTGACACTTATTTCATTTCGTCCCACAGTGCTGTTGAATTCTCGACTCTGTTTGGTCAGAAGGTGTCGATTTGTTTCTATAACATTAGTTCTGGCTACAAGGTGCTTGTTCTAATATGCTATTTTTCTATAGTAACATGCACATGAATGGATTTTTTTAAAAGGGTTTGGACATGTCGATATGGTCATGTTTTCTGTCAGGAGACACTGATTGAATATTTATGGAAGGAGTCTTTAGCGTTCGTTTTCTTACATTCAGAAGTCAAGCTGTAATGTTGAGTTTTCTGACATGGGAATGTCTTTCGAACGGACGGCTTTGCACTTTCTTGCTTTTGTGACAAGTCGCACTTTGAAGTCAGTTTTGTTGTTTTGGGATGTGCTTTACACATGAGAAATACCCCCACTGTCCACTTTATTAGGAACACCTGTACATTCCTGTAGTTATCTCAATCAGCCAATCATGTGGCAGCAGTGCAATGTATAAAATCCTGCAGAGACAGGTCAAGAGCTTCAGTTAATGTTCGCATCAAACATCAGAAAGGGGGAAAAGTGTGACGTCTGAGACTTTAATCGTGGCTTGGATGTTGGCACCAGACGTTTGAGTTTTTCATAAACTGCTGATCTCCTGGGATTTTCACAGAAACAGCCTGTAGAGTTTACACAGAATGGTGCAAAAAACTAAAAACACTGAGCGAGCGACAGATCTGTGGGTGGAAACGCCTCGCTGATGAGAGAGATCAGAGGAAAATGGACAGATTGGTTCAAGCTGCCAGGAAGAACATAGTAACTCAAATAGTCACTCTACAACCGTGGTGAGCAGAAAAGCATCTCAGAACACACAACCCATTAAACCTTGAGGTGAATGAGCAACAAGAGCAGAAGGCCACATCAGCTTCCACTCCTCTCAGCCAAGGAAAGGAATCTGAGGCCATCATGGACACAGACTAACCCTCTGTATGCATTGTGCTGCCTGCCACATGATTGGCTGATTAGATAACTGCATGAACGTGCAGGTGTACAGCTGTTCCTAATAAAGTAGACAGTGAAAGTATAACAGCAAATAACTGCATTTTATTTCTTGACTAGGTTAATGAGGTGTGTTTTAAAAAAAAATAAATCTTTCAATGGATTTCACATCTTTTGTAATTTTTCTCATGATTGGGGAGAAAACTTGTGTTTCAGTGGTGCCTGATCAAAGTGGTGTCACTGTTCAAAATCAGCAAAAGGTTCTCGAGCCAAAGTGCCTTCACAGGTTCTTGTTTGTGTTTCTCTCAAATTAAGACTGTGCATCTTGATACGTCGATGTCTGAATGCATGGTATTATGAAAACTATGCATATAGGTTTGTTACTTGAAACCGGTGACCACCAACCGGTCAAGGAAAAGGGGAGAAAAAATTCTCCACATTATATGAAAGTCTGAATGTCTTGGCTTGTTGCAGATAAAACAGCATTAAACTCAATCGTTGCAGCATTTTGATTTACGGCCTAATCGAGGATATATTTACGAATAGTCATCAACACAGAGCAACAGAAAAGCTTGACAAATATTACAGAAAGACACACACACACACACACACACACACACACACACACACACACACACACAAATTGTCACAGAAAACTGCAACATTCTCTCTGATATTTAACAGAATGAGTAGTTTATGAATGGATTTGTTTTTCTTAAATTTTATGAAACTACTTGAAATGATATTTGATGGACCTTTAAAGTCCATATTAATTATTTGCTTCTTTTTAATTGGAAACTTGAGCATTTTGGAAGATCCTGTCCAGTTTTAGGGAAAATGCAGTCCAACATGTCCCTTAACTAAAGACTGATGTGTTGAGAATGTGATGAAGGAGGACTTTAAACCAGCTGTAACTAAAATGTCTTCAAACAAAGCCATGGCATTATTTTACACAATCCATATTTAGGATATGGTCAGATCGTGATGTCTAAAGTTAGTGTAATATAATAATATCGTATTTCCGTACTGCACAGGGTACATGCTGAAGGATTTTTTATTGTCATTGTTTCAGTGTAATATTGCATCAGACATATTCCAAAGACCAAGGACACACAAGCATCAGACAGACTTCAGGACCATGACATTGCATTAATTAAAAAAAAAAAAATAGGACATGGAAGACGGGGCAAAAATAAACATAAAACAAGCATTAATAGCAGACAACACAGTTTCTAATACGTCTGGCAGGTCGGGGGAACGTTCAGGTTGAGATTCACTAAGGTGGGTGGAGTCGCTTTGTTATTGATGGATCTGGATATGAGGCGCACAGAGTCCTCGATGGACTCGTGATAAACCCTGCAGCTGAACACAGCGCCACTCTCCCATTCTGTACTGCTGACAATCAGCTGGCTGTACACTGAAAACAGGTTGTCTCTCTCGAGAACCCGAGTGGTGTTGTGCTTATAGCCTTTCGCATCGTCCACTTGATTATCATCAACAAGCCAAGACACATACACCTCCTTAGGGTAGAAGTCTTTTACATAGCAAGTCAGGGTCACCGATTTGCCTGGTCTCTCTGGTGGAGGGAGCAAGTAAACCTTGGGGCAGTGTTTGTCGCCTACAAACATGAAATCACAGTTAAGGTCAGTTTCAGTGTTCAGGAACATTGGTCATGCGTGAACTCAAATCAGAATTTGGACACAGTTGCAATATTATTAGAGATCACCTCTGAAAATGCATTTCTGCTTCCTAAAAGAAATTCCTCAGACAAATTAAGAGCAAGAGAAAATATACAAGTAATAAAAGCATTTCCTACCACTCGTTCTTTGGTAGACGACTGATTTATACTGCTGGATGAACGCTGAATGTTCCACCTCGCAGGTGAAATTGGTGCCTTTGCTCCAGTCATCGAAACTGATCGAGGTGATGAGTCTGACCTTGGAATCCGTCGAGACTTTTTTGACAGAAGAGAGCTCCTCACCCTCGTCATTAATCCATTTAATGCTCCTGAAACCCGAATCCAAGTCGGTCCTGCACTCGAGCTCGCCGGCACGATCGAACAGTATGTCCCTGGTGGAAGGTGGGATGATGCTCACCTCGGGCTGCTTTGTGTCTGTACCTGGCACTGTAAAGAAGGTGTAGAATTTTTTTTTTTTCATGAAACAAGCAAGTATTTGAATAAAAAAAACAAACAGTGAATAGATTAATATATGGTACATTTTCAGATTCTACAAAGTTTTCATGCAGATTAAACAAAATAATCATAACTGATAACTCAGTTTTCAATGACAGCATTTCACAAGTGCTTTGTAGTCTTTCCTTAAAAACAGTCTCTCATATTATGGTGTGAGAGTACCATCAAGCTCAAACCCCGTCACAGGAAGTTTTCATTTAGTTCAGTAAAACTGACTGCTTCTTTAGAAGAAGTGAGTCATTCAGCGGTTTGGACAGGTTTCAAATTGGTAGGTAAAAGTCATCAAAGTAGGAGTAGAAGAATCGTATAACACATACCATAATTCGCCTCTTCGGATCCTTTCCATTTCTTCTGCTGGAATTCGCACTTCACTGGAGAAGATGAACCCGTCCATTCGTGGGCCCTGATTTCCAAAATACTTATGGCAGTGTAAGCACCTTTATCCTGGCTTAATATGGTGCCTTTGACCTGCGTACCGAGGTCCCGGTTTTCAAGAGTCCACTTAAACGTGTGTGATTTAGGCGAAAAATGTGCAGCTAAGCAGATGAAGGTAGCTGTTCCATTGTCTAGTTCTTTTTGGGTGGGAGTTGTTAGAAGCAGAGATGTAGGGGGGTGCTCGATCACATCTGCAAAAAACACACACAGGTCCATATGCAGCAGCCATGGGCACAGCAGGTTTTGCAGTTGAGGAATAGATTGTGTTGCCACAGTTTCTCAAGTCCACAAAAAGTGCATTTTTTGACCAAATAATCTCTGAATGGATATCAGTGCTGTCAAATTCTTAATGTCAATACATATTCTATACATTGAAACTTGGAATATTGAAATTTCTGGTTTCTCAGTAAAAGAAGCTGTGGATATATTTTTCTTATTAACTTCGAGAGGGATCAAACATTGTCAGTCACCAAATTGCTGATTATTTTCCTATCACAGCACCCCTCATGTTTTCTTTCTGGCTAAACAAATGACATGGATGGATTCGAGCAGGGTTCAGGAGAAAACTCTGAACTGTACAGAGCACTGGATCTCTGGGACTGAGGCCGAGAACCCCTTCAATTAGAGTTTCCCAGTCTGTAAAATCGAATCGATCTCATAACTGTTGATGCCACAGCAAAGTTTTGCAAGGATTTTTGAGAACATACTGTGGCAACAAGCATGCGAGAAGTCATAAGCTACAGGTGAAAAAAGGGAACAGGCTTTGTTTAGCATTGGCAGAGAAAGAGCACACAGTGTATGTCAGCTTTGGAATTTAAAGTGTTTGACTGTGGATATGAAATATTCCGGTGCTGACTGAAAAAAATGGACAGACATTTTAGGAATAATAAACTTTTCGTCAGACACTTTAAATGGCCAAAGCAGACTGTCTCGGTGTGATTAGACATGCAACATCCTCTTTGAAAAGGACTCGAAGGAATTGAAACTGTTGTAGACATTTATTCTTGTCTAGTTTACAGTCTAATTTCATGTCCTGTGCAGAGTTTTCTGAAAGAATAATGCTCACACCGAGACTGGAGTTAGATTACACATGGAGCTGAGAGAAATATTCACACTAATTATTCTCAAGTCATCGCCATCTCTCTGGCCTTTGAGGCTGTTGGGAAAACAGTCAAAGTGTCGGATCTGAATTTTTGATCTCTCGGCTTGATTAACCACAAACTCCGATTGGTGCCAGGAGAGAAAAGAAACTTCAGTCTATCACGATTAAATGGTTGTTGTTGGTTTCAATTCTTCTTTTTAGATGATGGAGTTTTACAGGAACTTCACTTCAGTGCTCGCTAAAACCGTGTTGAAGAAACATTTTCAGATGGAGTACAGAAGATAACATGATCATCAGTGTTTAAGCATAGTTATACACATTGAAGCATATTTATTACTGTTTGCTTGCTTCCGAGGCATAATATATAATGTGTGTGTTTACATTCACTGACCATTTCATCAAATCCACCTCCCATATCCAGTGTCAGTAATCCTGTAATCTCGACACAAACTGTTTTCTCTTGTCACTGGGGTGATGCCATCAAGGGCTCGTCTTTTCTACCTTGAATATGTCCATTTTACCAAGGAAGGTGCATGTCGAGTCGCTTTCATTAGCTTTCAGAGCAAAGCTTTAAATGTGCTGCACATCCAGGGGCTTTAAGGTCCAATTATGGACGTTACATTCTTTTTAAATGTGCACTATATTCACGTTTCCACGGAAAAGATACAGACTAAAGGGCTAAAAACTGTCCCCCTGACGGTTCCACCCCAGTGACAAGGAAGGTTTAGTCCCAGTTTGTTTCTGGGAGTGTGTGTATGGGGCAGGTGTCGGTTTCCTAATCAAGTGGCCACCGACTGCAGATTTGGAAATGACACACAAAAGGGTGTTTTCAGGTGTTTCTGTCTTACCTTTCTTTTGTAAGGTCTCTTCTTTGGAACCGACGCTATTTTCCACTTGGCACGTGAACTTCTTGCTCTGGTCCCAGTCGGCAGCCTTGACGCGCGCGTGGCTCACCGAGGTGAAGCCTCCGTTCGCGCGCACCGCCGGGTATTGCACGAAGTCAGTCAGCGCGCTCCCGCTCGCATCCGTCCATTTGAAGCTCAGTCCGTCGGCGGTGGCCAAATCGCGCGTGATGCAGCCCAGAGTGACGTAACCGTCCGGGGACGAGCCGCACTGCCACACGGGAAACAGGGACTTCGGCGCGCTTGGCACTGCTGTAGATAGATAGATCAGACAGATCAGATCGGGAGATAAACAGAGCCACAAACCAACACGAGATTTATTCTGCGCCTGGAAGCTTCAAATGCAACCGATTTTATTCCCAAATCAACATTTTTTTTTCTCTCCTTCCCTTTTCAAAGTGGACTTGATTCTCCTTTCCAATCAGAGAACACACGGACATTTTTATTGGCCTCCATTTTAAATTAGTAATCATCTACAATTCATTCAGACTAATGATTAATAATTATTATACATTCGAATGTATAACAGCAATAATTATACTTATTTTACACACACACACGGTAACATGAGAAACTCGGTCTCACCGCTCGCGCACACTCCGGCCGCAGTTTTCCACCTGAATGAGATTTTATTCGTTCATTTCAGATCGACGCTGTGGGCCGGAAAAAGGGTCCGATCACTAAACCCGCCCTTTTCTTACGATTTAATTCGTTCTCGGAATAAACGAATTGTGAAGAATTTTCTAGACAATTCAACAAAACTAATTAAATTAATTTCTTTCCATAAAAAACACATTTATAAAACTCCGTTTTAATAAATACAATTTAGTCTCTTAAAACAAATAGAAAGCATTTACTCAGAGTTCGACCTTTTTATTTATTTATTGAAAGAGAATTCTAGACCATGAAGGTCGGCGACTTGAACCAACTGACTCATAAGCAACAAAACACAAAGCAAAGGCTAAATACATTATTATTATTATTATTATTATTATTATTATTATTATTATTATTATTATTCACAGTAAACCCACTCGGATTATTTGTCAGGATTTTCTTCCACAGAATCTCTCTTTATGTTTTATTCTAATTCTACATTTACGCTCCTTTGAAACAACGGACTCCTCTAAAGCAGAAAAGCGCAAAACAAAATAAATCCATCATTTCAAATCGTTCAGATTTTTCACACCAAATTATTTTATAAACGATGAGAAGAAGCGAAAACAAACACACAACGTTAAAGGGATTTTCTGTCTCTCATTTCCCCACTTTTCCCTCCATTATTCCTCTCCACAAATCCGTCTAAAGCAGGAACTCATCACATTCATGCACACTTTATTAGACGGAGTAATCATCATTCACTGACTTTAAATACAATCGTCTGGCAAACTTATAACGAGAAAACAAGCCCTAAAATATGATGCAAATAACCGACTTTTTAACGTCCCTTAACTTTCCCCCAGCTTTACATTTTAGACCATTAAATCTCGCTTTATGACACAGAAATAAAGCTGAAGGTCAAATCTCTGAATTACTGACCGCTTGTTCCGGTGACAGCTGAGTCTCTTCCCCAGTAATCAGAAGCCCAGTTCCACAGTGTTCAAGCTCACAGCCCACCTCAATCCACTCAACTCAACCAAACCAAACCAAACCAGGGACATTATAAATAATGAAGCTCACTGACGCTTCAGACGCGCATCATTAAAAATCAACCAAATAGAGAACTTTATTCAGTGAAACGCTGAAAATATCCGACATCTTATTTAAAAAATAAAAAAAAAGTTTTTTGTTTTAACCAGAAATACCGCGATCTTGTAGGATATTAACAGCATTATCATGTTTACTAAAACTGACCTTGAAAACTCAAAACCTGGAAGTGAACATTTTTAAAGTTTGAAGAGAACTGAAGCGTTATTTTCTGTTATTTTCTCCAGAAGAGTAGTCCAGGCTCATGAGAAAACCTCACAGCACACAGTCATTACCACCAGTCTACAGTCTGACCTTTTTTAAAGAAAAGAAAATAAGGGGAAAAAAGTTTCATGTTGGTTTCACGGCACGAATAGATTAAGATGTGGCTCTTACCAGAAGTAACGGTGACCGTCGTTCCCTTTCCCCAGTAGGCAAAAGCGTAGTCACAGTGACACAAATCCACTCTGACATCGTTCAAAAACACCTGCCGTCCGATCTAACGATATATTACTGATCATGTCTCAAAGTCACTCACAAAAATCAGATCCGAAAAGTTGTAAAGTTTCTCAGCGTTAAAGATCCACCAGGTGTCATTTTATATTCAGAATTAAAACTTTACAGCACATTGCTGATCGATGCTGGGTTTATACGAGAAAATAAAATAATAATAAAAACGCACATTAAAAAAACATACACGGACGTGCTATTTTCTTTATTTTCCCCAACAATCAGATAAATATTTCTCTTTTAAATGAAGTGCGACTTTTTCACATGAACCCCATTTTTTCAGCATTTTAATGAAACAATATAATTGTTCCAGTTTTTCTTGTAATATTGCTGGTGTTCGAGGAGGCGAATCGAAAGAGGTTTGGTTTGAATTTCTTACCTGAAGTCACAGTCACCGTCGTTCCCTTTCCCCAGTAATCAAAAGCAGCGGCACAGTGAGAAAGTTTAAGGCGCTACTCGGACAATATGGGCACCAAAAGTGGAGACTCATCTATTTTCTAAAATGTTGTAAATTTAAGGTGATATTAAACGTGTCTAACAAATGTAATCCTACCTGAAGTCACGGTCACTTGAGTTCCTTTTCCCCAGTAGTCAAAGTAGCCGTAGCTGTAGTAGCTGCCGTAGCTGTAGTAGCCACAGTGAGTAAAGAGGCTGCGTCTCTGTACAAAATTGCCCCAAGGCTCTGTTTTTGCAGAGCGGTCACTATTTTCTCCCTCTTTTTTATTTATTTTTATTTACTTATTTTTTTACGGACAACTCAGACAGCCTTGACATTTTCTGTTTGTATTCTTTTTTAAATCGATATTTGTTTCGAAATAAAAACAAGAACATTAAAACCAGTGGCGGCTGGTGGATTTTTCTCCAGGGGGGGCTATAACTCCAAAATACACATACCTTATACCGAAAAGCAAGCG
>JAOEHJ010000013.1:5247135-5257950 GCA_025447855.1 Potamarius usumacintae
TAATTTCAACTAAACAGAAAGGAATATAGCTCACAGGAACTTGCAGGCAACTCGATCATCTGACTTTCATGTGCCTGATGTTTGTCCATGATTATCTCATCTTTGATTACAAATTATTTTTTGTTTTATACAAAGACAACCACTGGGGGGGGGGAGAGAGAGAGAGAGAGAGAGAGAGAGAGAGAGAGAGAGAGAGAGAGTGTGAGTGTGAGAGAGAATAAAAAGCACTTGAAATGCTCCTGGCACGAAGAACAGAGGAACACAGAATGGAAAAAGAAAGAGAGCAGCAGTCGTACTTGAGCACGTAGAAGGCGGCACAAAATCCTCTGGATTCCTGAAGCCAGGACACAAACGCTCTGGTTCTCTCCGAAGCTGCAGTCTCCAGCTCAGGGATTTCAGTCTGTTCGCAAACACACACATCGACACATATCTTTGCCTGTCAGTTATTTTTTTCCAAGTTTTTTTTAAAAACTGATATTTAAATTATATTTGCAATGACAGGCCATTTTTTTCAAGTAGTTGTCATAGTGTTGTGTAATCTATCAAAGAGCATCAAGATCGGAATTGAAAACTGGTTCAGTTTTGTAAATGTCTTGGAAAAAAAAAAAAAAAGTTGGAAAAAAAAAAATTCCATTTCTGTCCGTTGCCCTGGTCACAAATCACCAATCATTTTCCACTGGTTTAAATTTTCCATTCATGGGGGGAACCCTCAATCAAAAATTAATAAACCACAAAGCCAAAAATCAAAAGATTTCAAAATTTTGAGTATCAGGCAAAGAATTACAGATAAAGGCTTCCTCTTGTAGATCACCAATTACGCACCTTGAAGGCTAAGACAGACAGACATCAATGAAATTGGTCCATCCTTTGGGTTTGAACCAAAAAGCCAGAATTTAGCAGGTATGTTCACTTTAAATTGTGGACACCGAGCATGACGAATGACGGTGGTGCTCAAATGCGCCGTGTATAAAAGGCTCAAACTTGTATAATTCTCTTTTTAAAAAAAAAAAAAAAAAAAAAAAAAAAAACACGTCTTACTGATCTTGATACACCTTCTCATTTTTCTCCATGGGAAATAAATAAATAAATAAATAAATAGAATCTCCGGAGCATGACTTATTTTTAGGAAGGACACACAATCTTCATCAGTGATCTGATCTTTCGTGGGCACGAGACAGCAAAGTGTTGAGCTGATTTTATTGGAAAATTAAGTCAACATGAGCGATTCGACCTTTCGGTGGGAATCATGAGTTTCGAGCTGATTGAACCAAGAGCGAGTTGGAAGCGACAACAAAGACCACTAAAAACAAAACAAAACAAACAAGATGGTGGCGCCCGTGAGTTTGGCATATTGCATTACACAACGTTACACAAAAAGACGGCGGACAACTGTTGTCCACAACGGTGGACAATAAAAAGATTTATCTATTCTATAAATGTTATTTATTCTTGAATCAACAAGTTTAATGTAAACACTAATGTCTTTCAAGGCCAAACAAAAACATGCTGTTCGGTTCATCAGCGCAGCGGCGTGCCGTCAAGCCCAATTATCTTCGACCAATATATGACTGTCCATCTTCAGATTTATCAAAAAGACATGACCAAATGGAACTTTTCTTTGTCTTCTGCAGAAAACATCTCATTTCCTCCCACCAGGAACCATTAATATGTTGGATATCCAAGTTCATCATCTGTCTCACAAAAACACATACCATTCTCTCCAGATCGTCAGACAGACACACTCACCAAGCTGGCTGGTATGGACGCGCAGTCAGGGAAGCCCAGGACGTCTCGAACGAAGACCTCGTTACAGTTCCTCCCCAACCACAGATACATCACCTACAGGACAATCATCCAAGAGTCAGCATCAGGTACTCAATCGACCATGTTCCAGATATTGCTCGCAGAGAAAAACCTGGACTCATTTTATTCTTATTTCATTTCAGAGTGAATTTCAATCGTCTTTTCTTAACCACAGTGATTGCTCCCCCCAACATAAAAATTCACCATCTTCAACTTGTACACTACGGAGATGTACGCAGCGATAAAGAATAGTGTGGATGTCGATCGGGTTGCAGTGCATTAATCATGGGGTGTTTAGTCATGTAGAACAAATGAGAGGTGGAATAGCTTGGGTCGTGTAGAATCGTGGAAGCACATAAACTTGTGTCACACTACATAGTGTGAAGTGTCAAATCGTACAGAACAGTGCCCAGAACGTATGGAGTTATCGAAGGTCACTGTATACAGAATAGTGTGGGTGGATGGAATCGTGTTGCGTTATGTACAACACCGAGGACACGTACTGACGTGCCTCACAGTGCGGTGCTATCTCGAATTGTGTAAAACAGCATGGAGGTGTGTAATAAGAATCAAATACACCCTGCACGGAGAGGCTCCGGTTGAAATTATGGATTTCTGAGGTGACCGACGTAGTACTATTTTGTGAGGGGCACAGCCCTGAAGCCTGGTATATTTGATTTATATCCCCTCATCAAAAAAAAAAAATTCCACTGGAGGCAGCCATGTTTGTTGGGTACATCAGAGCAACCTTCGTCCTTCAAGTATGCAGTGTCCCATGCGATCACTTGCCTCACTAGGCATGATCATGATACGTTGATCGACACACACGGAAATGCTTATGGAGCCACGGCTGTGACTTGAGTCAGCTGGAAAGCTTGAAATTATGACAGTTCATGGTATATCCACGATATACCATGACTGACTCACACCATATCCGTTTTTTTTTCCATTTTTAACATCACAAGCGACATTGCTTCATCAATGGTGGAACTGTTTGTCACGCGAGCCATCCGTGGCCAATCCCGGCTGCACGGGAACTTTTTGATGAGGGATATAATGTAGAATAGTGCGCAGTTGTGTAATAGTGTACAATCGTGTGGAGTTGGATGGTTGTACAGTAATTGAAGAATAGTGCAGAGCTGTGTAGTCATGTACAACAGTGTGGAGGTGTATGGAGTTGTACAGTAATGAATAGTGTGGAATTGTATAGTAGTGTACAATAGTGTGGTGTATGGAGTTGTATTGTAATGAAGAGTGTGGAATTGTGTAGTCGTGTACAAAAGTGTGGAGTTGTATCGTAATTAATGCAGAGCTGTGTAGCAGTGTACAACAGTGTGGAAGTGTATGGAGTTGTACAGGAATGAATAGTGTGGAGTTATATAGTAGTGAACAGTGGAATTGTGTAGTAGTGTACAATAATGTGGTGTATGGAGTTGTATAGAAATGAATAGTGCAGAGTAGTGTAGTACTGTAGAACAGTATGGAGGTGTACGGGGGTGGGTAGTAATGTAAAACAGTATGGAGGTGTACAGGGTTGTGTAGTAATGTAAAACAGTATGGAGGTGTACAGGGTTGGGTCGTACTGTAGAACAGTATGGAAGTGTACGGGGTTGTGTAGTAATGTAGAACAGTATGGAGGTGTACGGGGTTGTGTAGTAATGTAGAACAGTATGGAGGTGTACGGGGTTGGGTAAAGTGACAATAGTTTTGATCAGTCTGGTCTCATGCAGAGTTGTGTAAATTAGTGTGGTTTTGTGTAGAATAACGTGGAGGAATATGGGCTTGGATCGTTCTGTCGAATAGTGTGGAGGTGTTGAGTTGGACAAGTATGTTGAACAGATTCGCAATGTGCAGATCAAGGAGAGCTGTGTAGAATAGTTTCTAGAATTGCACTCACGCTGCCACAGTCCAAGACGAAGGCTCCCTCTCTGGTGAGCTTCTCAGCTGAGAGCTGCAGCAGCGGAGGCTGAGGAATCACCCGCTCGTTTAGCTGCAGCGCCCCCTACAGTGCACAAGCACACACTATGAGCAGCAGGGATAAAACTTTCCGAGCAGAAACCAGATACTTGAGAAATGGTGTACATTAATTCCCATGACAATTCTACACCTCAAACGTATTTTCCATTTTTGTTTTGATCCCCCAGTCACTTCTGAGAGTGTGTTACCTGTTCGGTGAGATTATCAATGCGGTACAGGTCGGGATGGATCATACGCATGATCTGCTTGAGTGGCTGACTCTTAAACTCGCACATCGCGAACACCCGCTCATCCAGCCGCGTGCTCGTCCCCGTCCGTAGCGCTTTCTGCTTGGAACAAAATTATACATGTACATCGACTCATAATATAACACGGTTTAAGTCATGGTAAACCTGTGATTTTGCTTTGAAGCTGGAACTACTTTTAGACACGATTACAGAGAGGAGGAAAAAAAAAAAAAACACCTTCGAAATCAATATCACTGTGGTATCATGTTAATCCATGTACTCCAATATAGCCAACATACACCTTTGTCGGAGGGGGGAGAGAGAAAGAAGAAAAAAAGGCACAAATGTATTTGAACTTGTCGCCAATGTTAAAAGTTCCTGGAACTTATTTTCTGAACTAAAATTGTGTCTCCAGAGAGTCAGTGCACCCCAAAGCCTCTCTGTGATAACTGCAAATGGATGAGTTTGAAGAGTGTCAGAAGCAGCGCAAAATGCTGCATATTGAAATGGTCAGTATAGCGTGTGTCTGAGCTTTGCACCTGTTTGAGCAGAGCGAGTGTGTACAGAGGGAAAAGGCGCAGGCAGGAGGGGGCAATGACACCAGTTTGCTGCACGTTGGAGATATTGGAGCGATACGACTCTAACGAGTCCACAACCGCATTCAGCAGGGCGTCCCGGGCATCCGAAACGCTGCAGGAGAGAGAGCGGTCTACAGCTGCAGAGACAGACAGACAGAGGGCTTCAGTGAGACATCTGAAGGTGGAAAAGAAAACATGGCAGCGCTAAACATGCACTTTTTGGTGTGTGTGTGTGTGTGTGTATACCCATGTTGGCTAGCAGGCAGGTAATAGCTTGAACATCAGCTCCTGCAAACACATCGCTGAGTTGGTTCACCACAGGCAGACACAGGGTGTGCACTCGGATTCGTCGTTTGCCTGTCAATCACATGCACACGACATGGAAAGTTATTGACTTGACTTACTGCAACCATTGTCTTATTCAATACTTTACCCAATATTCTTCTTTTTTTTCCCCACCAAGTACGAAACTCTCTCCTCCATTGCTTATTTCTTACTTTATCAGACTGTTACTTTGCTTGGTACTTTTAGATTGCCAACATACTTCCCCCCCCCAAAAAAAACAAAAAAAACAAAACAAAAACCATAGGACAAGCTAGCCAGCAAATGTGAGGATTAAAAATCCAACTTGGTACAATCTGGTCCAATATGGCAGCCACGTCATGTCTAGATGATGTCAGAAGAGAGCAGCATTGATGTTGTTACAGTGGATTCACTCAGCCAAGGAGTCGAGTTCAGTAATACTTGACAAAAAAAAAAAAAAAAAAAAGACGCGCGCGCGCACACACACGCACTATACCTTTACTGGACGTGTAGAGAAGAGCAGCCTGGAAGCATGCGAGCGATGTATCAGCCAAGCTCTCATCTATTGACACTTGGACGGCGAAGCCCGAGTCCGGGTTGACGTTCGCCAGAGACAGCAGATCAGTGGAGCGCACAAAGAAGTTGCCATGGAACGTGTGGATGGACATTCCTGTCAGCCAATCAGAGAAAGAAAGAAAGAAAACCATGAGGTATCAGCATAAACGGAGATAATGTTGGTGAAGGAACATCTGTTTTTATTCCATCCACATTCACTGGATATGAGCAATCGCGTGCTCCGATTGGCTACTCTACGAGCTTATATACCGTGAGGAGAGAAAAACAAAATGGCGGAGCGTGTTGCTGAACCAACCGAGGATGAAATAAACTCTACTCGAAAACAAGACCCCAAAAAATACAGAAAAGTGTCCGACAGTCAGAAAGCAGTTTTTTGTTTTTCAGGAATGATTATTTTTGTATTTCACAAATTGCGACTGTCATTTTGCCGGTTTGTTTACATTCTAAGCAGAAACGATTTGGTCGGACGTTTCCTATCAAGTTATTTCTCGAACTTGCAAAAGACAAAAATGCTCCGTTTCTCAAAATCCAGTGAACGTGGATAGAATACAAGCAGTTATTTCACTCAATCTGGTCATACGTGACTTCCGCTCACGTACGACTCGATTTCAAGGAACGGCTTAAATATTTGCTGGCAAAGGGAGGTTGTACCAAGTATTAAATGCAGGAGTGCCAATAAGAGTGGCAGTTGTTTTTGTTAAAAATGGTTCTTGATGAGGGATTTGATTTTCTCTAAACAAGTCCTCTTAATTTCCCTGAGGGAACCCTCCCAAAGGGATCAATAAAGTTTTATCTAATCTATCTAATCCAATTCAAGGTTGGATTTTTCCCCTCCCCCCCAATCTTTCCAAGGGGTGCCAATAAATGTCAAGGACACTGTATGCAATGACCAACTAACTTGTGTGAGTATTCCATAATAGTCAAACGTAATAAGGAAATGACATGGAACAAGATGTAGATTTGGGTCTGATTAGAGCAAAAGTATCGAAACGCCGCTGTGCCCGATCTGATCGCCTTCAGATATTTTGCGTCGACGAGTTTCAAAAAGTAAAGCGATGAAAAATTTGAACGCATCCAGGGCCGAGCGAACGCATTTCATTCCGTTCCAGTGATGCAGACGTAACAGGTTGAACGGCTTTTTAGGTAAATAAATGACGGCTGTGACTAGTCAGACCTGCTCCCCTCCCGCTACATCATTCAGTTAGTCACAGATCTATGGTGAAACTCGTGTACCTTTGGTGCACCTGATCCTCATTACAGCCTCGAAGCCAATCTTCCGGGTGAGGTATCGCTGCAGGTCCTTCTGCAGCTTCACCCTCAGAGCCGGGGTGTGGACGTGATGGAACGCTGGGTAGTAGAAAATGCTGCCAGCTGAAAACTTCGACATGCAGGCTTTAACCAAAAAAACAGGAGATTTATTATTGATCAAGTTGATCTGCTTAATCTAGTAAATCACACATCTGTATATATATATACACACACACGGGAACACTGCACTACTGTGTATGTACCTAACGAGGCCAGATCTGCATATTGAGAGCTCAAAAGGAACAGGTCGACCCCGATCTGCTGACCCGAACAATCCAGAGCCAACTTCTTGTAGAAGTCTGTAGCAGGACCAAGGTGCTGTACGCCCTGTCCACATCACACACACACACACACACACACACCCATGTCGTTAGTTTCATCCATAGGACAGATTTGTAGGGGAAAAAAAAAAAAAAACCCTGTTTCTTGAAGTTCTTTGGTGTGTATACCTTGGAGCTGGACCTCTGGTTGGGGTCCTCTCGTGACTGGAGCAGTCCTGCGCCGATGGTGGGTAACTGCGTCTGGAACACGGACACGCGGCCCCCGGTGGGTGTCATGAGTTTATATGCTGCTTGCAGCGCCGGCCCGAGGGCACTGTGGGTCTCCCGCGTGTGAGAGAACATCTTGGGCAGCGCGTTCAACAAGTCCTTCACCAGCTACACACACAAACACGTACTGAAAGAGCTGTATACAGTGATGCAGAAAAAACAAGCAATCTAAAATTCATAAATAAACCAGGAACACCCAGTAGGTACAGATAGAAACCGTTACTCCAAGCCACATGAAACAAACAGGTGGATGTCTTTTTTTTTTTTTTTTTCCCCCCCACACACAAAAATGAAACCTGTACCTCCTGGCTCTCTTTCAGATTCACAAGTAGATTGTCAGGAGTTGGCGTGAACACATCTATACAAAAGTTATGAAGAAAAAAAAATATATATATTACTTATTTGTTTTTAAAAAACAGAAAACTGTCACATTTAAACTACTGCAATCACAGGAAATGTAATAATTGAATATAAAAAAAAAAAAAAAAAAAAAAATCACAACCCATACAAATGCCTCCTCGGACTTATTATTTATGCTTGAACACAATTATTTTGTGCTTCTCAATGTGTGTGATGCCGTTTTCAAAACTCAACCGCTTCGTTATTCTTATAATTCCATCAACGGGACACATGACAGAACACACTTTTTGACCCAGATAGCTCTGAAGAGTTATGGTTATTGATACCCTGTCATTGAACCGATCGTCACTTAGCTGCAAGAATTAAAAAAAAAAAACGGGACAAACGGTTTACCATCGATATCGGACACGACCAGCATCTGCGGCTGAGAGAGCCCCTCCTGCAAGTTGTAAAAGTGAATCGTGCTGTCAAACGTCAAGAATCCGATGCGTGTGCGAGAATCACCAGGTAGCCTTGGAGAGAAAGATGAAAAGACAACAAAATCAATCAAACGCAGCATCGTCACTTCAGCCGTATTGCAACATTCAGAGAAGCATCCAAGTCTTTCAGGGCTATTTCGGCATCGGCCAGATTTCTAGTCGGAACAGAACCCATGACGGTCAAGTGGCTCACTTCTCCAGATTGTCCAGTAGCGTCTGACACAGGACGTTCAAGTAGCCCGTCTCCACGGCATTATGGGATACGTCCAATACAAACAGATACACGGCGGGTTGAGGAGGTCGCAGCTGGGGAAAGACAAAGAGAGACAAATCAGGCAAACGGAATGGAACGGAGACAGATACCAACAAGAAGGGCAACGTTTCATGTTTAAGTTTGTAGAACGGTTCACAGGGCATTTGGTTGAGACTGGAGGGGAGCATGAGGACCGAGATCCTGACAGACACAAAAAAAAAAAAAAAGGTCACACAAGTGGAAGGTTTTTATGCTCATGTGGGGCTTGAATTTAAAAAGATCAACTGTGAGCTACTGCTCACTTGCACATTCCCCCGTTCTCGCTTCTATCGGAACGCAAGCAATCGAAGGAACAGGACACCGATTATGAATGCTGACTTCAACAAATAATTAACCCTGAAACAAGTAAAGAGCGGTGTTCTCCTCAGGGATTTCAAATAGCATCCTGGTAAACGGGCATTTTGAAAAAGCGTTTCGCTTCTTGAAAACGCGTCAAAAGCCACCTTAGATGCTTCGTAAATACATTCAGTCGGTAAACAGGAAGTCGACGCGCAACAGACCTGAAAACAGTCTACAACCCCAAGCTGAAGCGGTTGTGATTTGTAGTTGCGGAGAAAAACGTGAGGAAACTTTTGTAAATCCACGCGATACGTTTTGTCAAGACATTCAGTCGGTAAACAGGAAGTTGATGTGCGACAGACCTGAAAACGGGACAGAACCCCAAGCTGAAGTTTGGGACCAAGGGGCTATGATTTGTGGTTGCTGAGAAAAAGGGGTGTTTTGGACAGACAGACAAAGCTAAACCAGTATACCTCCCCTCCTTCAGAGCAGGGGTATTCAAAACAAATAAAAAGGTGGGGGGGGAGAGACATATTTGAGACCAATTAAGAACTTGAGTGATGTAGCTGAGGAATTGTTTGAGCCAGAATTCACTCACCATGCTGGCAAAAAAACAAAAAAAAAACAAAAACCCACCACCACAGTTTAGGCCACGCCCACTTCAGGTTTTCCTCCCAGTCCAGAGATATATATTTGGGGCACGAAACAGATCATGGCATTGTGTCAAGACCCTGAGTACAGCAACATCTGTAACCTCATTCCGAGAAATGCAAATGTACATCCTTCTCACACACACCATGTAGTCTGAAGAGGCGATGAACTCGACGGTGGCGTTTTGCACTTCTGGCCTCTTGTGTGGTTCACCGTAGGAACGTGTAACCGGGTTATACATGAACTCATCAGGAACTGAGAGACAAAGAATTGGGAAAAAAAAAAAACATAAAATAAGCAATAAAAATAATAAAGTGCATCATATTCTACATTCATAAGCTCACTGTCAGTTCTGTTCCTGACATCTATAGATATGACTCGAACCCTCAGGCCTTCAAGGCTGAATATTACAAACTTGAATTCAGCTGATGGCGTGTATCTCGGACCAAGGCCGCTCCTCCTTCAATTCTACCTACGTGTTGTTGACTCTTACCGTCGTTCACACGGTAGCAGAGGTTGCACTTCCACCGGCGCTGGTCCAGAAACGACACAAACGGGTTGATGTACGTCCGACACGAACGACAGCGGACGATAGTGTTGGAGGTGATAACCGGCAACTGCTGAAGTGAGCAGAAGAGAGAGGAGAGTTGAGGAACAAGGAAATGGCGGGACGACTGGACGATGTAATCAGATAACAGACCTCGCCAGCACATTTTCCGTCTTATATTTATGACCAGCGATGGCATCGCTCATGTCGGGAAAGAAAATGGATCGTCAAGTAAAAGACGGGAAACTTAAACTGCTTGTTCGATGGATAATATAAACAAAATCTACATTTTAGTTAGAGTCACACAATATTCGTAGCCTTCTAAAAATATTCTAAACGATAAAATCTAGCCACATCCACCCGCCCGCCTGCCCCACTCAAATCCATGCCCCCTTTCCCCGCACTCAAATGTTAACAGTCCACAAACAACCGAAAAAGACCTCATTTTCTCTAAAAAGGAAATGGAAGCTGGTTTATTGTACCGTCAGATCTCTGAAAGGGTGCAGCAGGAGTCCAAGAGGCAGACGAGCTTTATTCAGCATTGCTTGGGTCTGAGGAATGCTGGTCAAAGTGCAGCGAAATGTACTGAGAGAATGAAAAACCGAGACAGAAATGGATGGGTCAGTCGGAGTTCAAAAATAAGTTTAACTCTGATCAAGAACCTTTTTTTTATCTGACAGAGCTCAAGTAAATAACGTGAAGCTTGTCTGAAAGAGCCAAAACAAAAGTTCACATTAAGATATCCATTAAGATATGAAGATTACATTAAGATATGAAGTTCTACATTACATAGAGAATGATTCTCTCTCTCACACACACACACACCTTTGGGATGAATTAGAGCGGAGACTGAGAGCCAGGCCTTC
>JAOEHJ010000013.1:5272383-5286294 GCA_025447855.1 Potamarius usumacintae
CCCCCCCCCCCTAAACGGGAAACCGGAGGGAGGACATGGGCGGGAGGAGGAAGAAAAGCGAAAGCCGACCTGCTTCCTCATCCTCCTCATCCTCGTCCTCGTGGTCCGAACTGGATGAGGAGTGGTCACCTGGCAACCCTGTGGAGGAACTAGCAGCTCTATTGCCCCCATATCCACCAATCAGCAGCCCTGAAATACAGCACAGCCAATCATCAGAGAGACAGGGGGAGAGAGAGAGGTGGGGACAGACAGACAGGGGACGCAAAGAGAGAAAGAGAGAGAGACAAAAAGTAAGACAAGATAAGCGAGAGCAAAGAAACAACCAGAAGATGAGTACAAGATAGACAGAGGTAAACGACAGGGAAAAACAAGACAAAAAGGGCAAAAAAAAAAAAAGTTGTGGATGAGAGAAAGAAGGAAGGAAGGAAAGAAAGGACACAGAAGAGAAAAATAGTGAGAGCTCAAGAGAGACCAGCAGAGGTCAAGGATGCACAAAGGATGAAAGCGGAAGATTAACAGTGAAAAACGAGAGAGAAAGAGCAATCAAGTGTGACAAAGGACACACACACACACACACACACACACACACACACACACACACACAAAAAGAAGAAGATGAAGAAAGACAGAATAGAGATGGGGGGGGGGGGGAGACACTGTTTTAAGATTGCTAAGGTGACATCAATGCGCTTGTGCACGTGCGCACACCCCCCACTCCTGGAGGTTTTTAATATTTTACCCAATAGCTGTGTACCAATTTTCAATATCACAATAATAGTGCAGGGTATTTTTTATTTTTTTGTTAAGTTCACAGGTTTTCAACCACACAAGATTTTATAACGTTCTTTCTTCATCAAATACAATCCGCCGCTTCCCCGCCTCTGGTGACTGCCTGAACGAACCCAACATTTCCAGGCTTGCGGTGGGGTTAGTTTCTCAGAGTTCAAAACACCTCCACAAGAAATCAGTTTCATCTCGAAATGCTGATTTTTTTTTTTTTTTTTTTTAATTTGAGGAGAAAGAAAAAAAGGAAAAAAAAAATTTGGCGTATTTAAGTAATAAATCGTACTCGTGTATTCCAGACGTTAGTTCAGTTTGCCTGACAACCCGAGTTACAAAAAGCTGCTCGTTACGAATCCTTGGATATCGTGTCACGGACCATCGGCACACTCTTCGCTTCTTTGAATCTAACTCTGCGAGATACAACACATGGCCAAAAGTTTGTAGACGACCGACCATCACACCCATATATGTGCTTGTTGCTTGAACATCGCATTCCAGATAGAGTCTGTCTTTGCCATTATCTTAAAAAAACCCCACTCTTCTGGGAAGGCTCTCGACTAGATTTTGGAGCATGGCTGTAGGGATTTGTGATTGTTCAGCGACAAGAGCATTCATGAAATCAGGCACTCATTGGGTGAGGAGGCTTGGGGTGCAATCGGCGTGTCGTTTAATCTAAAAGCCGCGGTGCAAACCGCTCAAGTTCTTACACTCCAATCCAATCTTCGCAAACCATGTATTCCCTGGAGCTTGCTTTGTGCATAGGGCATTGTCATGCTGGAACAGGTTTGAATCTTTTGGTTCCAATTATAATTCTAAAACGTACAAAGGCATTTAATTTAAAAAAAAAACAAAAACGCGTGCTTCCAACCTGGAAGCGCACAGTGCCGATCCACATACTTTTGGCCATATCGTGTACGACAGAAACAAAATTCAAGGTCAGTCCAGGAGTGGGTCTTGAGAACCAGTCCAGTGCTCTTGATTTTAAAATAAAATACTACTAATAGAGAACAACAAAAATGGGGCCCTCGACAAGATATACACTCAAAGCCAGAGGAGGATGAGGAAGGCAGGGACGAGAAGAAGCGAGACATGAGGGTGCAGCTCAAGCGGGTGTCTGAAGAACGGGCCTGTGGCAAAAGGAGCGAGTGAGCGAGGTGACTGGGAACCGCTGAGGACCCTCGCTCACAGGTTTCTCTTAATAAATATGACTCTGAGACGGACAAAGAGATGATGAGCGATGGCTTCCGGACAAGCGCGCACAGACGGCTGCGCCAAGCAACAGAGAACACACAAGAAGTTCAATATGGAAATAAGAAAACAGGACAAAATAGAGAAGCATGTACGGGTGAAGCAAACTTCAGTGCTGCACTGTTTAGAAGGAATAACTGGACTCAAGTTGACTGGAGAGAACGCTCAAGAAAGGTCAGGGAGTAATCAGGGTCATGGAATGAAGGGTTCGAGAAACAAGCCATTTTCAAAATGGATTCAAGAAAAAAATAAAAATAAAAATAATAATAATAATCATCATCATCATTAGGTACCCCATGGGTCCATGTGGCTACTGCTTATGAATAAAATTCTTTTATGTTACCATGTCCATACAGTAAATATTGCATATGTACACACATGTTCATGATACTCGCCTCATCTCTTGCAACCATCACCAAGCTGTGAGCAGCATCAGGGCTTGTAATATTTTGGTGACCAATTTTGCTTACTGCAATTTGTTCAAAATACAGTGCTGTGAACTCGATTTTCAAAATAGTAAGAAAGCTCTTGTTCATGAACTGTCTTCGAAGCATTACTGACTTCTCATGAGCACGTTTGGTTTCACAAGTGTAGTGTAAAAACTCAAAAATAATTCACGCCAATAGCAAAAGTTTGATATCGGCTTTTCGATATACCTGTCAAAAAGCTCATACAAACTGACAAAACCTTTCATTTGACCTTTCAGAAGAACCAAACAAAAAGCTGTGATAATGAAAAGGTAAATTTTCTGAAAAAAAAAACACCACTTACTTGATATCGAAAATCAGTAGCCTCGGCGAACCACGAGGTGAATTTCGTTTATCTTTTTATCTCCGGATTATTTTCTGATACTACAAAGTTATAACAAGGTTTCTCTTGTTTCGTTTCTGGTTCCGATTGGTTCAAGTTTATCAAGAAGCAAAATGAGTCGTCAAACTCGATCAGGATAAGTGCTGACCGGTTAAGAAGTTTCGCCATTTTTTTTACAACGCGACGACATCGTGGCTTCGCCATTCGCTCGTGTACCCTTTGATAACACGAGATCAACTGTTCGTATCGCGAGATCACGATTCGCCGTTCTGGTGATTGTCATGCGTTTGCGCAGTGCGCTATTGTTCCACTCATTCTTACAACACGAGAACACAGTGGCTCCGCGTCTCTGAGGCAGAAGCCTCCAAAAAAAAAAGGCTAAGGACTGTAATCAAAGCTTGATATGTTCAAGCAAACATGTTTATTTTCACAAAACAACAAGTATGTATCTTTTATTTCAACCATGTTGTTATAAAATCAACATAGCTTCTGAAGATGTTCAGAAATGCCCATCACTGAAACAGAGTTAGAGTGAAATTAGCTTTTCCTGATTTAAAAAAAAAAAAAAATCCCACCCAAACAGATCTCTCTCGCTCACAAATGTGGAGGTGATGTTCGTACCACACCATCACAACCAGCAAAAATGGCAATTTTATTCCTCAAAATAGAATCCACGATTATATTTTGTACCAAATGCAAGAGGAAAAAAAAAGCTTGAATAAAGATTTCCATTGATTATTTGGATATAAATCATGACATCACCTTCATATAAAAGTACAACACTGGTGAAGCCAAGGTTGATCTGAATGCCTCCTTTTTGATATGTCAACCACCAGTACCAACCCAGAGCGAAAGGCAAATTCATAGAAATCGTAGAATACACATCCTTGTACTGTATCTCCTTTCCAAGTCATTGAGCCTGAACTGTGCAGCACTGAAGCCACCGATGACACTCAACAGGCAGCAGAGAAAAAGATGACGGGATGAAGGGCTTCCTTACCTGACTGGCGTCCTGGAGAAGACGGGGTGGATGTGGACGGGGTGCTCAGTGGCGGGCGATATCCGTCGGCACCCTCTGTGCCGTAACGAGGGCCCGCAGGAGGCGGAGCAGTTTGATTGTAGTGCTGCTGGCCTGGGAAGGGACAGAAAATACCTTTAGGTGTTGAGTCTGAGCCACGTCCGTCAATTTTTAAGCACTGTTAAATACTCGATTCCGATTTCTCACAAGTGTGATTCCGTTTAATTTTCTCTTTGGCAGAAGTTCTGAAAAGTTTATATTAACGCACTTGTTTGAACAGCTTATCATTTATTGAGCCTTTATGAAACGACACTCCGGTGTCAGAACTTTCTAACAGTCAGAGGTGAAGCTCTCACAAAGGTTTCTATCAAATGCGCCATTTCCACTGGCAGTCAAACAGCCCCAGAGCCTGATGCTGCTACCACCATCATGCTTCACAGTTCTCGTGTTGCTGTGCATCTCTGGTCATTGCGGCCAAATTGAGCTTTCCTCAAAAAGGCTTCGCCTCTGTCCATGTGGTCAGCTGCAAACTTGAAGCATGAAGGTGTCCATTTCGGAGCAGGGGCTTCTTTCTTGGACGGCAGCCTCTCGGTCCACAGGGATGTTAAACTCGCTTGACCGTAGACAGTGGTCCAGCAGCTTCCAGTTCCTGTGCCTTGGCGGTTCCTGACCACGCAAACCAATTTCCTCTCAGCTGAAGGTGACCGCATGGAACTTTTTCCAGCCAAGTGTCTTGGCAAAGCATCTCCACCTCCCAATAACATACAACTGTTTGAACTGATGATCTCGGAACGCGCAGCTGTCCAGAAATGCGTCCAAGAGACAGTCCCGAGTTGTGGAAATCGATGATCCTCTTTCTCAGATCTGCACCGAGCTCCTTGGACTTTCCCATTGTACTGTGTTTTGGTCAATCCAACGAGTGCTGACAAACAAATAAACCCTTTTTATGTTCTGCACAGAAAAGCGACCAGCTGTAGTCAGTCAATCATGATCAGTCACAGGAAGTTAAGAGACCTTGGCAAGTCAAAAGACGTTTTGAAGCTTTGAGCACCACCGAATTCAAAATCTAAGTGGGTGTCTTTCTTGAACCATGCCCTGTATGTGGAACTTGCTGTTTTCCGAAAATCCAAAATAAATTAACTTGTGCACCAATTTTTTTTCCCCTGATTCAAAGAACTCACTGCTCAACACTACCAGCACATTGATGTCCAAGAAGACATTCAAGTCTGTATGTAAACTCTTGACTGCAACCATAAAATGCAAGTTATCACAGGAACTAACTATTCTGTGGATGTTCCACAACAATAAATGTAACTGAAATGGCTTGCATAAGTATTCAACCCCCTGAACTTCACAAAAAATCATTCCTATCAGTATTGTTCATCACAAACTCACTTCTTACTGTAAATTCTCAAAGTCAAAAATCATTATTGGTTGACCAAGTATTTCAAATCAAAAACTCAAAAATACTGCTTGCCTTAGTATTCAATCCTGCAAGTTCTTGAAGCTCCAGATTAAATATACTGGGTGTTTCTCAATGTCAAGGAAGGATCTCGAATGTCCGCATTTGACCAATTCAGAGAATTTTCAAGGATTCACGTGTACATCCTCAGCCTTCTGAACGCACCCACAATCTGACGCACACGTCCAAGGCAAGACCTTTTCAACAATGCACACCTGCCTCGACTCGGAAGGACCCGTCCTACCAAAAAGCACCCTGGACTTTGAGAAATACCCAGTGTCTCAATGAGGACACAATTGCTTGGCCTGGGAAATATTACAACCCCAAATCAGAAAAAGTTGGGACAGTACGGAAAATGCAAAAAGAAAAACCGATTTCTAAGTTTACTTGGACTTTTGTTTCATTGAAGACAGAATGAACCAAAGACCCTTCAGGTTTCATCTGGTCAACTTCATTTCATTTGTTAACGTACATCCATTCCTGCAACGCATTCCTCAAAAGCTGCGATGGAGGAATTACAGCTTGGAATAAGAGAAAACAATTAAATGTGACTTGAAACCGGTGACTGTAATTATGATGTGGTACAAAATCAGTATCCAAGAAAGGCCAAGTCTTCGAGGAGCAAAGATGGGCCGAGAGTCTCCGGTTTGTCAAAACACACGTGAGATAATTATTGAAACGTTTAAAAAGTTCCTCAAAGAAAGAAATGAAAGGATTTGCATATTTCACCCTCTATAGTGCATAAGCTCATTCAAAGATTAAAGGAATCTGGAGGAATTTCGGTGCGCAAAGGGTACAAGCTTAATCTGAACACCTGTGATCTCCGATCCCTCAGACGGCACTGCATCAAAAACAGTCAGTCATTCGTCTATCGCGGATATAACCACATGGCCTTGGGATTACTCTGGGAAACCTTTGTCAAGTTGTACAAGACAGAATTACATCCACAAATGCGAGTTTTTTTGTCCAAAAAAAAAAAAAAAACGACTTTTGATAACTGTGTCCAGAGACCCTGTCGACTTCTCGAGGCTCGGAAGCATCTAGGATGGAACGTCACACAGTGGAAACGTGTACTGTGGTCAAATGAATCAGTATTCCAGGTTGTTTTTGTAAGAAACGGATGCCATGTGCTCCGGACTAAAAATGAAAAAGGACTGTACAGACTTACCAGGAACAAGTCCAAAAGCCAGGGTGTGTCATGGTACAGGATTGTGCCACAGCTCTTAGCAAAGGTAACTTGCACTCCTGTGATGGAGCATTAACGCAGAAAAAATTAAAAATTACATCGAGATGTTGGAACAACATACGCTGCCTTCAAGACGACATCTTTTCCAGGGAAATGTCGACCAGACAACGCAAAACTACATTCTGCACATGGTACAAAGGCATGGCTGTGGAAGGAGAGGGTGTCTGTACCCTCTGTCCACAACAGAGAACTTGTGGTGAATTATGAAACGGAAAATGACAACCCTGTACCGTTGCACACCTTAAGACCTGTTTGCAGGAAGAAGGGGACAAAACACCTCCAACACTTCATCACTTGGCGTCTTCAGTCCCTCAACATCTTCAGTGTTGTGAGAGGGAATGGCAAGACTATGAAGCGGTAAATACTTTCCCCGTCCCAACTTTTTTTTTTTTTTTTAAATGTGTTGCAAAAATCAAAATTGAAACGTTTTTGAAAAAACAAAAATTAATGAGGTAAAATATCAAAAGACAAGGTCAAAACATCTCCAAATCATTCAGTTTTAATTTCAACATCCCGTCCCAACTTGGGGGTTTTTCTTGAAGGTACTGGTTTGAACCTTAACACTGGAAACATATGTGCAAGTTTGAGTCATTTATAATCAAGACGAATCTGATACTTTTAAGGGGGTTGAACGCTTCTGTAAGGCATTGTATCCATGTATTTAATAAAGT
Source organism: Potamarius usumacintae (assembly GCA_025447855.1). Taxonomy (NCBI): domain Eukaryota; kingdom Metazoa; phylum Chordata; class Actinopteri; order Siluriformes; family Ariidae; genus Potamarius; species Potamarius usumacintae. The sequence continues at coordinate 5,279,622 of JAOEHJ010000013.1, forward strand.
ATGACGTCTTTTAAAAAAAAAAAAAAAAACATTTACAATTGTTAGCCTTGGAAAATTGCTGGGGTACAAAAGTAATAAGAAAACACTTCAGAACATGCTGTTCTTAGAAAATAAAGAACTGCTGGGTGGGAACAGATGACCCTGCTTCACACAAAGTCTTTCTTACCGCCCAACCCTGCTAAACAATCTGATGTGTTCTGGTCTTGAATCTTGCTTACCTGCACTTGACTGGCCATTAACGGCAGCTGCTTGTTGAAGGGGTGGGGCTCCGTAACCATGCTGAGCTGGTGGGGTGGGTGTGGCCCTGTTGTCCTGAGAATACTGCTGCTGAGGTTGCAAAGCGCTCTGGGTAGGCACCGCTCCTGCAGCAGCCTGGGTCGACCGCAGCGTTCCATACTGGCTGCTCCCAGGAGCTGACGGGTAGGACACGATGGGGTAGAGCGGGGCCCCGAGGTGAGCGCCGCTCGATGCCGGTGGTGGCGGATTCTGTTGCCCCTGGGCAGCAGCGCTGTAATTCTGTCCGTAGTAATTAGCAGACACGGCATAATGCTGATAGTACGAATGTGGCGGATACTGGGGAGCTCCAGAAGCAGCAGGGTTGGTACTGACGGGGACCTGGGCTGGCGGAGCAGAGTAAAAAACAGATCCTGTGCCTGGGGTCGCCCCGGTCTGAGGGTGGCTGTTGGCGTAGTAGTTGGTACTTGTTGGCAGGGCTTTTCCAGGAGGAGCGTTCTGAGGCAGCACGGTGGGGTAACCATGCTGAGGAACGCCAGTATAGTAATTCGAGGCAGGATACATGGCTGGGTGAGTTTGACCTGGTCCTGTGGAAAGAAAAATAATAGAAGGTCAAACAAGAAACGGAAAACAAAGCACCGTTACAAACCGAGTATACTGGAAGAAATTTTAAAAGGGGTGAGGTTGCCAGGTTACAGAAACAGCTGATAGAGAGACTCAAAAGCATAGGAGATAGACTGGACATGAGGGGAACTGGGGCATGCAGCACAGAACCACTGATTTTCATAATCAAATCCACCAAGTTGCCAGTTTATCAGCCAGCCAGAGGTCATGTTGTTGAGCTTCAATTACTAGAGCCCATCTACTGATACGTTCAGTTCATCAGCGCTCGACTTGGGGCGATTACGTGAAATTCAATTACCGTTACTTCGAAAGTTTAGATTACAATTCCATGAAACGTACCACAATTACGATTACTTGAGCACAAGTGCAATTACAGCAAATACTATGCCAAATTATATTATGACAAGTGCTTTTGACCCATTTGGGGACAAACTTGGGCACTTATGAACAATACTATTCAATGAATCAAACGATGAAAATAAAGGGGAAAAAAAAAAAAGAATGTTAGTTTTACTTGCAACATTTAATATAATTTTTCATTATATTTTCACATATAGTCTCTTCACAAAATGTAACGTAAAACTGGCCAGTGTACATTAAAGTGCAAGAGGCTAAGTGAAAACATAGATAATTTCTTCGATTTCTGATGAGCAGATCGGTCGGTATGCATGCACTGTAGTGCATACACAGGAAAAATGACTGAGCAGTTTTTTTTCCCCCCCCAGAGTTAAAAGTATTTCTCAATATAGTTAGTTTTGCTCCATTTTGAGTTTAGAGTGTAAAATTTGGAGTGGGAGCAAAATTGCAGAGTAATTGTGTAACAGAGTGGCTCTGAACTGAGTAAAATAGCACAAGAGTTAATTTCAAGACACACTGAAGAGAGTCAAATACCAAAATACCAGATAAATTAAGCCGTTATAAAAATTAGTTTTAGAACTGGGTTGGCGTGTGCGCCCGTGTGTGTGGGGGGGGGGACCCGACCTAACCCATTGTGACTTGACCTAATGGGATTAAGAGTTGGCAGTCAGAGGGGTTTTCACTCTTCTCATTGAATGAAATGGAATTTTTTACTCTTCTCATTGAATACCCCTCCCACTGCCAACTCTTTATCCCAAAAACAATAGGACAATTTTTTTTGATGGCCAGTTAATTGTCCAACTCAGTGGAGCAGATTTAAGAGTTTGTGCTTGATGCATTCCTAAGACTGAAGAGAATCACCTCAAATGACCAAAACGGTTCGTCCCAATGGGTAAGGTCATGTTTTTGTTTTTTTTCCACACATTCCAACACTGCTTTTTTGAACATTTATCTGTTATTATTAAGTACAATCGTGACATACAGACTACATAGATATTATTGTAGCTAAACTTGTGCCGAATACAAAAAGTCATATGACTCTGAAAATACTGCTTAGATTTGTTGAAATTGATAAAATCAGAGCATGCCAAAATCATTAGCATGCCAGAAAATACCCTCAGACCCCAGACCGTTAAAGTCGACTGACCTTGCAGGTAAACAGACCAAAGACGTCAAGTATTCGCAAGGTACCAATATTCTTCACTTATATTTTTACCATCAGGTAATTCTATGATTACAATTACAGCACGTTTCCTGAGTCAAGTTATGATCTCACAAAAAAAGTAATTGATTACAATCAAATTACAATTACTCCAGGTCTCTTCAGCACCTCAAAAGCTAGTTCACATTTGGAAATGGACCACGACTAACCCAATATTATCTGGTTGGTGGACCCTTTCCGTAACTTTCTTGACAGAATACAATATAATCCGCAATCAGGGAACTGCGCTACTGCAAAGAATAAGGATGCTTCTGCAAATTCAGCATTTAGACCATCTAAATCAAATCCTGACACGTTTTCGTCCTTGGTATCGTTCTTTCGGTGGGCAAACACACTAGGAACACTAGGGTGTGGAATAAAACAACCGGCCCAACTGCTATAGACTCTGCTAAAAGATGGGACCCAAACACTTATTTTGGGATGCAGCTTTCTTTGAAGATTATTTGAGCCAAAAGACAGAGCTGTAGCACTATAGAAATACAGCAAAATGGTGAACATATGTTTTCACGATGGACTTGAGGAGAAAATATCCATATATTTACCCAACCACTGTTTGGACTTCCATAATTTCCAGACATGGCATCACTGCTGTTTTGATGGTCCACCAGCCAAATGCATCGCCAAACAGCGGTTGGAGGAGGTTGACAAATTGGACAGTGCAACCCACTGGCTGCATCTGTATGGGTCGATATAACTAATGACCGGAAGACTGACCATTCTAAAGTTCTTGGGGGCCTTAATTTTTTGGATTGGCTCAGCTCAACTCAGATTCACCACCTTTTTCAATCTAACCCTTTGTTTATGATTTCACACCGCTGAAGAACGGTCATGAATATAGCAAGAGGGTCTTGTTGGTTAGGTTCCCTCACTCACCCCCCCCCCCAAAAAAAAGTGCCTCGATATGACCAAATGTTCACTCCATCATTTCATATGTACACTGTCGCTGCTTTTTAAACTTTGCATTACATCCTCTCAGTCAGTGCAGCCTGTCATGAATGTACATCTTTCAGACAAGATGAAGATTCTGGATAGGGAATCTAACACCAACCTTCTTTTCAATAACATTAGGAAATACACAATACGGCAAAAACCAAGTGGACACCTGACTAATCACACCCACGTCTGCTTTTTGAGCATCCCATTCCAGACTTAATTCCCCCTTTGCCATCATCCTCCTCCACTCTTCACGCTCGATTTTGGAGCATGGCCATGCAGATTTTCCCATCCAGCCTCAAGAGCATTCATGAGGTCAGGCATAGATGCCAAGCAAGCAGTCCTGGTGTGCAGTTGGTGTTATGGTTCATCCCGTACCTCTTTTCCAGTAGGATGGTGCTGGGATGGAGCCATTTCTGCCTTGGTGCCTTTTGAGAACTGGCCTGCATTTCGACCGGTTTGAAAATTGAACGTTTGAGAACGGAAGTTGGGGTTATTTCTGTTATCTTACCAGGTTAAGATGTGTCTTTGTATGCGATGAAGAGAAAAATCCAGGCTTGGCGCAGACTCCTCTGTACAGCCCACCTGTACATGAAGAGCCTAGATTTTTTTCTCTTTACCACATCCAAAAACATTCCACCATTTTTTTTTTAATGCTCGATACAAAAACGAATCGAAGCGGAAATAAATCAATAAATTGGTCTACAATTTTTAAAAAAATATAACCGTTAAACTGAACTCGGATGCGAGTACAAGCGATAAATGTCAAAATTGACAGGAACGAGACTTAAAAATAATCTACTTTTAACAAGTTACTACAGTTTCCATTTGAAGGTTGCCTGGAAAAAGCAACTTGAAATTTGGTTCCTATTTTATCAAAACAAGGGTAAATTTCTTTCAGTCGCCCCTCCCGTCACCAGTGTTTCCAACTTTGTGAGCAACAGTTTTGTGGTGCCAGCTTTTCAGCATCCTCCACCCGTCTTTTTTTTTTTCAGTTAAAACGCATAGAACCAGTTCTCGATGAGGCACCAGCACTACATCGATGGAACAGGTTACTCAGTCGGGTTGAGGTCAGGACTGTCGCGTACTTCCACACAAACCACATCTTCACAGAGCTCACTTTGCGCACAGCAGCGCTGCCATGCGCTGGAGCAGGTTTCGGCTTCTCCGTTCCAGTCGAGGGGAATTCTTCAACGTGACAAGATACAAAGACGTCCGGGATTATTATGCGATTGAAAACTTTCCGGCAACGGTTTTGGGAAGGCCTCTACGTACTGCCCGTTTGATACTGCTACTTGTGCACAGTTTTTAATTTTCATTTGTCACAATTAATGCACATTCACGTGGACAGAGATATATCTTGACACTTATCTGTATTTTGTATAGTCGGCTTGTTCTTGGGATTTTTTTAAGTTGTATTTCACCTTGGACAGTGTGTCTTTCTTTTCACATGTCTGACAAGTTGCTGTGACAGTTTCCCAACTTGGGCTCAATAAATCTCTCTCGCCATGGATCCGGGTGTGATGGTGAGGAGTCCACAAAGTTATAATCATACAGTAAGTGATATGAGGGATCCGTAAGCAAAGCTTCTCACGACCTGCTATTTTCTCACTCCAGCAGCAGTAGTTTGTCGACAGGGGGCGGGACAAACGTATTCTCGAGGGAATTTGATTGGACACAAACCGGAGGAGTACGGGATGAGTCGTCTCAGTGTTTATGACTGTTTTTCTAAACGTGGCGAAGGGAAAAAAAATGAATAAGTATTTGCACCAAGCGCACTTTAGCTTCTTGGTGCCTACATAAAACACTAAAAAGATCCATTTTGACTTCAGGTGGACTTTTAGACATGGAAGGACTCATCTTGAGGCAATTTGGCCTGATAACACACACACACACACACACACACCTGTTCCTCAACCAGTTTCACAGTCTTTCACATACTGAACAGGTCCAAAGGTCACTGTGTGGCATTAGGGAGAACATGGAAGGTCGGAAATGAAAAAAAGACTTGTTTAAAAGATTTCAGAAGTCGAAAATAAACGATAAGAAGAAGGAAAGAAAACACAACTAACCGCTAACTAAGACAGTCAGCGCGCGAGATATTTAATGAGACGGAATTCTGGAAATTTCCTCAACAAGTGACCTCTGACCTTTTAAATCCAGAACAAACCGGAAGTAGGTTAGTTAATTAAGTCAGTCGTCTTTGAAAAGTGAACAGTTCGGCCGAATTCAGGATTAGCTACTTAGCTAGCGTGTTAGCAAAGAAAACTAAGACGACTAGCCTTCTTAGAAATACATTGAAACGATATAAAATAAACACCAGAAACACGGATATGGTTAAATAGTGACAGGAAGTCACATTAAGGCTAGTTAGATAACCGAAGGAACCGAGCTACGCGTCACTAGTTTAGCTTAGCTTAGCTTCCTTTAGCTTAGCTTCAGTGTTAAAACGGCTAACAAGAAATGAAAGTCTGAATTCTGTCTTGGTTCGCCTCAGATATGACACGTTAGTCTATCTGGTTGTAATGAAAGTTTATTCAGGAATACAAAAAGAAAACTCCGCCACCGAAACAGAAAGTGACCATTAGCGTCATGTAGCATAGCAGCGTTATCCAGCTAATCCCGTACCGTTGTGATAAGCGGCTGCAGTGCCAGGACCTCCGCCGTTCTGCGTCGAGTTCAGATTCGTGTAACCCGGAGCCGACATATTCCTTCACTCGAATAAACCTTCAGACGATCCAAATATCGTGTCCGATACGGTGCCAAACAAACAAAACCCCGACGTCAGCAGTCTGGCGATGCCATCGACCTGCTTTCACTGAGGATGTGTCACCGATTCGAGCTGGAACTGCTTGGAGAACCAAGCACTGAAATCCGAATCTCTGCTACGTGTCCGTTTCAAAATAAAAGCCACGATGGAACGTTGAGGAGCGGGGCGTTTCCGGGTTCACGCCCCTTTTCGTCACAGGCGTTTTGCGTCACCGGGCGCGTCAGAAAGAGAAGGAGGGGGGCACGCGCCAGAGTGATGATGCATTCATGTTGAGTGGATTTTGAAACAAATTCCGTCTCAGGAAAGATGAATAAAACTTCATTAGTTTATCTGGTATTCTCATAGAAATGGGTGGAATTTATCCTCATACACAACCCCAGTTCCAAAAAAGTTGCGACGCTGTCCAAACTGTCTCTAAAAACAAAATGCAATGATTTGCAAATCTCATAAACCCGTATTAGGGCGGCACGGTGGTGTAGTGGTTAGCGCTGTCGCCTCACAGCAAGAAGGTCCGGGTTCGAGCCCCGTGGCCG
>JAOEHJ010000013.1:5298937-5310217 GCA_025447855.1 Potamarius usumacintae
GAAAGGCCCTCGCCGGCCACGGGGCTCGAACCTGGACCTTCTTGCTGTGAGGCGACAGCGCTAACCACTACACCACCATGCCGCCCATAATAATAATAATAATAATAATAATAATATCATCAGGTGTGCTTGGAAGAAGGATAGACAGAAGATATACAGGACACATGGGCTCCAGGGGGAAGACTGAGAAACACTGGTATAATTCAATTTTCATCGAGCAGAATTGGAATTGTGCAAATTTAATACCTCCTCAGTGGATGTATTAATTTGCACTCACCATTAATTCACACCATTGCTGAACTAACTTTCAGGCTGCAGTGATTCACTCTGTGAGTAAATCAGTGTGCACATGCAGACCATTTTTCAAAGACAAGCAAACCAGGGCACTGGGATATTATTCAGTTATTTCTCATAAAGAATATTATTCAGTAACTGCTACGAAACAGGGATGGTTTATGTTTGAGTACGATTGTTACCATGTTCAAAATCTATTGTTTAAAGCTAGACTGCCTTTCAGATTTTTCAAGTGTCGGTCATAAAAATAATTTTCTCCGACACTCAATTATTTTTGTTTAGTGGACCGAAAGTGACTGAATTCGAATCACAGACTTCCAATTTTATTCGTTTTTTTTCTTTCAATAGAACAGTTAATGAATTAGGTCCACGTGGCCCTAAATTCTCCGCTATTTTTTCCTGCTTCACCATGACAGATTCAAGATGCTGCGTCATACATCACGTGGTGGGCTTTCCCCTTTCACGTAAGGCATTGTGGGATACAAATTTGAAATGGGAGAGAAAAGGAGGACGCGAGTGTGCGAATGAAACGCGAAAGACCGACTACAGTTATGGAAAGCGAGAAGAAAAGACGTTGTTATGTACGAAGGAAAGGAAACCCAGGACCAAACTAATAAATATCGGCGCTCAGCGAGCACCTCGGTTTGATCGGCTGTTCGTTTAGCGACAGAATGATGGAACTGTCAGTGCACAGTCGAGGTAAACCTGTAGATGGCAATAATGCAACACTGTGGATGCCAGCTGCCGTAAAACCCAAAAGAAGACGAAGAAGAAGAAGACGACGAGCTTGACTGTGTGAAACGAGTGATTTCATGCACATTATTTGCGAGGGAATCCCCTCAAATTAAATAACTTCTCAGCAACAGAATGGCCTGGGGTTTTTTGTAAGATATTACAGAAATTAACATATATCACAATGACCAAATTTCAAAGGGAATCAAATTTCACAGATTTTATGAAATCGAAAGGCCGTTCACTTTTAATGCACTTTGGAAGGGATGCCATTCTGTCCCAGGCTACCTTCACGCATCCACCCACATGCTCATTCACACCTCAGTGAAATATAGCTTGGCATGTTTTTGGGAGCTGAGCGGAAACCAGAGAACCCAGAGGAAACCCAAGAAGACGTATGGAGAAAGTGCACAGAACCTCAATGTAGACAGTAACCCAAGTTCCAGATAGAACTGGAAACTCGCTGCCCCACCTCACATCAGATTCATAATTTAGCCTGTTCAGATTTAGGTTTTTATTCAGATTAAGCAATCAGGTTGATTTATTATTAGATTATCCTGCATGTAAATGTCGATCGTGATAAAGCTTGTGAAAGAAGGCGAAAAGACCATCAGCACTGCATTTATAAAGCGATGTGTCCTCTCACATAAAACATGTTCGAAGCTTGTTTTGCATGAACTGTAAAACAGTTTTAACAATTTTTCATTATCGTTAAATTGTTTGTCGTTAATATCGATATCCGTAGGGCTTTGGCTGCCACCAGTTGACCTTGTGGTTCGCGTGTCCGCTTCTCAACCGGGAGATGGCGAGTTCTACTCGCGGTCGGGTCATACCAAAGACCGTAATCAAAAATGGTGCCTACTACCATCTTGCAAGGCATGCTGTAATACAGATGAGAGTTGGGAGTCAAACTCTTGCGGTTACCAGAGGAGTATCCCCCCAGTGTAACCCTAGCTATATAATAGGCGAGAAGCCGAGGGCTAGAGAAACAGAGATCGGTGCCGCACCCATGCACCTCGAGACCTGGCTAGTACTGGGACAGGAGACTGCCTGGGAAGACCAGATCCTGGCGTGGGAGGGACTTTTGGCTGGAGCTTTGGGTATGAAATCCGACTGCACCTACGGTCCGTCTGTCATCCAGGACTTGCGCAGTGTCCATAAATCCATCATCCACCAAATGTACGCCTGTTCTCTTTACAATACCTTCAAAAAGCCCAAACGCAAAGAAGGAAGTTTTGCAATGCGATGCTTTCCCTCCCCGTGAGCAAGTATTTCCATCCTGCCCTCCTTGGATGTTTGCCTTACTTTACTTCACGTTTAGTGTCCTTTACTTGCTTCTGACAAACACAACCACTCAGTCAAAGAAGTGTTTAATTTTAATACCTACCCATATGACTCATGCAATGTTAAACAAATGCATAGACCTTTCTGGAAGAAATTACTTTATTGAAGAAAAGAAGAAGAATTAGCATAAAAAGAAATGAGCATGTATATTAAACAACTACAAATATTTATATTACTATATATGTATCTATAAAGCCTTCCAGAAGCTCCAGGCTTCCTTGATGTTCCAGCACCGTTAGTGGAATTAATCTGTTAAAAACAACTATCGATTTAAAATGCCTTTTAAACTTATGTAACATGTTGACTAGCGCTCAGCAGGGTTGCTAAGTGTTCAGTTGTTCACACAGGGGTACACGAGGAGGTTATTTCAGTTCTCTGCTCTTTTCTGCTGATCTTTTTTTTCTGTTTAATAGTCCATGTTGATTTGTCCTTCATGTCCTGACCCAGTCTCTGCAGGCATCATGCTCCCGAGCTTCTTTCATGGTCAGGTCACAGTGTATCACTTCCCAATGAATGTCTGGATGGAGTCTCTGAGGATAGGGATTCCTTCCATAGACTTGTACTTTCCATTAACTTATACTTATGGTTGTAACTAAAGCTGTGCAGAGGTGGATAATTCATCAGTGAATTCACTAACCTACTGTGCAACTTTAAAAAAAAAAAAAAAAACTCCAGTGTTCTGTCAGTCCTATGGTTTGGTGGTCTGGAAACCAAACTGACGAGACTAAAAAGTGGTTGCTAATGCAATATAATAATGTCCAGCATATGGAGAGTTTGGAGTTTATTCGTTAAGTAGATTAATAAATACGAATGGAAATGAATGAGTTTCTAATAAAGCACATTGTGATTGTGACCTTGACAAGAAGTTCGCAAGTCGCTGGCCAACGTTTCGGCAATGACCTCTGGTGACCTACTGTTCTCACATCACACGTAAAGTGTCCTATTTGAGTCTAGCTTATGTCTTTATTTTCTCTCTTGGGATGGCTGCATGAGCTCGCAAAAAAGAGTTTTTTGATGAACCTACTTGTAAATAAAAATCAAATCGCCTGGACAAAATATCTTCTTGTCCCAGACATCTAGGCTACTGATTTGTCGACCTGCTTTATGTCTTTGTGTGCTCGGGGTGGTTTCTTCAAACGAGGACGCAAGGTCTGAGCCAGGGGTCTTCAAACTTATCCGCAAAGGGCCAGAGTGGCTGCAGTCTTTCGTTCCAACCAAATAGGAGGCACACTTGTTAGCTGAAAGAGGGAAGCCTGGCCAGAAACTGCTCCGGCAAGAGTGGTGGCGTACCTCGTGTCTGATTAGCCAGAGAAAATCTGATGACGTGATTATCGGTTCGGACAAGAACCCAGCCATAGCTAACAAACTAATTGTTAGTTGATTGTAAACCAAGATTAACTGATTTAGAGAGTGGCATCGGGTGCAGCTCCTTGGTGGATAAGATTCAAGACCCATGGTCTAAGCGGTCCTAATGGAACACAAACTAAGATGTTGATCTTTTCAGTCTCCTCCGTACTTGTCTTAGCTAGTACCTGATAACTATGGACACTAATTTCCTCAAAGTCAAGGATGTCGTTTGATTAAATGACAACAAAACAACAACAAGAAGAGCAATATGCTTCTATGAGGTCTGTTGAATCTCGCATAGTTGGTGTCCGAAATTGCAGTCCAACTTTCCTTTGGTAGGGCTTCAAATTTGATCCTGTCCAATCCCAGTGTTTTGCCGATGGTGTTTGAAGTCTATCTTGTTTCAGTCGTGATTTGTTTGTATAGTCCCCCACCATCCTTTGGACCATGCCTCATGCGTGTTTTGCGAGTGTTGTTTCAGAGCATATGTTGTTAATGGGTCTAAGAACCTTCCCCAGAGTCTACTCACTTGAATCATATGGCCTCTTACACCACTAATTGAGTACCTTAAACGTCATCTGGTTTAATCACAGTGTTTCGTTTGTGGTGTAGGATGGGTTTCGTAGTCCCTCGCCTTCGACGCTCCCGTTCTTCCGACCCCTCCTCCGTCTCCACAGCAACACCACAGCTAACACCGAGGCCAGTACCAAAAGGCTGATGACCCCAGCGATGACCCATGACATCTGAACCTGACTGGACTTGGGCTTAAAGAGAGCGCACGAGCTTTCTGATTCGGTGCTGAATCCAACTTTATTCCGTGCCACGACACAAACTCGTGACCCAACCTTTACTCCCTGCACCGTCCCAGTACGGGTTAAATTGTTGAAAATTTGTGACTCGTGGCCTCCTGTGATTATTTTGTATTCGGAGACGGGGGATTGTGGCGCGCACCAATGGACCTCCACCAGTCCATACGCGCCCTGTTTCAACTCTTTGATCTCTGGAGCCGCAGGCAGCTCATCTGGACCAGTCATTCCAGGACAGTAGCACTTAGTTTGGGCAGCAATCACAGAACAGGGAACCTTGGGAACCACACACGGGTCATATTCGCACTCCCGAGGGGTAAACTGAGTGGTAGTGGCCCCGGCCGGTTTAGGACCTTTTGAAATGGGCTTGGTGGTTTCTTCGTCATCGTAGTCATCATCAACTCCACCAATGTAGCGGATGAGGATTTTTGTGACCGGAGGCTGAGTCGTGAACGGATTCACAGAGGCGGCGAACAGGAAGTCCACCAACAAGGCCAGCAGGAGGAGTGATAAGTTCTGCATCTTGATTCTGTAAAAGATATGAATGCAAAAGTTAGCAAGAGTGACTTTTACTCAACTTTTCTCTTCTTAATAATGAGTCTTTCTTTCAGGTTAGCACAAGTCTCCAATCACAGGCCATGGAAATTCTGAATAAACTGGACGAAATTGGCAATTGCTGGATACAAAGGTTTCCATTGCTTATGTTGAATCCTCATGGATAACCATCAATGAGAACCTTTAAATTCAACTCCAACTGTAGTGAAGGCTGACTAATTTATAACTCCGCTCCCCAGAGCCAGTTAGTGTTTTTGCATATTATGCAGGGAATCACAGTACATCAGAACACAACGAGAATGTCAGAATATCTTCACAATGTCAGAAATTTATTCATTCATTCATCAAAAAATGTTTTATCCTTGTTAGAGTTGTGGCAGATCTGCAGACAATCAAACCGATGCTGGGAGCAAGGTGATATCTTTTTTACCTTTTATCTGGAAACATTTCGTTACAGGCATTTAGCAGAAGCTCTTATCCAGAGCGACGTACAGTAAGACCCTGACATACCCAGAGGGCAGACCGGGGAGCAGTTGGGGTTAGGTGCCTTGCTCAGGGGCACTTCAGCCATTCCTGCTGGTCCAGGGAATCAAACCGGTGACCTTTTGGTCCCAAAGCTGCTTCTCGAACCTTTTAAGCCACGGCTGCCTACATGTTGCCGACATGCCAAAACATGTATAGAGTGTGCTTTTAAAAATGAATTAAAGGTCCAACCCAATAAAAGAGACATACAAAAGATGTATCCCTGATGGTACCATCCCAACAACAATGGAAAAGTACACTTGCTACCTTTTATGTCTGAGAATGTACCGAGCGTCACGTCATTTCATTTCATGTCATGTCATGTTTCTGAAAACTTTACCTCTGACTGGTACAGTGCGTTCACCCTGAAGACTCATTCCAAAAATGTGAAACAAACATCTGACAGAAAATCAATTTTAAAAATCTAGAAAATGAACACTTGGTTTGATCAATCAACGTCAAGAATTCAACATTGCTGTTTAGATTAAAAAAAAAAAAAAAATCCTATTGCGCATTCCATAAAAATAAAAACCACATAGAAATAAGTAACTGATTTGGATGTTGGCTGATAGTTGTTTTGTTTTTTTTATTTCTTACACTTGTTTCTACTCGTCCTTGTTTCTTGTAATCATTCAGTGGAACAGACGTTATATAAATTTAAAAAAAAAAAATTCTACATTTCTGGTGGTTTACTGTACCTCCTGTTACCAAACCTCAACAAAAGTAGCATGATGTTGTTTTACTCTGGTGATGTTTTAGCCATACTTGCTCCTGTCCTTACCCCTAGATGGTAATTTATCATCTGCTGTTGGCTGTACGTTTGGGAAAACCCGTTTCTGCTCCCATACATGAGCTGACATAACTCACACACACCCCCAGAGTAAACACTTGGGGCTGTTCTTACTCCAGACACTTCACCCCCGAGGTCTGTTTCCCTGGGAACCTGGCTACACCACATGGGTATGAGGTTAGTTTTGTTTGTTTTTTTCTTTTGAGTGCGAGTTTGAATATTAATGAGTCGTGGGTCTATTCATCTCCAGCATTCAGCTTTCTGAAGCTCCAGACTCAGTTGCTGTCTAAATTATGGGGGAGCAACAGGACTTTTTCCCAACACTTTTTTTTTTTTTTTAGCCCACATATTTAAAAGGAGATAATCTCACTCTAAATGTCACTTTCTTTGGTCCACAGAAGGAGCCTGGCTCAGAACAGGATTATCAAATCTTTCCAAAACATTCTGAAATTTGCTTGGAAGAACTGTCAGCCTCATGTTTTACTTCTATCCAGTTCAATCTTGTTGATTTGTCATTTTAGATAATCTGAAAAGTGGACTTTCTACTCTTGTGGAACATTAATGCGTCATGGTGGACCAGTTGAAAAATGCTGGACGGTGGTACCATTGTCATTTTAGAAACAATGTTATGATAGAAAAAAAAAGTGCAGAGATTGAGAGTTTGGAACTTGGTGACACATGAGCAGGAACGTTGCGAACAGACCTATTAGTTCCCCATGAGCAAGGCGGTGGTGTCAATTCTTTGGACATAACAACATATAATGGAGCATTACTCAGCCAATAAGTAAGGATTAAAACACAGTGGGGTGTATTGTCACAGGAAAATGATCGGTGACCGGGTGGTGTGATTCGACCAATGCAAAGTGGAGTTACTGTTCCAATTTATAAAAGAACAACATGTCCAACGTTTACATTAAAGCTATCGTAGGTGCTGGACCCATCCTAAATAGAAATGCCACCTGTTGAGATGTCTTCAGAGCCTGACATTTTCAAAGTTGGAGATATTAACTGCTCTAAAACATGACAGATATACCACAGGGTTTGATTATAGGGTTTCAGCCATTTCAGATTTTCAGTCATCATCATACTTGGAACTAAGTGGCTCTCCAACGGATTCACTTCAAGATAATTTGAATTTAAAAAAGCACTTTGTGTGTGGAAAGGTCAGGAATAAAAAGCTCCACTAAATAGAAATAAAGATATGTTTACCTCCTCGAAAATGAAATTCTTCTTCAAATTTGTTCGTGCTGGTTCCCTCTTTTCCCCAAACGTCTTACACTGCTTTGCTGTTGATTCCTCTGTAAAGAAAACCAGTTTCATGGCATCCTCTTTTGTTCCCACCAAAAAGTGTCCCCTCCCTCTGAACACCCCCATTTTCCTCCTCCTCGTCATGTCCATGACTCGTAGTCCCTTCCCACTCCCTTTTTTGGCATTGGTAGCTGGGCCAAGTGCTTTGAGCAGTGTTGAATGAAATTCTTTCAGGAAGCTAGACTTGTTCAAACACATCAGAAACCATGTGAGTTGTTCAAGAAGTCAGCCAGAAATCATTACATTACTCATTCTGTTTTTTTTTTTTTTTTTAATGGTCAGTAGACACTGTGTGTGTGTGTGTGTGTGTGTGTGTGTGTGTGTGTGTATATATATATAAGAGTGTTTCAGGTGACCACTATGAGTTGCATTCCTTTAGATTACATCCATGTACAGAGTCTGGACAAACATCTCCATGGCAATCGGTCTCACCTCTAAGTCTGATACATCAATGACTCACTGTTCTGTCTGCTTCACTGTCAAAGTTGCACGTAAGAATCTACTGGTACACAGGCTAGAACTTGAGTTTTCATTTTTGTCAGTACAGTTAGCTTGGACAATTCAAATAAACAAAGATGTTCTTCCAAGAAGGCTCGCTGCTGCGAGGCAAGTTTTCTTTTGTTGTGCACACAAACATATTTTTGACGAACTTGTCCAGCTGCCTTAGGAATCAATTACATAATGAATAGAACGCTTAGGAATGTGCTGTTCTAGGAAAATAAATAAAAACAGCTTCGACGTGGAAATGGAAAATGGAAATCACAAGGCCTTGGGCGGTCCTGAAGGCTTTCCCACGTCAAAGTTTGAACAAAGCAAAATAGTTACAAAGTGCAAACTAGTTTTGTCGTACTCAAGACTGGTCTCAAGACCACTTTTTGAAGGTCTCTGTCTCATCTCAGAATCGACCGCATTTTACTTGGACTTGCCTCGGTCTCAGAAACAGAGACTCGGGATTTAATTTCAAGACCGGTCAAGACCACAATTGTGGAAACATCACTAAATTGCCTATGGATTGTCCGATTGATTTGTTAACATCGTTACTGTGATTGGATGTAAAATTTCCTGCTTTAAATGCGACCAAGAACATGACTCATCGCTCATTTGAAATTTTCGTGACTGTTAACGGCCATTGCCCCACCCCACCCCCCTTCACACCCACTGGTCTGATCCTGGTCTTGACTCGGTCTCGCCCCGCCTTTGGTTTTGATCTTGAGTTTATCTCAACCCCTCAAAGTTTTGGTCTTGTCTTGGTCTCGATACACTTTGATCTTGGTTTGATCTCAACCCCCCAAAGTCTTGGTCTTGTCTTGGTCTGGACACACTTTGATCTTGGTTTGATCTCAACCCCTCAATGTCTTGGTCTTGTCTTGGTCTCGATGCACTTTGGTCTTGGTTTGATCTCAACCCCTCAGAGTCTTGGTCTTGTCTTGGTCGTGACTTAGTCTTGGTTTTGGTAGGCTTGACTACAACACTTGCGACAACACTTGACTTCAACATTGGAAATTCCTTCCATAAATATGAAATAAATATCTCCTTATAGATTCACCATATTGATGATTACTGACTTTTTTGAGATTAATTGACAATTTGTTTTTAAAATCAGTTTATTATCGAGGTTCAGATAATGTGGAGTGTCCAACCTCATTCAAATCCCTGTGAATAAACTGTGACTATTGAAACAATAATATTTTAGGAGCACATGAATAAAATCAACAACACTCTGACTTAAAGGCATTCCATCATGACTGTCTGTCCTTGTTCATGAATTCACACCAAAACAAAGCTTGCGCTAGCACATACTCAGTTCATTCATAAAGCAGTTTTTTTGAGAGAGAGGTTGGCAACTCAGAGTTCCTCATGGTTCAAAATGAAACTAAAGGTTTTTCCACATCTGTCATGCATCATGCGGTCAAGCCAAGTTGATGAAACCCACATATGTGATAACAGAAAGACTAAACATGCATTCTCTTCAAAAATTCATCATCCACTCATCCAGAATGGGTGTCTCACTGATGTTATTCTCGTTTAATTTTCAATCCTGCTGCAGCCACAGGTTTCAATAAATCAGCCTGCGGATTTAACAGTCCTTGCATTGATTTTTAGGCTGTGGTGTGTGGTCTGGTTGAACTCATGGCATACTACTGGAGTAGAATAAGAATCAAACACTTCAGAACACTCTGATATTGGAAAACAATCGACTTTGGGTGGGAACTGCCATCCACCACTCCACTGTTGATTATTTTCCTGTAATAGCACAACAAGAATGTTGTATACTTTACTTAAAACTGGATATCAACAATGCAAGAGATCAGTGTGCCAGGGTTAAAAAAAAAAAAAAGTTATTATTATTTCCAGGAAGATAAGAAAAATCAATCCATTAAACATTAGGAAGGAGGGGAAATAATAATCACCAGGGTGCTAATAGCGAGTATGGTATCCATCTGATTTGTTACGAAATATCATGTATCTCAAGTAATTTCCTTCATCCTATTGGTTTGCTGCGAAAGATTTTGTGACATCGATGTCTTCAAATGACCTCAAATTTATTCTCGGCCAAGAGTGACATTTGAAACGAAGAAATTACATACTACTGATCAGATCTTGATATTTCACAAAATAGAACTGGAGGGGTGTCCGATTTCTTGTACAAATAAAGCTTTCTTCACTTTTACATGGCTTTTCTTTCAAAAATCCAACAAAGCTGTGCTTTTGTAAACATTTCTAATGTGAGCTGAAGTCCTTCTTAGATGCACCAGATAATGGCCAAGTTGGTTATTCTTTGAAACATGGTCCCTTCAAAGTCCCTTCATGCCGAAGCGCTCTTCCGATGCTCACAGATAGGCTAGCATTGTCGACACAGACTTAAAATTTGCTGGAGATTTATACTAGTTGGTTCTGATGGCATTGATGCCTTTATGGATACTAAATAATGCTTCGACCCTTAGTTATGAGGTTCCAAATGTCAAAAAAATTAGTAATTTTACGACTCATACCCAATATATTGAAAAGTCCGAGAAAACTCCCAATACAAATATACCTCGATTTTCTTGTACCTTGTACTATGCCACGTGTGGAACATAACCACCAAGTTTCATTTGAGAAGGACCAACGGATTTAGTGATATTGGCAGGCAAATATGGCTAAAATTGCTCAATTTGAACAAAAATGTGAAAAATAATTGTTGCAAAGAATAAAATTCATTGTTGACAAGCAGCTCAGGACCTGAAGTTTTGTAGACATTTAACAGTTATTCCACAAAATCGAGTCGTGCTTGAGCCGATAGCCAACGAGGTGCGTACGACGAGATTGAGCGGAATAACTGTTTCATTCTCTCCACGTTCACCGGATTTTAGGAAACACAGCATTTTTATTTTTATTTTTTGCAAATTCCAGAAATAAAAACTTTTACAATACGTCCAACAATATCATTTCCGCTTAGAATGTAAACAAATCGGCAAAATGACAATAGCAATTTGTGAAAAATGCTATAATAATAAGAATTCTTGAAAAATAAAAAGAGACATTCTGAACATCCAATACTTGTATTCCATATTTTGTTGCTTTTTTTTTGTTTTTTTTGGG
>JAOEHJ010000013.1:5496906-5507995 GCA_025447855.1 Potamarius usumacintae
CTGCATGTCTTTGGACTGTGGGGGAAACCGGAGCACCCGGAGGAAACCCACGCAGACACAGGGAGAACATGCAAACTGCACATAGAAAGGCCCTCGTCAGCTGCTGGGCTCGAACCCAGGACCTTCTTGCAACAGTGAGGCAACAGTGCTAACCGCTACACCACCGTGCCGCCCACCCAATCCAGGCACATGAATCCTAAATCACATCTTTTCAAACTGCCAATCATGGGAATCTGTTAACTTGTGTATGCGGAAGAGGGTAGATAGCACTTTCCTGCATAGTGTGTTACGCTGACCTGTGATGCAGCAGAAGCAGCAGTTTGAAAAAGTGTGATTTCGGATTCATGTGTCTGAGTGGAAGCACAAGCTAACGATTACCCTTCTTTGCTAAGATATGATCAGGGAATTCTGGCTGGTTGGTGGGGATTGGCAAGTGACCAAATTTGGGAGAAAATGCAGCTCGTGTTAGCAGATTGCTGTTTGGATCAGACAAGTATTTTGACCTGGATGAAAAATAAATGTATGCATTTTCATTTTACAGGCTCATGCTACAACCTGGCACATTTACGACAAGCACTTCCGTCCCCGGCAGCATGGTCAAATCTCCATCACGCTCGGCTCCTATTGGGTGGAGCCTTTTCAAGCCCAGGTGACACCAGCAAATGTGGAGCTGTGTCAGAAGTCTATGGAGGCTGTGATGGGCTGGTTTGCAGAACCTATACACGGAGGTGGGGACTATCCGTTGTCCCTACGTTCCTCTCAACCGGCTCTGGTCCCAAATTTTACACCAGAGGAAAAGCTTTGGGTGCGTGGCACCGCTGATTTCTTCTCACTCGCGTTTGGGCCCGATTCAGTACGCACAGGAATAGTTTTGGCCCATTTTGGCCAGCCAGGGGCACTGAACCTGAGAAAAATTCTGGGCTGGATCCAGAAGGAGTATGAGGACCCTCCAGTACTGGTGGCAGAGAGCAGTTGGTTCTCTGACGCTTCTGTGGGAGTGGAAGACACGGTGGCCATTTACCTCATGAAGAGATTTATTAACCAAGTGCTTCAAGGTCAGATGAGTTGGTTAATATTATGCGTCACGGTGATAGCGACTATTTGTAGAAAGATTTTTTTCACGCCAAAGGAAATTAGGGACAATAATTGACACAAAGAAAGACATTAATCTTTGGATGAGCCTAATTTTAATTTGCAATTTACTCGAATTTTAATGGTATAAGTTTACCACCACATGTGGTAAATGAGCACTTTCAATATCATTAAAAACCTTCTGTGTTAAACCCCCAGAAACATGATGATAATGTTATCTTGTATTGAGCTACTCAGAGTGAATTACAAACTTTCAACTTCAAGCAGGGGCATACATTTAATGATTTATGCAAGTATTATTCATTTAGGATGCTGTGTATGTTTGTGCTTTAGCGATGGTGGTGGACCATGTGAAGGTATTTGGCTACACAGCCTGGTCTCTGGTGGATGGGTTTGAGTGGAACAGAGGCTACAGCATCAGGAGAGGACTATTCTACATCGACTTCAACCAACCTGAACGTACCAGAGTCCCGAAATCAACAGCTCAGTACTACAGGCAGATCATAAAGGACAACGGCTTTCTTAACAAGAAGACAGAGCAAGACATTTATGGCCATTTTCCCTGTAATTTCCAGTTTGGAGTCGCAGACTATATCCTGCAGGTGAGGGAAAATGTAAAAAAGAGGACACTATTTTCCAGCGTATAAACCACATTTCCTTTTGTCCTGCTGCCATATATTTTACATTAATTGTATTAATGCCCATTTTTTTAGGGTTTTTACAGTCGGCCTGAATCGGTTAAGGGGTGGTACAGCTCCAAATGGGTAACACATCTCCAAATGGGTGGTACAGATCCAAATGTGTGGGACAGGGGGCTCTGTCATGTGAAGAGAAGACATGGCCTAAAGGTTGGAAAAGCAGCTTTGGGATCAAAAGGTGGCTGGTTTGATTCCCTGGACTAGCAGGAATGGCTGAAGTGCCCTTGAGCAAGGCAACTAACCCCCAACTGCTTCCTGGGCTGCCAACTGCTGTGGGTATGTCAGGGTCTTGTAGAGCTCCAAATGTGTAGTACATCTCCTAATGGGTGATACAGGTCCGATTGGGTGGTACAGCTCCAAATGCGTAGTCCATCTCCAAAGGGGTGGTAATGGCTAGAAACGGGGGTAAAGGTTCGAACTGGTGGTCCAGCTCCAAATGGTCCGGCTCCAAATGGGCAGTACACATTCAAACTGGTGGTATACAGTACCGGTCAAAAGTTTGGACACACTCGTCCATCGTAATAGGTAAGTATGTCCAAACTTTTGAGTGGTACTGGAGTTCCAATGTGGTTGCACAGCTCCTGACGAGTGGTCCAGATATAAAACTGGTGGTAAAGCTCTAAGTCGTTGGTACACCTCCAAACGGGTGATACAGTTCCTAACAGTTGATACAGGTCCTAATGGGTGGTCCAAATACCAAACTGGTGGTACAGCTGCAAACTGGCAGGACAGTTTCAAATATGCAGGGGTGGGTCCAAATGGGCTGTCATGTCAGCATGTTATCGCAGATCTTGGTAGCAGGTGAAAACAAAAGTATCTTTGAAGTGGATTAAGGCAACACTACGAGAACTGAACTAGAATCCATATTTCCTAAATACTCTGTAGACACTTGACCTCTGGAAAATATGGGAACCCATATTGTTGGTTCAAGTCAGAGGCCTGTGTTAGCACCTTTCCCACAGTCAGTGATGCTTATCTCTAATTTTGCAGGTCCATCTACAGCCGTTTTCACCTCAATTCACCGATCCTGTGCTGTATCGTTGGAACGTCAGCGGCGATGGCTCTCTCAGTCCGGTTTCAGGAGTAACTCTTCGCACCCGTGGCTTCCAGTGCACCGACTTCCTTGCTATTCAGCATCACATCCACCTCCTAGAAGTCACAGGGTCATCGCATTACAGATTTGCCCTGGATTGGCCTCAGCTTTTCCCCAACGGTGACGGCCTGTCTGCGGATGCAGTAACGGTGCGATATTACCGCTGCATGTTAACTGAGCTCAAGAAGAAGGGTATCGGTGTAGCTGTTACACTCTACCATCCCAGTCTCAGGTCGCATACGCTGGGCTTACCGAGGTTGCTGCATGCCCGAGGTGGATGGA
Organism: Potamarius usumacintae; assembly: GCA_025447855.1. NCBI lineage: Eukaryota > Metazoa > Chordata > Actinopteri > Siluriformes > Ariidae > Potamarius > Potamarius usumacintae. Next base: position 5,500,072 of record JAOEHJ010000013.1, read on the forward strand.
TGAACGCAAGTACGAGTGACGCCTTTGTTGACTATGCCACATATTGCTTTCAAAAGTTTGGGTCACTTGTGGATGTCTGGATCACTGTTAATGAACCAAATCGTCTGACAGAAGTGTATAATGTGAATGCAGAAGAAAGAGGTACGGTCGTGCGTAACGTGTTGATGGCACATGCTCGTGCATGGAATATTTATCACACACGTTTTCGTCAACGCCAGGGAGCGACAATAGGTTTTGCGCTCCATGCCGATTGGGTGGAGCCAGCCAATCCCTTTATAGACTCTCATGCCAGTGTTGTCCATCACTTCCTGTTCTTTGAACTTGGACGTTTCCTCGATCCTATCCTACAGGACATAGACTACACTGATAACAGCTGCCACGACTGCTTCCGGATGCCACACTTTTCTGAGGATGAGAGGTCTGAGCTTAGAGGAGCCCTTGATTTTATTGCACTCAATCACTTCACAACTCGCCTGGTTTATCCAAAATTAAGACGGGACCTCAAGCCTAGTTCAACCGTCCGTGATTATGACTACTCGTTCATGACAGATCCAACATGGGCTTCCTCGAATAAGGGCCAAGCTCTTGTGCCCTGGGGGCTCCGCAGAGTCCTGAGGTGGGTGAAGAATCGCTACGGGAACAGTCATCCTGTCATTATCACAGCCACAGGGATCGATGACCAGGCATCTTATAATGACCACCTGAGGCAGCGATACATAAAGAGCTACATGCAGGAAGCACTAAAGGGTAAGACGGAAATGAAAATTTAGTCATAGCAAATCCCTAGGGAAGACCATACTTTCACTGACACTCACAAAAACACCACATCTTTTTGAAAAGCACTAATTTTTCTTGCCGCTTTCTTGATGTATGACTTAAACATACTCTTGCTCTGATTGACAGGACACACAGGAAGTCTGTCCCTCCCACCAAGAAGGCATAGCTACTTACATTGTTAATGAATCAGATTTGAAACCACAATCTATTGATAATAGGTTAAGATTGGAGAAAGTTACAACAGCAGCGAACAGGTGATGCTCTTGGACCGTCTTTTGCCACCGACACAATATGCAGATACTGCAGTTTGCCTTTGCACAGCAGAGCGGCCAGAGGTACCGTTAGAAATGGCACAAAAGTAAATGTAAAAATTTAACCCCAAACATTAGCTCGCTACTGTCGTTCTGGAATGAAGGTATTTCTGGTCAAATAACTAACAGATTCCACTTTACATCAGAGCATTTTTTATATATTGGATTCTTGGATCAGTGTCAGTGCAGTCTGTTGCAATATCCATCCATCCATTATCCGTAATGTGCAGGGTTGCGGGCAAGCAGGAGCCTATCTCAGCTGACTACGGGCGAGAGGCGGGGTATGCTTGTCGGCCACCGGTTCGAACCCAGGGGCCGACGGGGGCCTTTCTGTGTGGAGTTTGCGTGTTCGCCCCAGGTGCTCCGGTTTCCCCCACAGTCCAAAGACATGCAGGTTAGGCTAATTGTTGGTTCTAAATTGACCATTGGTGTGAATGTGAGCGTAAATGGTTGTTTGTCTCTCTGTGTCAGCCCTGCGATTATCTGACGACTTGCCCAGGGTGTACCCCGCCTCTCTCCCGTAGTCAGCTGGGATAGGCTCCAGCTTGCCCACAACCCTGCATAGGATAAGCAGTTATGGATAATGGATGGATGGAACCATTCACACTCACATTCACATCTACGGTCGAGTTCGAGCCACCAATTAACCGAACCTGCATGTCTTTGGACTGTGGGGGAAACCGGAGCACCCGGAGGAAACCCACACAGACACGGGGAGAACATGCAAACTCCACACAGGAAGGCTCAAACCCAGAACCTTTTTGCTGTGAGGCGATAGTGCTACTGTAACCACTACAACACCGTGCCACCTCTGTTACAAAATCGTAATTTGTAATCACATGTGACTCAAGTGTGTGTTGTCAGAAAATCTCTTGTTTTGCCACTCTCGGCGACTACCTCTCCTTTGTCCAATCAAAGATCAAAGGTTACAGTCACACAGCTTTGCTTTTGCATTTCTTCACACTCATGCTTCTTATCAGCTGACCTAGCTCCTAGAGCCAGAGTTTATAGAGGACCTTTGAGATCATTACCACGTTATGAACTTGTGAGCGTTTGTGTGTGAAGGGGCATGTTTTAGAGAAGACATGTTTTCAAAAATGCAAAATAAAAACGATTGAAAGAAACAAGAGGAAAGAATTTACTTTAGTTAACGATGTTAGGGTTCGGGTTCAGGTTCGGCATAGCATTCTTGACCTACAGTAATGGAAAAGTCAGTTTAAGGTCTTCACAATGATAATAAAACTCTTGTATGTGTGTGAGATACAATGGTGTGATATATATTGAACTTTCAATCTGATGTCCTTATCTTTACCAATACATCTGTGCTATGGATTTTCTATTGCGACATATTGGCGCATATGCGGCAGAAATGCATGATGTACTCTTCTGCAAAACACAAACTCTCTTCATATGGCCTTGAAGAAAACCTCAGATTAAATGGTTCCAAACGATAAATTATTCATTCATCTTCAGGACGTGTTTTATCCTGGTCAGGGTTGTGGTGAGTTCAGAAATTCGGGAACATTGGGTTTGAGGCAGGAATACACCCTGGACAGGATGTTTCCTGCATTTGATTCCAGCACCTATGGCTTCTCTCCACATGTGCCCACGTTTCGAAATTGTTCTAAGTTTACTTTCTTCATTGGGTTTAATGGCTATATCATGTGACCATTTGATGGTTCGATTTAAAGCAGAACTCCACCCAGAAACACCCTGAAATATTTGTGCTGTATTTTCCTTGTTCCCATGAGAATTTAGCAGTTGTCTGCCATGATGACATCACAGGGCAACATCGCAAGCACAGTTACGATGGCATTCAGTAGGAGGACAAATTTTAAGGTGCACACAGAAGAGGTAATATCATTAACCAGGGTTGCCAGGTTTCAGCAAACATTCCATCCCGACTACATCTCAGAATCCACGCAAAGACTTGAAACTAGCACAAAAACTCAAGTATTTACTGAGATCTTCTGAACCTTTGCAATATATCTTCCAACAGAACTCGATCTGGACATCATCGACGCACTGTCCGCACTTTACTGACGCTTTCCTTTGCAGAGTTTCGTCCAATTATTTGCGAAAGAACAACATCTTGGCAGCTGCAGATAATTTTTAAACGAGCCCAATTTGGCATTAAAAAAAGCAATCCTGGCAACTCTATCATTAACAGTCCTTTCTGCTGCTCCTCCACCAAGCATGGAGCAGCGTGATTCCTGCCCCAACGGGCTGCTATTAGTGCTTGGAACAATTCCCATTTTTGACCCCTAGGAAGCTAAATGGGGCAGTGAGTGGGCAGCTACATGGTCGTGCAACACTGAGAAAGGTGAGCAAATTAATGGAACATGGTATCTGTCAAACAGCAACATTTTTAATTGTCACGCAAAAGAGGTTATCAGTATTTCAACAGAATTTAAAATGTACAAAGTTGTGAATGAAGACTTTCTGAAGTTGAACATTTGCTGAATGGTTGATGAACAATCCCCCACTGAATGTTGGACAAATGGACAATCGGTGAGATTCCATGGAAAGCTAATTCTCTCTCTCTCTCTCTTTCTGTAGCGCGTGAACTTGATGGAGTTGATGTGCGTGGTTTTTATGTCTGGAAGCTGCAAGACCATCATGCTCCAGATTTCGGATTCTTCCTCTCCTCTGACCATCGCTCCCGACCCAAGGCCTCCATCTCCATTTACCGCCAGCTCATTTCTCAGCGTGGCTTTCCCTCCATCTCCGACCCTGTGACCTCGCTTTGCGAGCCAGTCGTGAGCCAAGGGGAGTGTTGGATCTGTGAGAACAGACCACTGCTCTTCTTTGGCGCGAGTGTCACGATCAGTATGTCTGTGCTGGCAGGTGTCATGGTTACTGGCATGATGAGGAGGAGCATGAGGAAGAGGAAGAAGAGGAAGAAGAAGAAGATGATGATGATGAGCCAAGCCATGAGAAGGGTGGTGTACAGAATCTGAAGACCTTTATCTGGTTACTATTTTGCAAGAAGAAGCCCAAACCTTCTTCCTTGTCACTCATCAATGCAGTCGATGAGAAAAAAATGTAACATCAGATAAGACACGTTTGATGTCAGAAATTTGCTTCTCGAGCCAGTGGTAATATTGTAATGATTTATAATCACACTGTTCAGGATGGGTTCCATTTAGAGTCTGGTTTCTTTTTCATGTAGTCTCAGGGAATTTTTTCTTGCCACTGTCAACTCTAGCTTGCACATTTGGCATTCTGATTTATGTCAAGCTACTTTGTGACAATGTCTCTCATTTAAAGCACTATACTGAACAAGAAAAAATTGAAGAGAAGCAAAATTAATAGACTAAGCATGTCTGTCTCAAACACCATGCTGATTGAGGACATTTAGTGTAAATTGTGTACATTTCATTGATTGAACTGCTTCATTAGTTCAAGACTTGTGTCTTTCCTCCATTCATTGTCACCAGAATTACTTAAAAATAGACTTACTAATGAATGTGGAATGGTTTTATGCTGATTTTTTTTTTTTTTTAAATCTCTGTTTGGTAGTTGTATCTCAGATGTTCTGTCCGAGTGACTCGTGACTTGTAACGTTCTTCTAGGCCTCTGGTTGACCGCTTCAGTAAATGTCAAAGATAAATAATGCTCCTGATATTTCCATATTCTGAATTTCCTGATATCGAATTATATTAGGTTGTTGCTGTCCTCACAAGTGTCCTCTTAAGTCATCAGAGAATGGCAAACAAAACATCAAGTGAGTACTGAGGTGTTCAACTGTATATACTGTATAAATATATATGTTGTGATTATAGTATAAAATAACTATTAAAAAAAATGAGAAGGGCACTCGGTAGAGTGCATACCTCTGCCAAGACACATTCAGATTTGTCTCAAGATCAAATCAATTGCTTCGTGGTCCATGGCTCACCTTTCCACCAAATTTCACCCAAATCCGTTCACGAATTTTTGAGTCACGTTGGGAAGAGACAAAAAAAAAATCCTGGATCCGCATATATATCCAGATTTGCATCAAAATCTAACCAGTTGTTCCTTGGTCCATGGCTCACCCTTCCACCAAATTTCACCCAAATCTGTTCATGAATTTTTGAGTCACGTTGGGAAGAGAAAAAAAAATCTGGATCTGCATACATATCCAGATTTGCATCAAAATCTCACCAGTTGTTCCGAGGTCCATGGTTCACCTTTCCAGCAAATTTCATCCAAATCCATTCACTACTTTTTGAGTTATATTGGGAACAGGTAAGCAAACAGATGAAAACACAACCCATTGTTCCAAGGAATATGATCTTGGAACAAGTTTGCTATCTGGTTAATTTTTTGTCGAACATATTAGCAAAAACAAAATCATTATTGTGTGCTTACAGTCCAACTCAGGAAGTTCTGTATTTGTGGGTTTCCTCTGGGCTCTCTGGTTTCCTCCATCCCTGAAAAACATACATGAAGATAGATGCATTGGTGACTGAATTGTCCTGAGATGTGAACGAGTGTGTGCATCGTGAACTGCAATGGAAAGTAGATTTAAAGCTGGAGATGCTCCTGGAATAGTTATTCATTTCCAAAGAGTTATGATGTCTGAAATAACATCCTGTGAAATATGTATATTAAAAGTTTATGTGGAAAAAATAGACTGGATTACGATTTTAATGCTTTCATATTATACACATACAACAATATTTTCTGCTATGTTACAATAATAATGAAATCATTACTCCTTGCAAATGACCTGTACGGAATTATATAATGACCACCATATCACAATATCATAGCCAGTATAAATATCAATAAATAGAAACATAATAGATTCACACTTTCAGCATCGTCTCAACCAGTGTCACGAGGGAACTTCATCCAGGAGGCTTTTCTTCACCCTCCCAAATTGGAAGCATCTTCAATGCTTTTCATAGGAACACTTGTTTGGGGAATATCAATAAATGTCACATTTCTGTGGTATATAGTCTTGCTGTTATCGGAAAATAATCAACTTCTGGGTGATACCTTGACATCACACTTCATGAAGTGTTTTATACTGTACCTTACATACTGCATATGCATTCAAATGGCACCCTCTGGTGGCCCTAAGTGACTGCTTATGATACAGGATATCACCGTTACAGTCTACGCGACCTGGCCAAAAATTTGTGGACATCTGACCCTTACACTCATATGTTCTTGTTGGATATCCCATTCCAGATTTCGACCCCACTTTGCTGCTATAACAGCCTCCGCTGTTCTGGAAAGGCTTTCCACTAGATTTTGAGGCACGGCTGTGGGGATTTGTGTTCATTCATCCACAAGAGCATTCGTGAGGAGGCCTGACACCTCATTGGTGTTCCAATTTATCCCAAATGTGTTCAGTGGGGCTGAGATCAGGGCTCCGGACAGGCCACTCAAATTTTTCCATTCTAACCTTGGCAAACCATGTCTTCATGGAGCTCACTTTGTGGAACATGTTTGGGTCCCTTCGTTCCATTGTAGAGAAACTGTGAATGTATGCGATAGCATCCAAAGACATACAAAGAAAAACATAATGCTGACATGTTTCTGTTTTAGCCAGCATTAACTCTTCCAGCAGTTTGTGCAACAGTATTTCTTCTGTGGGATTGGACCATATAGGCGAGCCTTTGTGCCCCATGCGAATCACTGAGCCTTCGACACCCATGACCCTATTGCAGGTTCACCGGTTGTCCTTCCTTGGACCACTTGTGGTCGGTACTAACCACTGCATACTGGGAACACCCCATAAGATGTGCCGTTTTGAAGATGCCCAGTCATCCAGCCATCACAATTTGGTCCTTGGCAAAGTCGCTCAGATCCTTACGCTTGCCCATTTTTCCTGTTTTCAACATGTCAACTTCAAAAGACTTCAAGAACCCAACTGACTTGTTGCTGCCTAATGTATCCCACCCCTTGACAGGTGCTATTGTAATGATATAATCAATGTTCTTCACGTCGCCTCTCAGTGATTTTAATGTTATGGCTGATCAGTGTATGTTTTACAGTGATCCGTGTTCTTGAACCGAAATACAGTATGTATCTCTTTGGCATCCAGAAGTAAAGTCTGGTTACCCTGAAAGGCAATGGAGAAAATCCGATTTCAAGATTTTATTCTGTCATTTCCCTCTGCATTTCGAATCCAATCTACTTATGGAAAAACAATCATTTGTGAGTCACATTAGTGGGGAAATAATATATGATAATCATAGATTCAGTGAGTTCTGTGTCTTTTATCAGGCCATTTAAACACGTTTAAACTTTGTTAATTAATACATTAATTATCGCTCTATCTCGGGCAGCATGGTGGTGCAGTGTCACCTCACAGGTTCCTGGTTTGAGTCTCATAGCCGACTGGGGAATTTCTAAGTGGATTTTGCATGTTCTCTCTGTGCCTGGATGAGTTTCCTACCACAGTCCAAAGACATGCTACTCTAAATTTTCTGTGGATGTGAGCGCGAATGATTGTTTATCTAGACTGGTGGCCGGTCCAAGGTGTACCCTGCCTCTCGGCTCTGCGGTCAAGCGGCAAAGAAAACGGATGGATGGAAAAAACTGACTTTGCAAACAACGTTTAAGTCCTTAGACCTGGTGCAAAGTGAGAAAACTGCCATTACAGACTGCAAAGGTTCACTTTGGAAGGCACTCACATATCTTACTCAAAAACAGTTTTCAATGACCTGTCCCCATCCAGACATTATCTGTAGCCGCTTATCCTGTCCTACAGGGTCACAGGCAAGCTGGAGCCTATCCCAGCTGACTATGGCCGAGAGGCGGGGTACACCCTGGACAAGGGCGTGGGAAGTGGGGTGCTGAGGGCGCTGCAGCGCCCTCTACTGGAGTACTGAGGG
>JAOEHJ010000013.1:5996375-6007924 GCA_025447855.1 Potamarius usumacintae
TGAATGGTTGTTTGGCTCTATGTGTCAGCCCTGCGATGACCTGGCGACTTGTCCAGGGTGTACCCCACCTCTCGCCCATATTCAGCTGGGATGGATTTAATTTGGGCATAAGCTTTGGATTGACCTCATCAGTCAATCTCACAGTAACATTCAAAATAATGAAAAAGGAATGAGAAACCTTTTTCCTCAAATAATGTCTTCTCATAATCTTCATGTTCCTACGGAACATCTGACTTGTGGCATATTCTAAATATATCATCGGGGTGAATGTGCTCATGTAACAGGTTCAGTGTTGTGGAAAGGTATGTTTTGACACATGAATGCAGAAATGAAAAGATATTTTTGAAGCATTTTATTGATTAAACTGCAGTTGTATAATGGGCTGGGCCAGGAGTAAACGATCAAGAGAAGTTTTTAGTTATTTATCTGAAATAAGTTACTGTTGTCATTGCTGTGAATGACACTTTACATGTGTTTCAAATATCTTTGGCCTACAGTTCTATATTTTTATGTAGGACATACAGGACCAGTCAAAAGTTTGGACGTCCCAACTCGTCAGCATTTACCTTGATGACGCTTTGCACACTATTAGCATTATCTTAACCAGCTTCATGAGGTCGTCAACTGGAATGCTTTTCAATTAACAGGTGTGTCTTATCAAACGTAAATTAGTGAACGAGTTTCTTGCCTTCTTCATGCGTTTGAGATCAAACAGTAAATAGAAAATAATAAAAATCCAGTAAATAGCCCTATTCCACAACTGTATTAATTTATAAAATGTCAAGAACTGCTCAACTTGGTAAAGAGAAACGACATCCATCGTTACTTTAAGACATCAAGTGTCTTTTAATTTAATATATTTTTAAATGTAATATCAGTAGGACGCAAATGGCTTCATGGAATCGTTCGTAACTATTCTGTTTCGATGAAGCTGCAGCAGTGCTTTCTGAATAAGTCGAAATAGGTCACCTCATTTCCAATGAACTTCATTCATCATCATGAAGTAATGAAACAACCCAAAAGATAGCCAATGGGATTCATCCAAGGGGGAATGTTGAGGGTAACTGAACAAGAGTGCATTAAAAGAGAACTGGAACGCAGACTCGGTTTTGCTGAAACGAACAACAACAAAAAAATGTTAATGCTTTCTCTGAAATCCAGCAACTAACTTGAGTATTTCCGTAATGTTGAGTAGCATGACATACAGTTGCAGTCCAACAGCAAGCTCACTCAATGACCAGGTGCTGTGTGTGTGTGTGTGTGTGTGTGTGTTTGCTCTTGTCGTGACTGCGAGGCCGTTGCTAAGGGATCGGCTTATCTCCAAACCGTATCCATTTCTTCCCCTCCCTCCCGTCTGCCCTCTTTCCGTTTTGTCTTCCGAATTCCTTCGTTCCTTGCCAGCCAAGTCCCATACGAGACACACACACACACACACACACACACACACCTGCCCTAGCCAAACAGCTGTGGAGAACATAACATCGTTAGGCTGACGGATGGAGCACGAATGGCCTGTTTTATGGGGAATAACATCATGGCTGTGATCCAGTGGCTGTACATTATCACACCCCTGATGTTATTAGCAATAACACACAACTCTGAATGTTCTATTGCGATAATACTTGAGGTTTACAATATAAATGCAAAAGTATAGCGTAGAAAATCTTAAAACCTTATTTCAAAGGGGCTCCTTAAAGGTTCTCCTTCATGATCTTGCGAGCTAGCATGCCGGTTATTTGACAACAGGAAATAAGACAAAACAGCCAGGATAATCAATGTTTTGCTCAGACGTCTTGATAAATTACTACTGCGACAGCTTTAGAACAAGACGTCTCAGCAAGAATTGTACTTTTAATTTTAGCATAACTTCAGCATTCCTTTTTTCGACCCGTCTTATTCTTTGCCTTAATTTTGGATGGTTCAAATTCTGTTTGATAAAGTTTGCTTTGTTGTATCTTTGACACTGGGTTAAAAAGGGCAACAGCACATTAAGAATTTACATCTTGAGGTTTTGCTTCAGTATTCTGACATAATCCTCCATCATCAGGATGCCATCTATTTTTCTGAAGTTCACCATCCCATCTTCCATGAAAAAAAAAACCCAACAAACAAACAAAATCAACAGCATGGTGCTACCACCTCCATGCTTGACAGTTGTTTGGATTAAATCCTCACCATTTCCCCTTCATACCATATCTAGAGCTGATCACTGTGGCCAAAGAGTTCAAGTCCCAAGATTTGGTTGCAAATGTGCTTGTGATACCTTCAGTTGTTTGTAAATTGTGACCAAACTGGAAATTATTTGGGATCAAGGACAAAAAGGCACCATCTCTAAAGGTTGGCCCTCTTATAGCCATATACACATTCCCAATTAACTCAGAATTATGTCATTAGCCAATCAGAAGCTTCTGAAATTCATGATATTAATAATGAGCTTCTGCTCTCTGGACCTGCCTGATCCATCTTGATGCCCAAATTCCATTTGGGGTTCTCATCACCTCTTGAGATACCAGGGATCCCTTCTGCTATCTGGACCTGCCTGATGCATCTTGATGCCCAAATTCCGTTTGGGGTTCTCATCACTTCCTGAGACCCCTTCTACTATCTGGACCTGCCTGATCCATCCTGATGCCATAATTCTGGTTGGGGTTCTCATCACCTCTTGAGGTACCAGGGACCCCTTCCGCACTCTGGGTCTGCCTGATCCATCCTGATGCCTGACTTCTGGTTCTCATCACTTCACTCCTGCTGAGGATCGGCCCCAAATGGACAGCCTAAAGATGAAACTGTGAGGATGGCTTTGGACTGCAACTGATACAAACAGTTTTGCTACGATGGCTGAGGACTACATTTGCCATGATAACTTTCAGAATGAATTACCACAAACATCTTGCACATCTGTAATTGATAACCTCAACAAAACAGACTTCATGCTAAAACTATAAAGAATTTTCATGGTTACACAACTGGACATCTCATCTCATCTCATCATCTCTAGCCTCTTTATCCTGTTCTACAAGGTCGCAGGCAAGCTGGAGCCTATCCTGGCTGACTACGGGCGAAAGGCGGGGTACACCCTGGACAAGTCGCCAGGTCATCACAGGGCTGACACATAGACACAGACAACCATTCACACTCACATTCACACCTACGGTCAATTCAGAGTCACCAACAACTGGACATTTTTTACCATATAGGAGATACTTGTAGAAGCGGTGTCACCCAAATGAGGATGGGTTCCCTTTTAAGTCTGGTTCCTCTCAAGGTTTCTTCTTCATGTAATCTCGGAGTTTTTCCTAGCCTCCACCACCTCTGGCTTGCTCATTAGAGATAAATTTATGAATTAATATATTTAAAAAGGACATGCTGACAGACAATGGGTCAGAAATGTCAACATTTTAGTTTTATTTCAACCAGTTCCACTTTAAGAACTGGATCTGCTCTGTAACTCAATCGCCCATTCCCACATCCTGTATTGCGGCGTCCATCTGACAAAGAATTTCATCTTTGTCACAAAGGGCCAACAGTTCATTTCCTCATAGCTACAGTTTCTAGAAATTTCTCCTGGGTTACTTTTTCATTGACTTCAGGCTTTTCCTTCTATTGTCAGTGACACTAAAATGTGTCATGAACTGTTATGTCAAACACCTCGCTTCTATAAGTGCTTTTTTTTTTCACAGCTCAATTTTATTAAGCTGGTGTCTGTCATCTGGCTTTGCTGACGCATACAACTGGATGTCATCAGCATAACAGTTGAAGCTAAGATGTTGACGATATGATCTTTGAATAATGTTCTGCGTGTTGAGAAGTACAGCAGGCAAAACTCACTCAAAATTAAAAACCACAGCAAAGTTCTAAAATGAAAAATAACAAGGATGTGATGGCTGCTGATGAACTGGAATTACAGCTTCAGGTTACACTTGACTGCCAAGTGTAAAATAATCAAAGAAAGCGAAATGAAATCGCGAAAATTACATCAAATAATCAATGATGTAAGACTTCAGCAAACTAACAACCTATTCCGCTGCTACAACAAATGAAGTCCTTTGCGAGTCCATGTGTTGAGAAAGCTCAAGGTTAGCTCGCAGGCTAGTGGTTAGCTAGATGTCCACAACTAGCTAAGTATATTGTAAGGTCCTGTTTTGTGATCGTTATGACTGTGTTGTTCAGTTCTATTTGTAAACATGCTTGTCGGAATGCTATGGTTGTGTTCCAGAAGCATGGTCTGGTGACCAGAATTAAAGGACTGTCTTCATTGCAAGAGATGCCTGCCATACCACATATTTTGATTTCAAATTTGGCCAAAATAAGAATATCAATTACTTTTGAATCTGAAATCATTCCCAAAATGTTGCCTTGTTAGGGAGCTGCCTTTTAGATTTGAACACAGCTGGTGTTTTATGGCCCCGAAAGTGTTCTGCGGTATTAACATTGTTCTGATTTGGTAATTGGAAGCTGTAGTGCTGTATGAGATCTGTATGAACACGACTGGACGCCTCTGAACTCTCGTGCGCTCTCTCTCTCTCTGTCTCTCTCTCCATCTGTTTCTCTGTCACTCCATCTTTCTCCACCTTCAACTATCCATCTCTGTCTCTCATGGCCTGTCTCCCCAGTTCAATTCCTTCGCTCTTCACCTCTCTCCCAGTGAGTCAAATCTTATCCTAATTCTCACTTTCTCCATCTGCCTTCATCTCTCTCTCTCTCTCTCTCTCTCTCTCTCTCTCTCAGGATTAGTAGTAACTGAATCTGTTTGGCACAGCTGGAGGAATTTTCATTACAATGATCCTGGGTGTGGTACAGCAGGAATGTGGCCCGAAACACACACCGGGAGCATGGACACGCGCGCACGCACACACACACACACACACACACACAGATTCTTTACAAATGCCTTGATGCATGGGTATAGCATATACATACTCTTACTTACATGCATGCTTGACATTACCCCACACACACACAGAGCAATGTGACCTTCTTCTCAGCAGTGAGGTGTCACCTTTCTTTCTTTCTTTCTTTCTTTCTTTCTTTCTTTCTCACTCCCTCATCCCATGTTATTGCTCTTGTCTGTGTCTTCCAGAATTCAAATCAATGAGCAGGTGGAAGATAAAGAGGGTGTGGCATGTCCATTGGTGATGGTCAGGGGGTGGTGTTTGAAGGAGAAACAAGTTGCAGTGTGACAGCTCTTCTGTTGTTGAGTCTGTAACTTGTACACACACACACACACACACACACACACACACTTTTTCCCTTCTCGTTAATGTGTTGATGGCAACAGCTGGATGTGAAAGGTTTGAGCTTTGGCAACAACTGGACAGACAAAGTTTAGACTACAATTCTGTATGTGTGTGTGTGTGTGTGTGTCCAGCAAACAGTGCTTCCCCAGTGAAAATGCACACTATTATACTCATAATTAAGTGTTTAACAAAACCGTTATGTCCTAGAAAGGAGTTTTAGGTCAATAAAGCCTTTAAGTTCAGTCTTTTTTTTAATTTTTTTACATGTGCTGGTTATGAGGTTGTTGTCCGTTATGTAATGGATCCAGATTCTTAGATAATTTTATTAATAAAGAAAAAAAAAATCAAATGGATTTTGTTGATCTTAAAATCACATTCACGTACTCATATTAAAAATGTAACACTCATTAAGAAAGAAAAAAATGCTGCTGGCAAAATACTTGCAATGGTTAAATTTGTCAGTGAAAAATTTTTTGCCAACCAAAAATGGATTGAAAAATGCAATTTAGCTCAGACTATTTAAAAAAAAATCTAATAAGTTCATACTAGTTGTTCCAATCTTACCCTTCTTCCGTCAAGACAGTTCGAGGGCCGGTTCGGAACCTGGACTTCATCTTGAACCAGTTCTTCGTTTTCAGCAGCCAAAGAACTGACTTTCGTCCAGGAAAACTGGTTCAAAAGTGGCACCAACATTTTGCTGCTCGACAACCAAGAACCACTTCAGTCAGGGGGTGGTTGTGGGATTATCATGACCAACAAGACCAATTCAAGCTCAAAGAAAAAAAAAAAAAACGAGAGTGTAGTGTCTAGTCTGACGAATCCATTTGTCTGCCATTGTTGTTGTTCTGTTTGCTGGGAAAGTGGAGACATATACAGATGTAGACAGTGATGTAGTGATGTGGCATTCTGGTGGCTCTCTAGCCCATGGAAAAGCAAACTGGTTGGTCAAAGGTTCACAAGTTGAATCAGCTCTGAACCAGAAGTAGCACCAGCACAGAACTAGCACCAAGTTCACGTTGGTGGAAAGAGAGTATCTGACAATTTTCCTCACTTTTTTTAGCTTTTGTTTGAAAAGCCATGTTTGATTGAGAGAAGCAACATGAAGTGAAGTAAAGATAATGCTGGAGTGGTTTGGTGGCGATTAAACAGCCTAAAAATGTGGACAACCTCTGAGTGTGGACAGCATTCAGGCAAAGGTTAGGTCATGTGTTGAATTTCAGGGAAACTGCAGCGTATTTATTGTCTATCATTTTCTTTTTCTTCATCGTAAACATATGCACACTTATCTCTGTATTAGCATTTCTCAACCATGATCTTTTCTCTGCTTTGGAAAAATTGTACTTCATATCATCATTAATCAAGGCTTAAACCAAGTGAGAGAGGGAGAGAGAAACAGAGATGATGCAACCTTGAGCTTTATTCTTTCACAATGCCAATAGTAAAGCTTAATCCCTCCAGCTCTCTCATCCCTGCTAATATCTCTGGCTCTCTCTTGCTCATTATTCTGTCTTTAATCTGTAGATTAGGAGTGTGCGGATCCCATCAGTCACGGGAACGAACTTCAAGGCCGAGCTGACGGCTGGAATGTGGGAAACGAGGGAATCACACTTCCGAGTCAGTGTAGCAAAGAGATAAAGCTTCCTCTAATAACACACAGTTAAGTGAGAGCGACAGAGATGAAATAACTCAGAAAAGCAATCCAGTTCTTATTATGTTAAACATCTTATTAAACACATTCAGCTTAGAAAGATTCATATCAAATGGAGAAGAAGAGAGGAAAATTTTCACTTTTTCACTGGATGGGACCTATCAAGATTTAGGAGAAGAAGGAAATATATACTGTAGATATAAAAAAAATAAAAATAAATGATGTAGACTGTGTGTCCAAAAGTTATGTTGACTATATTGTACATTATAGACTTTGGCCAACAGGTTACTTCAGTAAGTTCATATCCCAGTGATGCATCATTGCAGGATGTAGGGAATTGGGCACAGGGAGAATTCAGAAGGAGAAGAAGTTCTCTCTCTCTCTATCTCTCTCTTTCTTTCTTTCATTCCATTTTCAAAAATGAACAAATTCAGTTTTAAAAGTCTGTTAACATGAAAAATATATAATTAGCACAGTATTCAAAACAGAAGTTTCTGTCTGTCTTCCTGTCTGTCTGTCTCACTCTGTCTCACTCTCTCTCCAGCTGTCACAGATTTTCTGCAGATTCCTCTCGGCTTCAGCAGACATTCCTACGCCATTACACAGAATTACATTACTGCATCTACTACCCCCTCTCAGCCTCAACTACCCCCTCCCTGCTTCTACTACCCCCTTACTGCCCCCTCAGTACTTTTACTGCCTCTCATACCACCTCCCTTCCTTGACTACCTCCAGACTGCAAACTGTACTATCCCATCACTGCCCCTCAGGACCATAGCCAGGCATTCACTGCCTCTCCTACCCCATTACTTCCACCTGTACCACCGCACCACTGCACCTCAGTACCATTACCAGACCTTCAGTGTCTCTAGTACTGCCTCACTGCCTCTACTACCCCTTCACTGTCTCTTTTACCTCATCACTGCCACGTCAGTACCTCTATTGCCCTTTCAGGACCTCTATTACACCTTTAGTACCTCTACTATACCTTTGCTGCTTCTGCTACCCCATCACTGCCCCTCAGTATCTTTACCAGAAACTCACTGTCTTTATTTCCCCTCCCTGCATTCACTACCCAAATACGACCCCCTCAGAACCTTTACCAGAATTTTAGTGCATCTATTACCAGCTCACTACCTTTACTACCCCATTACAGCCAACCCTCCTGTCCCATCCTTGCCCCTTCACTACAATCACCAGACCTTCACTACCCCTTCAGAACATCTACTACACCTTTACTTGCCTATACTCACCCCTCACTGCAACTACTACCCCATCACTGCTGTCATCAGTACCTTTACTGTAACCCGACTATGTCTACTGTAGTACCAGCTCACTGCCTTTACCATCCCCTCACTGCCGACTGCCTTTATTGTCCCTTCACTGCCTCTTCTTATCCACCACGATTGCCATCCCTCCTACATTATCCCTGCTCTTTCCAGACCTCTGATACTCCCTCACTGCTACCTCTCTCTACTACCCCATTATTAACCTTCACTGTCTTTACTACCCCCTCATTGTCCCCTCAGAAGCTTCACCAGACCCTCATTGCTTCTGCTCCTCCCTCAGTGCCCTCTATACCTTGAGCAAAGCCTCACTGCCTCGACTATGAGACATCTTTTATTGCACTTTCTCTGCCCCTACAGGTCCATTACCACCTTTTCTGTCCCTTCCCCAGTTCTCCTCCTCCATTCACTTTTCCAAACCTTCTTTGCCTCTACTATGAGAGAGCCTTTTCCTCAGGCCCCATCTCATCCCCCTAACCATTTCTACGACCGCATTGCTGCCTATACTACCTCATTCCTACTTTATTGCCTCCATCACTGCCTCTAATACTCCTCCACCACCCCAATACAACCTCCCTCCCCCCGAGCATCTCTATTATCACATGATGACATCAATTGCCCTGCTCTATCTGTACCACACTATCGTTGCTTCAACTGGTCTGTCATCTTCTTTACTGCCTCTGTTGCCTCATTGCTTGTTATATTGTACCTGTACTGCTGTTACTACCCCTTTACTCACACTATTTCTCCAATTATCGCTCCATTACCACTCCTACTACAATATTACAAAGCTCTTGATTTCTCCATGGAACCCGAGCAGGACAAGCTGGAGAACAATGAATGGTTCTCGACTTAAGCATTTTTCAGAGCACGCAAGTTTTCTATTGATTAAATACACATGACTGATCTGCAGACACACGTGGTCCCTTGTATATGTATGTATCTGTGTGTGAGTGAGTGAGTGTGAGTGAATACTGAGTGAGGCAGTGTGTCAGAGGAACGGCATGTCTACTCAAGGTCACACACAGCTGTTGAGAGAGAGAGGGAAAGAGCACAAGGACACATAAACAGGATGCCTCAAGTGTATGATTACACAAGTGTGTGAAAATGAGCTGCAGTGAGGAAAATATGCATGCAAGCACACACACACTTAAAGCCTTCTCGAGTTTCTCGTGTCTATTCCATGCCTTAATTCAATTTCATACTTTAAACATTTGATACTTCATGTACTAAATTGTTGTTGGCTTAACAAATGGCTAATTCTCTTTTGCTACTCATTTTAAACTAAGGTTGAAATGGCAGTCTTACACTTTGTGGTTGAGATATATATATGTGTGTGTGTGTGTGTGTGTGTGTGTGTTGGCCACATCCCCTTCAACAAAGAGAACATACTTTGTCAAATCTTCAATACAACTGAGAAACACAAACCTACTTCCTGATTAATAAATGTCAATTGAAACTTTTCTAATTCCACTTTGTATATCATGAAAAGTCCATTTCGTAGGGCATACAATTTTATTTATAATATCTATGCCATAAACAACACACGGTAGTCATTTGCGTGTTACCCCAAGCTGGAAACCATTCCCTGTTCCACAGGCCGCGGTTATGCAAAAACGTTCACAGAAGTTAAAATCAGTACACACACACACACACACACTGCAAAAAAGCATCTTGAGCTTGATGTTCTGTCCCAGGGCTAGAATTCATTTCTATTTAGTGTTCATACTGTAACATCGGCCATTTGTAGATCCTTCCCGAATGCCGACCTGCGAGGTGTTATTTCAGAATGTAAACACAATGCTATTCTCAGTGACCAAGGAACTGTCTATTTGCCATTATGCAAATGTACAAATGCGAACTCGTATGCAAGTAGTCGTCCACCTGTAGTTCCTTGTCGAAGATAACAATGAACCAAATGTATAGTCCCCTCTGAGAGTAGTATAAAAGCGAGGCCAATTCTTTTGTTTTGGCTCTACGACAAAGACGGAACACGATCAAAAAATGAACATGAGATGAGAGATCAGGGTTTCATCTGTGACAAAAAAATAAAAAATAAAAATCTCAGAACATGTGACTGACAGATGTTGCTTGTTGCCCAGGTGGTACCCTGTTAGATTGATTGCTTCACCAATTTATAGCTCTGAATGTCCACCCTTGGTTTGAGCCCTGGGTTTCACCTCTGAAGCCTGCATTTGTTATTAATAAGGATAAACCAACATGAAGACCAGAGAACTGTCTATGGGAGCAAAACAAGCCATTTTGAAGCTGAGAAAAGCGGGAAAATCAATCTGAACCATCGCGTAAGCATTGGACATGACCAATACAACAAATTGGAATGTGCTAAAAAAGAAAGAAACCAAATTGGAATGTGCAAACAACCAGACATCGAACAGGTCAGCCAAGGAAAACAACAACAGCAGCTGATGACAGAAACATTGTGAGCCGTGAAGAAAAACCTTACACAGGGCAAAGGTGAAAGTATCACAATTCACTATTCACAGAAGACTTCAACAGTAGAAATATAGAGCCTGTCCTCCAAGATGCAAACCCCTCATCAGCAGGAAGAATCAGAAGGCCAGAGTGGAATCCATCCAGAAAAAATCAAGTGTGAAGAATGAAAGAATCTCCTCATGATCCACATGTTGGTAAAACACGGTTGAGGTAGTGTCATGGCTTGGGCTGGCATGGCTGGTTTTGGAACAGGCTCACGAATCTGAGTCCAGAAGTCGGAAACATTCCATCTGCTAATTTACAGACAAAGGCATCCAATCTAATTGGGAGGAACTTCATCATGCAAGCAAGATGATGACCCAAAACACATTATCAACACAACAAAGGGAAAAACATGGGCATTTTTAGACAGGCCAAATCAGTCACCAGAACTTAACCCAATTGAGCAGCATTTCACCTCCTGAAGAGGTGACTGAAGGGAAAAACCTGAAATTGTAGTCCAGGCACTCAAAGCTGAAATTCTTGATCTTTCGTCTCATATTCAAGTCAAGTTTATTTGTATAGCTCTTTTAACAACGGACATTGTTGTGAAGCAGCTTTAAAGAAAATTAAAGACTTTAAACATGAGCTAATTTTATCCCTAATTTATCCCCAATGAGCAAGCCTGTGGTGATGGTAGCAAGGAAAAACTGCCTCACACAACATGAAGAAACCATGGGAGAAACCAGACTCAAAAGGGAACCCATCCTCATTTGGGTGATAATAGATAGCATGATTAAATAATTTGCTTCAATAATAGTGTTTTATATAGTCAGCTATATAAAACACTAAGTATAACTGTGTAACTAGGAAATTCATTATAGTTTTAACATGAAGTCTGTTTTGTTGAAGTTATAAACTGTTCATTGATGGAAACTTGAGTGC
>JAOEHJ010000013.1:6354297-6375202 GCA_025447855.1 Potamarius usumacintae
TCTGTGTCTATGTGTCAGCCCTGTGATGACCTGGCGACTTGTCCAGGGTGTACCCCGCCTTTCGCCCGTAGTCAGCTAGGATCCAGCTTGCCTGCGACCCTGCAGAACAGGATAAAGCGGCTAGAGATGAGATTTACGCTGGGACCCTCACATTTCTGGGCTTGGGAAACAACCATTCACACACATGGGCAATTTAGAGCCTCCAATCAGCCTAATGGCATGTCTTTGGACTGAGGGGGAAACCGGAGCACCCGAAGGAAACCCACATAGATACGGGGAGAACATGCAAACTCCACATAAAAAGGCCCCCATCACTGGGGCTCGAACCCAGAACCTTCTTGCTGTGAGGTGACAGTGTGAACCACTACACCACCATGCCACTCCATACTCTCTCCACCTATCAATCACAGCAGCACTAACCAGCCAATGGCATCTGTGAGCTCATGTATGCAGAAGGGGGCAGATCGAGCTTTCCTCTGAATGTGTTACACTGCCTCGTGATGCAGCATGAGCAGCAGTTTGAAAAGAATGGTCAATGACTGGTGAGTGGGAATTGACCAAAGTTTAATTAGGTTGAAAATTGTGAACGATAAACAAGAAAAATGTACCGTATGATTACTGCTATGGTGAAGATTTCTATGAGGAAGCAGTTTCAGCGCTTGCTAAGATTCAATTCTTCAAGCCAGAGGGCTTTGTTTTGTGGTTTCTTGATAAAATTACTGCTTTTTTTTTGTCTTATCAACTGTAAAAGTGAGAAAAAGGAGAGGCGGGTGAGGGAACAACTGCTTAGAACTGTTCTACAAACCTACCCTGTGGTGATGGTGTGTGTGGGGTGGGGTGGGTTGGGTTGGGGTGGGATCAGTTTTGCGTAGGAAGGGAAGTGCTTTGTCCCTCCTTTGAGACTGCTCTGAGTAACGTGTTGAAGTTTACGGTGTTAAACAGCTGCAGATGCTGCATGATTAGTGCAGCGCTTTTCTGCAGCCTCCCGTCGTGACGGTCACATTTACATTCAGCTGAACGACCGAGGAGCGTCTTTCTTTTCAGAATCCTCTTATTATGGAGATTATGTTGTGTAGGATGATCCTCTGGCATCAGAAAAAAAACACACACACACACACACAAAATGCAGCAGGTTTTTTTAAACACCTCAGAGCCTGTCAGGTGAGAAATATCCAATCATTTGCAGTGCTATGGTCAGAAACTGACACTGATGACCTGATGTCTGATTCACTCACACCACCAGGTCACACACTTCCTGCTGTGCTGAAAGTAGTCCACCATTCCAGTCATATCTGTTCAGTGGGGGATCTATGCACAGTGGTTGCTTTTGACAAAGGGATGAAGCATCGTCTGTCGCAACAGATAGACAACAGTCGAAAATTCTACATCGATGACGTGAACTACTGTAGGTATTAGGTGTGTAACGCAATGACACAGCTTGTATCTGTTTAGTCCTCGAAATATCCATCGCTGTATTTGGATGTAAAGCCAAAGTGGACCTAGCCTAAATCAGAAAGAAACATGGAAACACTTGTCAGCTGTCCATCGCTAGCGATGATGACTGCTTCGTTAGGATGTGTAGAAATGCAGATAGGCCGCATCAGAACGCAGAGGTGACACGAACGGCCCGGCCGAGCCGCCACGGATTATCTGGCCTCGTGAGCGCTCGTATACTATTCTCCTCTCCTTGTGAAGCACCTTGCACAGTAAGGTAAGACAAACAATGTCGTGCCTCCATCGTGTTGTCTCTCTGGACCTCCAGACCTGATGCCAAGCGATGCACAAAAGTGCCACAGGCCTGACGGATATGGAAGTTGCCCCACAGTGGCAACTGACTGGCCGAGTGATACCATCCATTGGCCATTTGAGTGGCTTTTCCACATGCCATCATGACCCTGTTGGGTTCATCTGACACACTGCACCGAAAAGCGCCCTGCTGCCAGTGCCTTATTGGTGATGTACTGTTTCACCCATCGCTGGAACCCAGGCGGGTGCTACCACTCAGAGTCAGAGCTGACCTGGAAGAAATGGTGATTAAGGGGTACGTAACTCCACTTTCCCCAATACTCAAGTCCTCCCAGACCTGAGACTCACCACCGGTTGCAGTTTCAAGTCATACCCAGGACAGTGTTTCCCCTTGAAACACTGGGAAGTATGTGAAAAAAAGAGGTAGAAATACTTGCACTGTCAGCATGGTGTGTAAATTTTGGCTCTGACTGTTCCTCAACCTCAGCTACATCACTCGAGTTGATCATTGATTTTGATTTTATAACTAATTTTGTTCCCAAAATATAAACAAACTATTAGCCTAATTAATACCACCATGACCCTGACCAGGCAGTTACTAAGGATGAATGGATAACTGCTGGAAAAAATCACGCAGGTCTTTCTTTGGCCCATAAGCTCTTATTTTGCGCTGATGTGAAAATAAAAACCTCCCACCACTAGCCTCAACCAGATGCACTGTAGAAAAAAAAAAACAAGCAAAGAATAAGATATTCATATTCAGCTACATCCCTGGTAGGCGTGCCTGATAAAATGACAACTTAATGCGTTCCTGTTTCTGATTCTGACCTGCTGCTGCTGCTCTGACTAAAAAGCCACGTATAAGAAAGATGTTTCAGGTTATATGACTTTTTCCCTGAGGCGTTTTGACCGTGTCATCTAAAGAAGAAACCAACAGGAGATCCCACTGCCAAAACTGAGAAGTCATGATTCATTAAAACACTGTAACGCCATTGAACTCGTCCTGTCCCGAATTTCCACCATGACGATCACATTTGGCGCGTTTTCGTGGCGAAAAAAAGGACGGCCAAGTACCGACTGGAAAAATGGACTAAACTCCGTATGGCTGTGGTCTTTCAATTCATGAGAAGTGTATGAAATGATTACTTTGGAAATGAAACAGATCTTTGTAAAATTGGCCACTGGCACACAACACCATGTACCTACCATATTTGGGTCCCAAATTTTGTAATATGTCAAAATACTACAACACGATAATTTACCACTGCTAGCACAGGTGGTATCGATGGTAGGATAAGGTTTGGGGCAGAGCCCAGAGGAAATACAAAAGAATGCAAACTTGCTATGTCACCTTTCCTTCATTCATAAATGCGAATCTCTCTCTCTTTCAGGTTCTCCATCTCTGAGTGGATCTGCGACAGTAATGGTCCTGGTTGATGACGTAAATGACATGGTACCACTTTTCTCCTCTTCCTCCTATCACACATCCATATCAGAGAATGCTCCAACAGGAAGTGATGTCATGCTGGTCAGTGCCTCAGACGGAGATGTGGGTCAAAATGGAGTTATTAGGTACTGTATATCCTCGTATGCATTTGAAATACCCAGTGTAGAGAAGCGACAGAGGAAATGGGGTGCCACTCACATCACTTTTGGATGTTTGTTCTTTCTGGGTTTTTGGTAATATGAGACAAGCTGTACTTTTTTTCTGATTAACTCTTAAAAAAAAAAAAAAAATAGAGTGTGGGAACAGTTGTTTATCCTGGGTTTCATTTGAATGCTCCGGTCTGGACATTGTTGAACTTTTTGTGTATCATTGTTTTATCATAATTAAGTCCATTATGTAGTCCATAGTCCAACTTTAAATTACTCTTGTAGCACACACAGAATTGTATTCATGTTCACATACTCTCATACACAAACCCAACCCACTCTAAACCGTCCCACTCCCTGCTGGGGGTGAGAAGCATGCTCCAGTTCTACAAAAACACGCTAATGAGGATGATGATGGACAGTGACAGACAGACCAGCACGCAACAGGGAGTTTCAGACTGATTTCACCCTTCAGTCCTGTTCACATTAAAAGTGACCTGTTTTAAATTGTCACTAAAAGTGAAACAACACTTGAAATTTTTTTTCCAATGTAAATTTAAATAATTTTTTATTTGATAAGGCCTCTTTTTTTGTAAATCTGAAGCTGAATAGTGATATTAATAGGATCCCATTTTCTGCATCTTTTGTTGAAAAAAAAAATTCCAAGAAGAATGCCTGTAAGAAATCATCAGGTATCATTGGGTGATGTACGGCAGTCACACTTTTCTCAAGAGATAGACTATATCTATATTATATAAATTACATGTGCTATACATATTAATAAATCAAATTTTCAATGTATATGAGGATTTCTATTAAGCTGTCCGCTGTTGAAAGCACTATATAAATAAAAATGAATTGAATTGAATATATTAATGCTGTATGTTGTGCTTTCGTCCACAGTTATAGTCTGAGTGGAGGAGATGGGCAGTTTTCCATAAATCCTGCTACAGGGCAAATAATAACCAGTTCAATTTTGGACCGAGAAATACAGGCCAGTTATGAACTGTTGGTGGTCGCATCAGACAGTGGACTTCCGATACCCCTGTCCAGCTCAGCCACAGTTTCTGTCGTTATTAACGACATTAATGATAATCCACCTCGATTTCATCATCACCCCTACGTCACACACATCCCTGCCTCTACTGCTCCAGGTAGGTGATAGAAGAATGTTGTTTAATGAATTTATTATTACAAAAAAAAAAGTATTATTGCAAAAAGACCCAATAAACAATTCGAGTTTGTGTAATGCATTGCATCGTCCCGTATGGGGATGCTAGTAGTTTATGAAGAAAACATTTCTGATCTCATATGGTTGATTCTCTTCTGTTGTTTGGTATGCAGGTTCACTGGTGTTTGCCGTCACCGTAACAGATGAAGATTCAGGCTCCAATGCTCAACTGCACTATTCTCTGAGTGGCCGAAACTCTGAGAAATTCAAAATTGATCCAATCCGAGGAGCCATAACGGCCAGCGAGAAACTCACCGCCACTTCCGAAGTCACGTTTACGGTTCGCGTCAAAGACGGAGGAAGAAATCCCAAAATGGACAGTACGACTGTAACCGTCCGTTTCGTGTCAGGTGGAGACTTCCCGATCATCAGTATCAAAGAAAAAAGCTTCACTTTTCCAGAAAACCAAGCCATCGACACTGTCGTGACCAAAGTTTCAGGATCATCTACAAGAGCTGGACCATTATCATTCTACATTGCGAGTGGCAACTTGGACAACGCATTTCATGTAGACCAGCTTTCAGGAGAACTGTCCATAAAAAAGGCCTTAGATTATGAGAACATTGACAAGTACGTGCTCTGGATCGAAGCACGAGACCAAAGCTTTCCCCCGTACTCAGCATATGAGAAGATTGAAATCACAGTGTTAGACATTAACGATAACAGTCCTTTGTTTGAGAAAGAACCATTTCATGCTGAGATTCTGGAGAACCTCTCACCTCAGAGAGTACTTGTGGTGTCAGCTCTTGATGAAGACAGTGGCCCAAACGGGCAGCTAGAGTACACTATCACTGATGGAAACAAGGAAAATAGCTTTAGTATCAATCGGGCCACGGGAGAAATTCGCACCACTCGACCCTTGGACAGAGAAAAGGTAGCTCAGTATATCTTGAGGGTGAAAGCTACAGACCGTGGTCCATCACCAAAAGGCACTGCAGTCAAAGTCATCATTAATGTTCTGGATGTGAATGACAACGCTCCAAGATTTTCAAAAATTTTTAGTGCTACAGTACCAGAAAATGCACCTGTGGGTTACACGGTCACCCGCGTGACAACTACTGATGAGGACGCAGGTGCCAACGCCGTTAGCCGCTACACTATTGGCGACACGAGTCTTCCCTTTAGCATCAACCCGAGCACAGGAGACATAACCATAAGCAGGCCTCTGAACAGAGAGGACACTCATCATTACATTGCCAAAGTCTCTGCTCATGATTCGGGCTGGACCGTTAGCACTGACGTCACTATATTTGTGACTGACATAAATGACAATGCTCCTAGATTTAGCAAGCCATCCTACTACCTTGACTACCCTGAATTTACTGAGATTGGGTCAGTAGTCACTCAAGTCTCTGCGACAGACCTTGATGAGGGATTTAATGGTAAAATATTCTACCTCATTCGGTCTCAGTCTGAATACTTTCGCATTAATTCGAGCACTGGAGAGATATTTATCAAGCAGCAACTCCGATATCAAAATTCAACTGGCCACAGTAATGTTAATTTAAACAGGCATAGCTTCATTGTAACAGCATCTGACAGAGGTGTCAAACCTCTGATGAGCGAAACCACAGTGATTGTAAATGTAATTGACAGTAATGATAATCCTCCCATATTTGAGTCATCCTCCTATTTCACCCCAGTCACGAAGAGCGTCAAAGTTGGCACCAAACTCATCAAAGTCACAGCACATGACAAGAAAGACTACGGTGTCAACTCTGACATCGAGTATGGAGTATCAGGAGGCAACGGATCAAGTAAATTCCGTTTGGATAAGCAGACTGGGTGGGTCACTGTTGCCTCTTCTCTTGCTTCTGACGTTAATAAAGTTTATCTGCTTGAGATAACAGTGAGAGATAAAGGGTCGCCACCTCTTTCAGATAAAGCTACTCTTAAAATTGCTGTTACAGAAGAAAATCATCACACTCCAGAGTTTTCTCAAAGCCAGGTTACTGCCACCGTCTCTGAAAGCCTGACTGTTGGTACAGCAATCCGCACTCTTTCTGCAAGAGACAAAGACAAGGACAAACGGATGAACGGACTCATTACATATGACATTTCTTCAGGCAACGATGATGGCCTGTTTTCCGTCAACAGTAAAACAGGGGTCTTGTCCTTGGCTAAACCTTTGGACTATGAGAAAAAACAAAAGCATGAGCTTAGAATATCAGCTACAGATGGAGGATGGATAGCCAAGACCAGCTACGTTACAGTAAATATCCACGTTACTGATGTGAATGACAATCCACCGGTGTTTGACCCTGATGAGTATTTCCCTGTTGTGCAGGAAAATGTGCCAAGCGGTACCATTGTGGTTAAAATGAATGCCACAGATAAAGACACTGGCCCCAACGCTGTTTTGGCTTATGTCATCCAGTCCTCTGACAGTGACCTTTTCATCATAGATCCCAACACAGGTGTCATCACGACACAAGGTTTTCTTGACTACGAGGCCAAACAAGTATATCATTTAACCGTCAAAGCATTCAACATTCCTGACGAAGAACGCTGCAGCTTTGCGAATGTTAACATTCAACTCAAAGGAGCCAATGAATACGTTCCTCGTTTTGTATCTAAGCAATACTACTTTGAGATTTCAGAGGCTGCACCCAAAGGCACCATTGTCGGGGAGGTGTTTGCAAGCGATAGGGACTTGGGACAAGACGGTGTTGTTTATTACTTGATTTTTGGTAGAAGCAGGAGAAAAGGTTTTGGCATCAACAAAAACACTGGCCAGATCTATGTCACAGGACCTCTTGATCGTGAAAAAGAAGAAAAAATCTCTTTGAAAGTCCTTGCCAAAAATGCAGGCAGTATAAGAGGGGCCGATATCGATGAGGTGTTTGTGAATATCACAATCCTTGATGCCAATGATCCTCCAGTGTTTACCCAAGAGTTATACGATGTTCAAGTGAGTGAAGGGCTCTCACCTGGAGGTCTCGTCACCTTTGTGAGTGCTGAGGATTCGGATTCTGTGCCAAGCTGGAGCCGATTCACCTACTCCATTGCTGCTGACTACGAATCACCTGCTTTTACGATCAACCCACAAACTGGACAGGTTTCTGTGGCAGCTGAGCTAGATCGTGAGACCACACCTGTGTACAACTTGACCTTGCTGGCTATAGACTCTGGCTCACCCGCAGCTACCGGTACTGCCACTTTGATTGTAACTCTAGAGGACATTAATGATAATGGGCCCACACTAGTGACCATGAGTGGAGAAGTCATGGAAAACCAGAGAGCAGGAACAGCAGTGATGACCCTCAGGGCCACCGATTCAGATCTGGCACCAAATCAAGGTCCTTTCTCCTACAGTCTGCTTACAACATCAGTTGCAACTTATTTCACGTTAACCTCATCAGGGGACCTTAGCACTAGTCGGGAAATAGACCGAGAACAGATCAGTGATTTCTACCTTCCTGTGATCATCAAAGATTCTGGCATTCCTCAGATGTCTTCCACAGGCACCATCCATATCAAAGTTAATGACCAGAATGATAACCCGTCTCAGCCTCGTTCTGTTGAGATTTATGTTCATTATTTTGGCAACATGTTTCCTGGAGGGTCCCTCGGGATTGTGAAACCTCAGGATCCAGACATACAGGACACATTCCATTGCACCTTGATCCCCCCTGTTGCCAGCCTTTTTAGTATTCCCAAAGGAACCTGTGACCTCAGTTCAAATTCCCGATCCACAGATGGAACTTTTGACCTTTTAGTGCGCAGCACTGATGGTGTACATGGTGCTGTCAATAGCAATGTGCGTGTTTTCTTTATTGGGTTCAGCAATGCTACTGTGGACAACAGCATACTGATCCGTCTCAATTCCCAAAGTATCAGCAACTTCCTTAATAACCACTACCTCAGTTTCTTGCGTATCGCAAACTCACAGCTAGCAGGTCTTGGTACTGGAGTTCAGCTCTATGGGGCATTTGAGTTGAATAACCAGACCTTCCTCATGGCAGCTATCAAACGTGGTCATGGACAGTATGTAAACCCAAGTGGCGTGACTACTTTTTTCCAGAGTATTAAAGAAGCGTTGCACAGACAAAGTGGCGTTAAAATAGATTCTGTGGACCATGACCCCTGTACTAACAACCCTTGCCAGAATGGCGGCAGCTGCAAACGGCGCCTTGGTGTCAGACCAGATATGATGACTGTAGAGAGCGTCCCGATCATTCTCGTCTCAAATCGCCCCCTCCAGCCCTATGTCTGTAACTGCAGGCCAGGATATGCTGGTAGTCTGTGTGAAACCGACATCAATGAGTGTCTTCCATCACCTTGCCACAATGGAGGAACCTGCCATAACCTTGTAGGTGGCTTTTCATGTTCCTGTCCAGAAGGTTTCACTGGCATGGCGTGTGAAAGGGATGTCAATGAGTGCCTGTCTAATCCATGCAAGAATGGGGCACTGTGCCAAAATTTCCCCGGTGGCTTCAGCTGCCTTTGCAAATCAGGATTTGCAGGTATAGTACAACATGTCGTCTAGATCTTATGAGCAGCACCTTTTATGCTATTGGTCAAGTCACTGCATATTATCTTTTCACACAAATATTGCAAAGTTTTGATCCAAGAGAAATATTTGCTTCTGAGAAATTGGAGAGGTGTTGTAACTCTAGCATTCAGTCACGACTGCCAAAAACCAATTGCTGTTAGGGTTACGGGTTGGGGGGTATCAGCATAAACATGATACATATCAACTTGTCATGTTTATGTTAAAGTAAATGGGATGACACAGTTTGACCCTAATAAGGACACAACTACGGGCTGACCTGAAGTGCACTTGAGTCAAGTTTCACTACCTGCTTTCTGTGGATTAAAGCCTTTCCATGTTTATGCTTTGAAGAGCTCTGTAAGTTAAGAGTTCATTTGGCAAACTGCTTAATGGAGTCTTGAAAGGGAAAATACTTTAACAATGCTCTTCTGTGAACTGTTGAATGTAGCAAGGATCTGAAAAGTGATCTAATTAGAATGGTTGCTGTAGTGTCAACACACAATGGTGTAGATTAACCCCTACTAAATGTAACGGCTAGTTGAAGACTTAATAAATGTAACTGAGCAAGTGTGGAAAGGGAGCGAATGCGTTTAACTGTTTACGATAACATTACATTTGAATCAGCTCTGTTTGGGCAGCTGCTGCCTGTAGCTTTTGGAAAGGCCTCTTCATATGGAGCTACAGCAGACGGTTTGTTTCTGGCATGCTCAAGCTTTGAGTCATTATTGTCCTATTTTATTATGACCATAATAAATGATTGTGAGCATTCATGTCTGAGGCCCCAGATAAATGGGGGCTGCAGAAGTATTACACCTATTGACTTACAGTAGTTTGCCTGCCCTCCTGCTGAACCCCCAACTTCCTGTTTTTTAGGTCCAATTGTAGGGAAGGAATTAATGTCCCTCAAGCTTTTTGTCTTACATTTCTGCAACCATAGAGAGCAAATGAGCAAAGCAATTCTTAGTTCTGCACATTCATGAATTTGCATGTTCGCTACCATCTTGTATTGATAGCAGTCTGTTTATTTTGTTCGTCCCATTGTGTCATGTTCATGTTATTGGCCTGCCAGATCTCGTGAAGATAGGGTATGTATGTTGAGTTAATGCTGTCATGACAGGTATACGCTTTCACCCCCTATTCTTTTAGACACTTGGGTGCATTTACAAGGTGAGAGCCTTTCAGAATTGTTTTGGCTGAGGAGGTTGAAGTAGACCAGAAGTAGAGAGAGAGTGCAAATGCACAAAATCCCCTGTTGGTTTCTGGGAGCCCCATACATGAACAGCCCTTCACCATATGCCTATGTCATCCTCACCTCATTCATTTTCATTTGTGTTGTTTCATGAACTCAGGGAAAACCTGTGACTCCCTCATCAATTACTGTGAGTGTAACCCCTGTTTCAATGGAGGCTCCTGCCAGAGCCGTGTGGAAGGCTATTACTGTCACTGTCCGTTTGGTAAGTCATCATTCCAGCTGCAAAAGCCAGGTGTTTCAGGCTTGTTCTTGAGCAGTGTTTATCAGACATGGCCATGATTCAGGCCATACTGG
The DNA here is from genome assembly GCA_025447855.1 of Potamarius usumacintae. Lineage (NCBI taxonomy): Eukaryota > Metazoa > Chordata > Actinopteri > Siluriformes > Ariidae > Potamarius > Potamarius usumacintae. Next base: position 6,364,909 of record JAOEHJ010000013.1, read on the forward strand.
AAAATATCAACATCCACGAGAAGTGAAAAACCCATGTGTGAAGAATGTAATGTGTCATGTCATTTTTTCTTTTAATTCCCAAAATCATCTGATGTTGGGGAATGTTTGTTTCTCATTGTGTGCACATAACATTTGCTCAGCTTGGATTCATGTAGGAAAGAGATGCAAAGTCATCATACCAGTCGAAGAAATAGTCATATCAATGTTATTTGTATCGTACTTTTAACAGCAGACACTGTCGCAAAGTAGCTTCACAGAAATCATTATTTCTTCCTGTTTTACAGGCGTTTTTGGAAAACATTGCGAGCTTAACAGCTATGGATTTGAAGAGCTGTCTTATATGGAGTTCCCAAGTTTGGATCCCAACAATAATTATATTTACATTAAGTTTGCCACGCTGAAAGAAAACGCCCTGATTATGTACAATCATGACAACCAGACTGGTGATAAAGCTGAGTTTCTGGCACTGGAGATCTCCGAAGGTCGGATAAGGTTTTCCTTTAACCTGGGCAGTGGCACCTACAAGCTCATGACTATGGTTCGAGTTTCAGATGGTCAGTTCCACACAGTCATAGCCAGGAGAGCTGGAATGGTAAGTCATGTGCAGGTTTGGAAAATAACATCCAACCATGGTTGTAAGCCATCTAGATAATTTTGAAACGTCTACTCAGAAATGTCTACGAGCTCTCAATAGGCCATTGGTAAACTATTGAAGCTCTGTAGATGAGTGGAAACATGTCTTAATAATCATAAAGATTATGCAGAACTTGTCCACTGTCCTTGACCGCTATTACCAGACACTGGACATCATTTTTTACTGTATGATTTTCTCTTAAAAATATTACGATCAGTGCAAAGCCAGTTTGATGTAACGTGAACCTGCATTGGGGGAAGCTGAGTGTGAAAGATATGGAGGTTGTTCTAACATTGAAATAAAACACTCATCAAATGGCTTACAACACTTGCTCAACTTGTTCCTTCTTGTGGTTCGTCTTGACCAGCAATCATGTTCGAGCTCTTTAATATTTGAAGATTCCTTCAGATTCTTTGCATTTATCTTGTAGATTTTTGAATCGCATCAAACAAAAGCTGGAAACTTTATCAGTCAGTTTGCTTTGGTGAAATGTGAGGTGAAGTCTGTCATCACCATCGGGCTTCCAGGAGAATAGCAGAACCTACAAAAATGATAACCTTCAGGTTTCTGAGACGGCTGGTACTGTGAAACAAATGCAAGTTGGTGCGATTTGTATGTGCGACCATTCTAAATCTGGTCTGAAGATTATTGTGGAGTGAAAGATTAAAAACTGAGCTTTCAGCACATCCCTATGGAGGTGTAAAGAACACCCAATCTGTGTGTTTGGAAAAGTTGTTGTGGGTCATTTAGATGGGTCTGTGTGTGTTTTTTTGGACATGGATTTTGAGCAGATGTTAAAGTCATAAGCAACCCTTGGTTGTCCCTCTGCGCTTAAGGTCGAACTATGTGAGTCAAGGCTACTTTTGTTTAGTTAAGACGTTCCAGTTTCTGCCCGGAGGCAGCTGCTGACTTTTTTATTGCCCTGTTATGACTTAATGTTCCCTCATTTCTACCAAGGAGAGAAGATACAATCAGGGGTTACAAAACCAGCCAAATAATGGCACCTTTTTAAAGAAAGTATCCAAACGGTACCACTGAAATGGCAGTGTGGCTGAGTTGGTTGAAGAGTCTGCCTATTAAAAAGGAAATCCTGGGTTTGAATCCCAGTAGTGCCTTTCCTTTCTGAAGTTTACCCCAGGGCAACTAAAGACAGGGCCTTAAGTTTTTTTTTTTTGGGCAGTAGAACTTGAGCGGTTAAGACTTATTTAAGCCCCAGCGTTGCCAAGATGTCAAGGTATGGGAAAAGACATAACTTTGTCGTGAAAATTGTTGGTGGCAAGTTTCCTTTTATATGTAGACCAGTAAGTTAGGCAACAAACATGTTTGGAAGAAATGAAAGTTGTATGTGCCCCAGCTGGATTCATTTTAGAAAAAGAGAGCTCACAAACACACACGTCCGCGCGCGCGCGCGCACACACACACACGCACGTACACTCTCTCTCCCTCTCTCTCTCTACTGTGCAATAAGAGTCTGTGTTGTATAAAAACAAACTTCATATAATCTTCAATCTTAAAACAACACAATTTTCTAATAGTCTGAAACAAGAGCTCGGTTATTTTTACGTCACACTATGTCTGGGATTCGTCGCCTTTCTATAGTGTACATCTTCGGGGTCCAAGTCTTTGCCTTTCAAATCTTAACGAATGCGATTCTGTCGACTTGGAGAGCCAATTGTAGATCAGTACGCTTGCTGTGCGAGGTCTTTCTTTGCGGCCAAGGTTCTTTGAAGTGTAGAGCCGCAGTAATAAAAAGCCCAGATGGTCGAGCCATGCGGTAACTCAACTGTATCAGTGTACACCAAAGCTGCAGAAGACAAATGCGTCTTGTTTCCATCGTTGGTTTATTTTCTCGCAGCCGTATTTCACTCGCCCAAGCCACAGCTCTGCGTTAACGATTAGGAACGGGGGCTTTTTGCGGGTTTTTGCTGTGTTTACCCAGAGGCCTGTGTGGGCGCCAAGTATCGCCCCCTGTTTTTCAACACCTTTGCGCTCTTTCCATCTCTCTTGCCACGACAGTCTTTCCTCCCTCTGTTCATAAACCACAGAGTTGTGGGTTTGGACACAATAGCAGTGAGGAGCCATAGTGTGTTTGTTTAACAAGAGAGAGGAATGATGTTTCTATTTAACTCACTGTAACTCTTTATTTCATTCACAACAATTCTGCCTGATCTCATTTCTCCTCATGTGAACTTTTAGTTTGGGGTCTTCTCAGTTTAGAAGGATAGAAGAAATAGGAAACTCCAAGCAGCCATGTTAGCTAATGCTTTATACTGTCTGTGCTAGCGCTGTTTACATTGTTTATCTTTATCCCAGTGGCAACTATTACAATAAGAAGGATACAAAGGAAAAGAACATCCTCGCAGCCATGATCACTGGTGCTTAATTAATTGGTTTCCCGAATTGTTAGCATTGTTTTTCTTTTCCTCACATCAAGTCACTGCAGTAAGCAGCCATGCTAACTGATCCTGAATACGGTTTGCTAGTTGATAGCATTGTTAGCATTGTTTTTCCTTTACCTCATCTCACTTCCTTGCAGTCTGAAAGATACAAAGAAAGGAAACCTGGAGCACTCAAGCTAACTTCTCCTCCATGGGTTTTATTGATTTTTATCGTGAGCATTGTTTGTTAACCTTACCTCAAGTCATTGCTGACGAGTCCTCAGGTGTTGTCATTTTATTAGCATTGTTTTCCTCACATAATTGCAGTAAAGGCTAATTTGGGGCTAATTTTTCCTAAAAAGTAATTGAATCTCTTTTTCTTTTGGAAGGCTGCATCGCTCACGGTTGATCTGTGTGGAGAAGAACAGGAACCTGGGTACTGCGCGGTCAGCAATGTGGCTGTCCATACTGACTGGTGAATACACATTGATCTCTCCTATGGTAGCTGGAAGAAATGCACATTTTATATTTTTTGTCATTTCCTTTCTGCATCAAATTTACTAAATTAGCTTAATTTGGTAATAAACCTATATGTAGCTAATTTAATTCTATTTAATATCATCATTGATTGTGATGGTGATGTTTATTTGGACACAATAGCCAGTGTGTCCTTCCGGGAGTTACTAATCTTCTCAGTCTCACTGCCTTTCTAATTTTCTCTGTCTGGTTTGTCTTTATATTCTTTTCTCGGTCTCTCGTTGTTTTTCTTTCCTTCTGTCTCCATCTCGTATTTCTGTCGAACTGTTTCTCTCGGTCTCCCTTTTGGTCTTACTCTGTCTTTCGCCGTCTCTCTTTTTTTTTGTCACTGTCCTGCATTTTTGGTATTCTGTATTTTTTTCTATCTCTCTTTTTGCCTTCTTACTCTGTCTGCCTTCATCCATCTTTTGCTGTCTTTGTTTCTCTCACTACCCCCCCATCATCTTTCTCCCTATCCTCTCGCTCTCTCTCTCTCTCTCTCATTTATTCTCACAGGATTTTGGACGTACAGCCAAATCGTTTGTCGGTCGGTGGTGTTCGGGCGATCGAGCCACTCCTACAGCGCAAAAATCAAGTGAACACACATGATTTTGTCGGCTGCATCATGGAATTTGCCATCAACGGACGTCCTCTGGAGCCATCGCAGGCTCTATCGTCTCAAGGCATCTTAGACAGGTGTGTTACACATGCACTTTCTCACACACACACACACACACACACACACACATAGCCATAGTTATAGGTAGACTAAATCCATTTCACGTATTTCACTTGCAGAAAAAAAAAGAATGCAAGCAGACTCATCTTTCCATTTATTTTACTCCAGTTGCCTTGATTTCTGGATTCAAATTGGGTTTTTCATCTTCTCCTATTGAAGTGATGGATGTTAATCACGTTTTTCCATTTTATAGTTTTTCTTGGTTGTTTCAGGTATTTACAGTTGGCCTACTACTCTGGTAGTTGCGGTAGTAGTTTACTACCCATGATTAGTGGTTAGATATTTGCTAGCGAAACTGCAATAACTACTACCTTAATATCACATCACAACAAATGTTTTTACCTTTGTTATGAGATCAGAGAGTAACTAAAAAAGCAGTCAGGCAGGTGAACCTAAGCTGAAAATGCTCACGATGGAAATAATAAATGATATTTTAAACCAGGGATGTATTTTTCACATCTTTTCACAGCTGTGCATGTTGACTGGCACACCTTTGATTAATTGTCTTCAATCTTGTTTGACACAATATCTTTGCCTGTGGTTTATTTATCACGACTGATCTGTTTGGCAAAGGCGAGATGTTGACGAAGCCTAAAAGAAAACCATAGCTCATCTGTGCATACTGTTAGCTTGGTCGACGGAGAAGAACTCTGAAAGCATACACACTGTCTCAGACAGTCAGCAAGAGGAAAAATTACTTTACCATGTATGTTTCATATGGAGAGAGAGAGAGAGAGAGAGATACAGTAGTATTAGTGTTTTGATAACTGTTCAAATCAAAACATTTCTTAGTACTGGACTCTTGGGCTCTACTGTATTCATACACACTCAGTGAACCCACTACCCTCAACAGGCAGCTATTGAAGATCACACTTCACTGAACCGCCCGCTGTCTGATACACTTTTATTAGTGTCCAAACGTCTGTTTTTGTAAGCTAGAAAAAACATGCAGTGTTTTCATGGATTTATAAAATGGAGGCGACAGATCTTTTGCTAATATGCTAATACAGCTCGCTCTCTTTCCATTTATTTTTGTTCATGGTGGGATCATCTCATCTGCTTCTCTGTCTGTCTGTCAGTACATCAAAATGTTGTCTTTATGTGTGTGTGTGTGTGTGTGTGTGTGTGTCTTGCAGATGCCCCAGGATGGAAGGAGCATGTGTCACTAACCCTTGCAGGCATGGTGGGACATGTTTGGACATGTGGTCATGGCAACAGTGCCAATGCAGTGAAGGACTCACGGGCAAATACTGTGAGAAATGTAAGGAAAATGATTCAGTTGGGGCAATTTGGATGGATTGGGGAAAATTGGTCAAAGAGTGTAGTTTGATAGAGATTGATACGATAAAATGGGTCAGTGGGGACCATTTGATATAGATTGATCTGGTATGATATGTCAGAGGAGGCAGTTTGAGATAACTTGACGGGGTAGGACAGGTCAAACAAGGCAGTTTAATGTAGATTAATGGGGTAAGACAGGTCAGAAGGGGAAGTTTGATAGATTGATGTGGTGAAACAGGTTAAAGGGAGCAGGTTGACACAGATAGATGAGGAAGATGGGTCAAAGGGGGTGTAGTTTTACATTGATCAACAGGATAATATTGGGTCGGAGAGGGTAATTTGACTTGGTTTGTATACATTGTGTAAAACAGGTCAGAGGGGGCAGTTAGATTTGGATCAATTGGGTAAGTTTGGTCAGAGGAGGCAGTTTGATTTGGAGTAACTGGGTAAAATTGGTCAGAGAGGATAGCTTGATTTGGATCAGTCAGAAAGGGAAGTTTGATTTCGAGCAGAGTTTCTCAGTCTTCCTCCTGGAACCCACCTGGACTGCCTATCTTCTGTCTATCCTTGCTCCAAACAAAACACACCTGATTTAAATGAGTGTGATTCACATGTTCTTGATTGAATCACTTGTGCTCAGCTAATCAAAAGTGCCATTGATGAGTTCAGTCAGGTTCCTTAAAGCAGGGAAAGATGGAAAACATGCAGAACAGGAGGAATCCAGGAGCAGGATTGAGAACCAGTGGGTGAACTTGGTCAGAAGGGACAACTTAATTTGGATCAATTGGGAAAGATTGATCAGAAGGTGCAGTTTGATTTAGAGCAAATGGGTAAAATTGCTCAAGTCTCTCTTCCCAGAGTTTAACCCTTTTGGAAGATGCACTATAGTCTAGGGGTTGGACAGAAGATAGAAAGCTTGCCTGTGATTTCAAATGCTGGGGTGGCAAGGGATGGTCATAAAGGTGGTGTGAGAAATCTCCAGAGGACAGTCATATATCTATCAATCCCTCAGAGAAACTCCCTCCTGGTTCTGACCAACCATGGATAGCATGGCATAGTCTCAACTGCAGACACACATATGGAGATGTAAATCTAATATGGTGAAGTGGAGATAGACCAAAGATGCAGCAGATTGCGAGCGCGAACAGGGCCCCCAGACTACGGAACATCTCCTGAGCTGTGGCATGCTGCATGACACATGCACTGTAAAGGACCTGGCAGAGGCCAATGACATGGTGCTCAAATTTGCTTGCCACTGGCAAGCAGTCGTGTGAAGGCACGAAATGATGACTGGGTAAAATTGGTCAGAAGGGGCAAACTGATTTGGATCAACTGGGAAAGATTGGCCAGAAGGTGCAGTTTGATTTTGAGCAACTGAGTAAATTTGGTCAGTGGGGGATTTAGATCAACCAGGTAAGGCAACTCTGGGGGGTGGTGGGATTGATCTGATCTGGCTCAAATGAATAAGATTGGTCATCGAGGGCAGTTTGAGATTGATGGGAGAAAAAAGGGTCAGAGGTGGCACTTTACAGAGAGATCAGTCAGGTAAGAGGGGATCTGAAATGGTAAACTGATAAAGGCTGATAGGGAAAGACGGGTCAGGAGGGAGTTTCGCATAGATCAGGAGGGTAAGTACAGGTAGATGTGGCAAATTTGGGGGGTTAGGAATGTCAGAGGAGGTAGTTTGATATATTGTGGAAAGTTGGGCAAGATGGCCCAGAAAAGAAAGATACGATGGCTCAGGTTTGACTGGTTTCATGGTATCATGGTTTGATTGGAATAATAGGGTAGAAATGGTCAAACGGGGCAATTTGATTTCAGTCAGTGGCATGTGATGGGTCAGAGAGTGCAGTTTGCTTGAGTTTGACAGGAGGAAATGGGTCAGAGGGGCCCATGGAAATGGGTGGCACAGTGGTGTAGTGGTTAGCGCTGTCGCCTCACAGTAAGAACATTCTGGGTTCGAGCCCAGCAGCTGACAGGGGCCTTTCTTTGTGGCGTTTGCATGTTCTCCCTGTGTCTGCGTGCGGGTGCTCCGGTTTCCCCCACAGTTCAAAGATATTGCAGTTAAGTTAACATGGGGCGGCCTTGGGCTGAAGTGCCCTTGAGCAAGGCACCTAACCCCCAACTGCTCCCTGGGCGCTGTAGCATAGTTGCCCACTGCTCTGGGTATGTGTGTGTGCTCATTGCTCATCTGTGTTCACTGCTTCAGATGGGTTAAATGCAGAGAAGAATTTCACTGTGCTTAAGCGGACGTGTGATAAAGTTCTTCTTCTTCCTCATTTCATAAGGACCTGTGGGGTGAAATGGGTGATTTAAGCAGATTGATACCCATCAATGGGATAAGAAAGGGGAAGACAGGGCAGATCAATGGGGTAAAAGATATTCAAAGGAGGAACTTTGATCGAGTTAAGTGGTAAGATGGACCAGAGGGGGCAGTTTCATATACATTAGATCAGTGGGGTAAGTCTGGACAGAGGGTGCAGTTTGATATAGAAAATACTAGGGTAGAAGTGGTAAGATGGGGCAGGATAGGTCAGTGAAGTAAGACCAGGCAGAGTTTGGTTTTATCTACAGCGGGGAGAGTAAGAGGCCTCAGAGAGGGCAGTTGGATAAATTGATGAATTTGGACATATCTGAAGAGGAGTTTAAAAGGATTTTTCTCTTTTTCTCTCCTAGTCATTTCTGCAGATTCGGCTTTATCCCTTGACGGTAGCGGCCGTTTGGATTACTCTCTCCGTCAAAGCTGGAAGAGAGACGTGATGATGCAGCGGAATTTGCCGAGCTTCTCACACACATACCCACAGTCACAAACACACTCGCATACACAATCCGACAGCAGCAGCCTGGAGCTGAAGTTTCGCACTCGCAGCAAAACTGGAACAATTTTACACGTCCAGGAAATCTCTAACTACACTACTGTCAGGGTGAGAAGTAACACACACACACACATTCTCTCTCTCTCTCTCTCTTTCCAGCTACACTACTTGCAGCCTGCATTCATCTTTGGAAGTGATGAGTTGCTGAAACAAGTGAAGCACATACATGTATGATGCACACACATTGTTATGGATGAGTTAGTGTGTGTGTGTGTGTGTGTGTGTGTGTGCTGTATTTCCTCACTCAGCTATAGTTTAAGTTTGACTAATTCTGGGCACAAAGCCAATCACTCATCCCTCTGCATTTTTTCATTTCTCTGTACCAATTTTTTCCTCTTTTTTTTTTAAGAGTTCTCTCGATCACACCTTCTGTCTCACCAACAATCTCTTATTTATTTCTCTCTCCTGCTTCATCTCTCTATTCCTCTAATCAGTCCTTTTTCTCTCTCTTTCTTGCCATCTTCCTCTTCCTCCATCTGCCATCCCTTTTTACTTCACTAATCTCCCATCATTTAACGTTTGTCTCTCTCACACACACACGCACAATATCAGTACATGATGCTCGAGTCAGCGGTCAAGATTTGTTCCCCAGATTGATTTTCACTTCATTTTTCCCCCCCTTGGTAAGATGGATTTTCCATTTCCAGAGTTTGTGACTGTTTTAAATCACACAACCTGCACAGTGTACACTCTTTCCTCTCTCCCCCTCATACTTTACCTCTCTTCTCTCCTATTACATGTTACTAGAGACATTTCTCTCTCTCTCTCCCTCTCTCTCTCAGCTCTCATTGCCTTTCTCTTTCTCTGCGTCTACAACCAACAGCCTTCCTTTCCTTTATCTCTTTTCCTTTGTCTCACTCTTTTGTCTTCTGCACATTCTCTCTCACTCACACACACATACTTACTCTCCTCCGAGATATTTCCACTCATGTGTGTATTACCATGTTTAAATATTTCTCTAATCCTGACCTTACCCTCAGTAACCACATGCTTTTCCTTGTTCCTTGCACCAGCTGAAGAACGGGAACCTGCAGTATGTGTCTGACGCCGGCGTGGCGGGGAAGGTGGAGAGGATCGTGGGGGATGTAGGTTTCTCAGACGGTCAATGGCACACGCTGCTGTTACAGAAAAACATCTCCTCTACCACAATCCTCATCGACGAGTCGATCCTGCGCGTCATCGCACGCACCACGCAGGATTTCGGAGGTCTCGACGTCCTCACGCTGTCGCTCGGAGGAGAGCCGTCGCGGACCAACCTGCAGAAGACCACACCAGGTTCTCCAGTCATATCTTTATATTAGCTTTATGCTTTTGTTCTACCGTATGAGTCATCAAACGCTAGCTGAGCATTATTATTCAAGAATCTTTTATTTTATCACTGGGACAGATTTGTACTCTTGCTGTGTGGGACATATGCCAGGTGAAAAGAACATCGCTGTTTGACTGGAATATGAACAATTCAGCTCGATAGCTATTAAGTTTTATTCAAACAATGGAAAAACAGACTGACAGTCGAAATCAAGAATAAACAAGAAGACTCAACCAAGATGATGAAAATTGTCATGTAATTCCACTCAGCAGGATCTAAACCAGTTCTTCCACTGAGATGCATCACATTATTTCACTCGTGAATTTAGAGCTGTCCCAAAAATTTGGGAGGAAAGGAGTAGGAGGAGGAGAAAAGATGCACATGATGTGTGAACATGCACTCAGTATTTTATATGTGACCAAGTTTATCAGGGATATATTACATCATCTTCAAGAAACCTTCAGAACCATCTGCGATACTCAGACATAATCTTGCTAAACTTTTTGATTATTTTGAAAAAACTCTATATAGAATTAAACCAGCAAAAAAAAAAAAAAAGGT
>JAOEHJ010000013.1:6451171-6467124 GCA_025447855.1 Potamarius usumacintae
ATCTGTTTGCTGTATTCAGACCGGACTTTGGGGTACATCCGGTGCTGATCCGGCTCAGATCAAATTGCTATCTGGGTAAATGCTGTCTTAAAAGGTCATTCAAAATGAACATCCTTTGAAGATGCCTTCAGTTGAAAGTCCTGGTTTATGAGACACCTCTCTATTACGGCAGCGAGGCAACAAAGCAGCAACTTTTCTGTTTCAAACGCAGCTGAGATTAATAGCTGTATTAGCATAGCTCCTTCACTGTCGCACAGATGTTACTAGCTAGCAAACTCTGTGTTAGCTGACTGCGTGGAGGAAAGGTAAGGAGAGATTTACCAAGATGAACTCACGACTTCAAGTGAATGTTTGAAAATTTCAATAATCAGTGAAGGAAGCATGATAATACAGCTAGTAACCTCATCCATGAAGCAGAAATGTTGCAAGCTAGCTAGCTAAAACAGGCAAGCTAACACAGGCAAACGGTTATCTGTGTTTGCTGGCTGTGTGGAGGAAAGGTAAAAACATTTACCTTGATAATAAACTCACTATTTCATGTGCATGCTGTAAAGTTGTAATAATCAGTGAAGGAACTTTGTGAATACTCATAACCTCGTCCAAGTAGCACAGATGTTGCTCAAGCAAATGGTGAGCTGTATTAGCATAGTTTCTTCAATGACTATTACAACTTGAGAACTTTCACCTGGCGTATCTTGCTAAGTGTCTCTTTACTTTCCCTCCACACAACAGCTAACACAGCTAACACTTTGAGTTAGCTAGCTAGCTAGCAATATCTGTGCTCTTTTCTTCTGTGAGAATAACACAAGTTTATGAATTAAACGAATATGTTCTGAAATAAAGCTACTGTGGTACTTATTCTCAGACTCGGTTTGTTCTTGTTTTACACAAAAATAATATAGAAACTTTGAAAACAAAAGCCCACACTCTTTTATTTGTTTGCTACGTTAGCCTCATAGCTCCAGCACAAAACTAAACAAGCAAACTTCTACCAACAATAAAAGACTGACTATATTTGGAGAAGTCGATGAGATGTTCATATTTCTGGTCATGTGAGCACTTTAAACAAATACAAGGAAAGCTAATATTGTGGTACAGTTCCCACAGTGCTGTTATGAGGTGGCAATGCTAACATGCCTCCCTGGATAAAACGTTGAAGCCTCTAGATGGAAGATTTTGTCAGGTATTTTTGCCTTCTGTGGGCAAAAATCTTCTGCCATTGCAAGAAATTATTGATGGACGACATGGAGTCACTTTCTGGACTCACGTTACGAAATTTTGCTTTGCTGGTGTACAAACAGAACAACTTGTCTATCAGCAAATTAAAGAACAAATAAATACTTGAAACAATACCCTTTTAAAATGTAATCTGATTGCAACGTCAATTTATAATCCTATCAGGATATATCAGAACGTCGCGGCTTGGCAATTTTTCAAGAGCACTTGTCCAAAAATTTAATTCTCACATATAAAAGGAGATTTACTAGTTTAATCTTGACAACACACACACACACACACTTGCAATCCAGTATATGTGAGGACCAAATGTTCGAATTGTCTAAGAGATTATTTTACACATATATTTAAATACGTTTATATCACCAATTCTATCATTCAATCTATAAAGAGGATAAGGCCCTAATTATACTTGGTAGCAAACCCCTTTCACTCTGATATATTCAAAGAGTTCCTTCTGAATTGATGCACCAAAATGGACTTGAAACTATAAAGTGACGGCAAAGTTTTGTCTCAAATGAAATGCTTCTTTTTTTCTGATTTCACTTCAATAAGTTGGAGGTTGTGTTCCAAATACTGATCTTCAATATCATTGTTCTTGCTTGAATTCACAGATTCTGCTGCACATGATAACAGAAGTTTCTTGTGTTCATTACAAGAAAGGAAAAAAAAAACCATAAGTGTTTAACTGGCATATTTGTTTATATTTGCTGGAATTTTAACAACTGAGTTTATTAGAAAAACAGCCTCAAAAATAACTGCTGGAGTACTCAGGCTGGTCTGGGGTGGAAAAAAATGTCGATTTCTTATGGTTCAGGTTCCAACCCCAACCGCTATTGGATGAACATCCTTTCAGCATTTTCCTGAAGCACAGCAGCACATATTTGCATGAAAAAATGAGAAGGGAAGACAGTAGAGTCCATACATCTGCCAAGTCACATATCAACATCAAAATCAAAAATCACTTGAACCTTGGATAATACTGAAGCTGGACACCAAATTTGATCCACATCTGTTCACTACTTTTTGAGTTACGTTTGGAATGGCCAAAAAAAAAAAAATCCTGGATCTGCATACCTAACCAGATTTGCATCAAAATCTAATTGATTGTTCCTTGGCACATGACCCACCTTTCCTCCAACTTCCATCCCAATCTAGTCACTACTTTTTAAGTTACGTTGCGAGTGCCAGTGCTTTGGAAACATTAGTCAGTTTTCCAGCATGGAGAGGTGGAAAATTTTTTTTTTTGCATTTTTCTAATTTCTATGTAATATGACAAGCAGTGAGGGGCAGCACGGTGGTGTAGTGGTTAGCAGTTTCACCTCACAGCAAGAAGGTTCTGGGTTCAAGCCCAGTGGCTGACAGGGGCCTTTCTGTGTGGAGTTTGCATGCTCTCCCTGTGTCTGCGTGGGTTTCCTCTGGGTGCTCTGGTTTCCTTCACAGTCCAAAGACATGCAGGTTTGGTTAATTGGTGGCTCTAAATTGACCGTAGGTGTGAATATGAGTGCGAATGGTTATTTGTCTCTATGTGTCAGCCCGGCGATGACCTGGTGACTTGTCCAGGGTGTACCCCGCTTCTCACCCATAGTCAGTTGGGATAGGCTCCAGCTTGCCTGTGACCCTGCACAGGATAAGCGGTTATGGATTACGGATGGATGGATGACAAGCAATGGCTCCATTCAAATTCTCAGTACGTACTTAATGATGGTTAGGTACCAGCTACCGCCATCTTACTTGTCATCTGTCACAGATGTTCAGAGATGTGACGAATACCCACGTATGCCACGAAATGAAAAAAAAAAAAAAAGTATCTATGTGTGTGTGGGTGTTGCGCCACGGGATTTTTGTCCCAGATGCTCTGTTTACAGAATGCATAGAAACGGCATTGAAAAGCATGCAATATTTTGCACTGTTTGTGCCGGCTGATCCAGTAACTATCAATGAATAATCACCTCAACAGCACCCCATTTACCACTTTTAACATCATCTACGACTGTGCTGGACTGAGGCTGGTTCGAGAGGACTTGAGACAGGGACTCGTTTCAAATGACTACCGTGTAGTTACTGTCCAGAACCAGAAATGAGTCAACACTCGACAGCGTTCATTCATTGTCCATGTCCTGACTGATTCGGAGTCCTGGTCTCCATGTCTTCTTTCATCACTGCATGTTCAGAGGTTAGAAAGAGTAAAAACACATTTTATGACTCACTATCTTGTTTCAACAACAGTTCGAGCTCTGTTGCTAACATTTTGTGCAGGTTAAAGTCGATCCCATGTTTGAGTATTGGCGACTAATATTCTGACATCATTGGCACAGTGCCAAAAATGAATTTGGCATGGCACCAACCAATCAGGCATCATATTAAATTACCTTTCACTGTTTTGCAAATCCAGAGTAAAAGTAGTGTCATTCTGGTCCAAAAATACACTTTAGACCAAGATGAAACATCATGGACATCACGGAAGGCTTTCTGCCTGGAAAATGGACCATTTGGGGTTGCGCGCACATGACTTCATGTCAGATTTACAGGAACTTCCCTTGGTTGAATTTCACTTTGGTTTGTATTTCCTGTATACACAGGCTTGGTCATGTAATGCACCAGGTATAACTCAAAATCCATAATCTGAGCATATGGTATGAAAATCTGGTTTCACACATTATATCTGTAGATTTCTGGAATTGCAGAAATGTTTAAAAATTCCTGATGCATTTCAGCTGAATTATGGGACAGCGTTTTCATACGACAGATGTATTACATCATCAGGGTGCCACAGGAAAACAGTTAAATGCCTAAGTATTCGGACATCCTACAAATTGCATCCTAATTGTATGCAAGTATGCACATTCGAATATTTATAAGAGGGAAAAGAGAACCTGGTGAGGAAATGACTGCTCAATACTGGAGCTGCCATTTTGTAAGTGATGACATCAAGGACAGTATTTTGTTGTGCGGATGTGTCACTAAAAATGGATAAAAATTATGACAGAATATTCTTTAACTATTGATGAATTGCTGTGGTATAAAGGTAATAAAACACTGTGGGATGTGCTGTTATCGGAAAAGAATCAGCTTTGGGGTGGAAAGAGTGGATCTCGGTCACATTTTGATGCAGAACATCAACCCGACTTTGATTATTTATCTATAACAGCACACCCTTCAATGTTTTATTCCTTAAATAGTGAATGTTACACTACTTTATTGCACAACAAAAGTCACAGACATTCCTATGATTTTAAAAATGTGGGACTTGTACGAAAACATTGAGATTGTCGAGGATTTGAAAGCACTATTTTCAAGCATCTTTATGAACATTTCATTTCAAATGTAGACGGCCTTTCGATTTCATAAAATCAGTGAAATTTAGTTCCCTCTGAAATTTGGACATTGTAATATATGTTTATTTTTGGAATGTCTAAAACAAAACAGGCCATTCTGTGGCTGGGAAGTTTTTTTAACTTGAGGGGATTCCCGAGCAAATAATGTGCATGAAATCGCTCTTTTCGCGCAGTCAAGCAGACAGAGGAAGTCCGTATGCGTGTGCTGACCTTAGTCGTCGCCACCTTCTTCTTCTTTGGGGTTTTACAGCAGCTGGCATCCACAGTGTTGCATTACTGCCATCTACAGGTTTACCTTGACCGTGCACTGACAGTTCCATCATTCTGTCACGAAAACAAACAACTGATCACACCGAGGTGCTCGCTGACCACCGATATTTATTAGTTTGGTCCTGCGTTTCCTTTCCTTCATATAAAACATAATGTCTTTTCTTCTCGCTTTGCGTTACTGTAGCCGGTCTTTCACGTTTCATTCGCACGCTCACATCCTCCATTTTTCTCTCCTGTTTCAAATTCGTATCCCACAATGCCTTGCACAAACAGGGAAAGCCCACCACGTGATGCATGATGTAGTATCTTGTATTGTGTCATGGTGAAGCAGGAAAAAATAGGAGGGAATTTAGGGCCACGTGGCTCTAAATTTATTAATTGTTCTATTTTTTAAAAAAATAATAAAATTGGAAGTCTGTGATTTAAATCCAGTAGCTTTCGGTCCACGAAACAAAAATAATTGGGTGCCGGGGAAAATTCTTTTTATGACCTAAACTTGAAAAATGAAAATCTGAAAGGCAGTCTACTTTTAAATCATAAAATCACTGGGACTCAATGAACACATCAAATCTCGTGTTTGGGATCTTGCGTTAAAGTAGCTTGCACTCGTTAGATCACTAATTAATTCTAGTGTGAAGGAAGGAACTTTGTGTGTGAATAAATGTGCATATTATTAGAACAAACAGTAAATGTGAAACTCCCAAAAGATTAAATTAGAATGCATAATCAGCATGAGCTTCTAGGTTAAGGCCAAATTATTCTCTGCTTTACTTTCTTTTCATATTTAATTTAAACAATTAAAATTGGTCGCTCGCTAATGAATGCTTTTGATGTTTGTTTGAGTGACAAACTAATTAAAGCCCACATATGAGCATGAGCACATTCCCAGGGAACGCCCTGTTACTGTGTGTGTGTGTTGTGTAAAAGTTGTGTATTTGCACTGTAGCGTGTTTCATGTTCACAACTCACTTTATACTGCTGATTGTTTCATCATTACCTTATTTCTTTCCTTCCCTCATGTTTTTTTCCTTTATGAACTATTTCTCCTTATCATTGCTTCTTTCACTGAAAAATAATCTCATTCTTCCACATATTCACCTCATTCTTTCCTTTTCACTTTTCCCTTTCTGTCTTTCACCCCTTTCAATCTTTATTTCTCCTTTACCTTCTTCTTTTTCTTCTTCTCTAATTATCTTTGTAGCCCTCCCACCTATGTTCAGGCTCGTTATATATTTTCTAAGGGATAGGAAAACACCAGGGGGAGCAGCACATCGAATTTATACCTTTTAACCGCTTACGCTAGTACAGGCCTACATTAAATTACCATATTCATTATGTTTATGACTGACACCATCAGTGTCCTTCTCAAACACACAATCTCAAAATAGAAATTAGGAATAACAAGACTGAATTTATAAAGTAACTACTCTTTTAACCTTTTAACTGGTACCTAAATTATACCTACCCACAGTCTTTAACCATGACCAGTTTGTAAAACTACTTCCACGAATGTCTCACTGGTCAATAGCGACGTTGGTGCACATTCAGAACGTTGGCGCGCATTCGTCGGAGCTCATAGATCAATTCGCTGAATCAAAATGGCAATAAGCCCTGTGAAATATTTCACTTACGACGATCCAGGGGTCCCGTGCAGTTGTAGAGGTCTGGAATCCGGTTATCCGCTTCCTTGAACTGCAGTCCACAAGGTTTCAGAGCAAAGATACAGGCGCAAAATCCGCGACCCGGCTGAGAGAGGCCCACATCCAAGTCACGCCGCTGAATCTGGCCTGTAGAGTCTTTTTAGTGAACGAACTTCCCCATGACAACAGGTCACGCGTGGATAAGAGTCTTGTTTGGGCAAACATCACACATCTCGTCGGGGAAAATCAACTTGCCCAGACTATATATCAATAAACGCTTAGTTTTCTAGTAGCCCACTCAATTTTTACTTATTCACATTCTGCCATCATTTTTTCTTCCCCCCTCAAAAAAACAACCAAAAACATCCATAATCTCATGGCTGTAGCACCACCTTTCTGAATGGCAGGAATCCAAAACACAGTAGAACACATTTACATTTTAAGAGCAATTCTTTCACAAACATTATATTGATCAACCATGGAGGTACAAAGATTGTCTCTTTTTTTCTTTGTGAACTAAAATAAACATTAAAGGCTAATTTTAAAAAAGGGCACTACACTCTCCCCTCACCAAAAAAAGGCTATGTCCTCATAACACATGAAAATGAAAGGAAAAGATAGGCCTATAGGACTTATATTCAAAGCATTACGGTCATCAATGCCCATAGACACTACTTCCAAGACAAAAACGAAACAAAAGAAAACAAAACAAAAACTCCCAACTAACAAATGAGCTATTTATGCACTTTGAAATGCTCCATAGACTAAAACCCTGTTCATGTCCTATTGTGCAGTGCATGGTTGTCTGACACTAATGTTTCCCTATCCACATGTGTAGTGTTGAGCAATACCTAACAGGCAAGTCTGTCCTGATATGGGGCTCACCTAATTCATCATATGTAAAGCGTTTTGGGGCTGTCTTAGTTCTCTGAGATCTTCTACAGTCCTTAATCTCTTTCTCATTAGAGTCCATTTAATCAGGAGACTCCTCTAGACAGGTTTCAGAATGCTTGGGGTCACTACAAATTTCTTCAACAAAAGGGTCCTCTAAGCCATAGTCATCAGAGGGGTCCGAACAATCTCTTGTATCCTCAAGGTTAGATTGACACAGTTCCCCAATGTCACCTGTCCTCCCTGTTTCATCAATATCAATCTCATTCAGATTTGGGTCGGGTAGCTGTTTCTCCGCTTCAGCCTCTCCCTCATGCCCATCTGGGGAGGGCACACCAACCCATGGCTCCCACTCCTCATCCTCACTTCCTGAGCTGTCCCCACAAACCCCAACATCCTCTTCTTCACTAGGTCCATCCCGACTGCTCAAACGGGGGCCAACATCCTGTCCGTCTTTAGTTTTCCTCTTCCTCAGAGTCCTTTTCAGCATCTCCTCTACAACTTTGGTACTTGGGTGTGATCTCAGCCTATGAGCAATGGGGAGGAGATGATTTCGGTGAAGAATCTTGATCGGCTCATCTCCATCTTCTGGCCTCAACCGGAAAACAGGCAGATTGGGTATTTGGCTTTCAACAATGTAGGGTACAGAACTCCACCTATCGGCCAATTTGTTTTCCTTGTAGCCCAAGGTTTCAGATTAACACTCTGTCACCTGGGCTAAGATGTGAGTAATGCACCTTCTGATCATACCTTTTCTTATTCCCATCATTCTTCTTCCCAGCAGTGGTTTCAGCCAATTCATATGCTGCTTTCAACTCTTTTCTCATGTTGTTCACATATCTCTGATAAGACTTAGTTGTAGAGCCATCACAGAAAATTCCAAAACTCAAGTCAATCAGCAGTCTAGCCTCACGCCTGAACATCAAATAGTATGGTGTATAGCCAGTAGCTTCATTTTGACTGCAATTATAAACATGCACAAGATGTCCAATATGTCTACTCCACTGATTTTTCTGCTTTGGCTCCAGGGTTCCCAACATATCCAATAAGGTCCGATTGAACTGTTCTGGCTGAGGGTCACCCTGGGGATGGTAGGGAGTGGTTTTGGATTTCTCCACCCCCAGCATCTCAAGCAACTCATGAATCAGCTGACTTTCAAAATCTCTGCCTTGATCAGAGTACATATGTCTTGGTAATCCATAGTGAACAAAATATCTTTCCCACAGCACTTTGGCAACAGTGGTGGCCTTTTGGTCCTTGGTCGGGAATGCTTAAGCGTATCTTGTGTAATGATCTGTGATGACTAAAACATTACAAGTATTGCTTGAATCAGGCTCAATGCATAAAAAATCCATACAGACCCAGTCTAATGGGCCACTGCTGCTCAAGTGAGATAAAGGAGCGACTCTCTTTGGAAGTGTTTTTCTTTGAACGCATCATGCACATGTTCGACAATATTGCTCAACATCCAGTTTCATATGAGGCCAATAAAACTGATCCCTGACAAAGGCGTAAGTCTTTTCAAAGCCTAAATGTCCACAGTCATCATGCAAAGACCTAAGGGCTGTCTGGTGTAATTTCCATTGCAATAACAACTGCTTATGCTTTGGCTTATTTGGGGCCTGTGTGTGTTGAAACAGGACTCCATCTTCCATCTTTAACCTCTTCCACTCTCTCATGAGCAGTGGATGGATGGTCTTTATGGGTTTTCTTGACCTTTCCAGCATCTTGCTGTTGAACAGCTTCCCATATGCCCCCCAAACATGGGTCGGCCTGCTGAGCTGTAGACAGGTCAGAGGAACTCAACTGAGGAAGAGAAGTGGTACTTAATGCGGAAAGATTACAGTATACCCTTGGGATAGATTTCATAATGCCACCTAAGTAGCCAACAACTTGAAAACTTGAGGAACAATTTTACTTGTCCACCTCAGACGACCGACACATGGCCTGAACACCTGAAGGTGAGATGTGCACCCAATCTTCTTTCCTCTCTGAGCTTGGATGAGGATGCCAAGAGAGGGCATCGGCATCAATGTTTTGCTTTCCAGGACGATACTTAAGACTAAAGTCATAAACCAACAAGGCAGCTAGCCAACGGTGTCCTGTAGCATCCAGCTTGGCTGTGGTCAATATATAAGTTAAAGGATTGTTGTCTGTTTGCACCTCAAATTTGACACCATAGAGGTAGTCATGAAGTTTATCGACCACCACCCACTTTAATGCTAGAAATTCCAGCTTATGTACTGGATACTTCTTTTTGCAAGGAGTGAGACTTCTACTCACAAAAGCTACTGGTCGCAAACTCTGGCCTTGATCCTGATATAGAACACCTCCAAGGCCCTCACAGCTAGCATCAATGTGTAGAGTATAAGGAAGACGTGGATCAGCAAAAGCTAACACAGGAGCTTTGGTGAGTCTGGCTTTTAGCTCCTTAAAGGCAGCCTCATAGCCATCATTCCATCTGTCATCAAATGGTTCTGAGGCACTATAGTACAACTTTTCTTCAGATTTCATCTTAGCTTTCTTTCCCACCATCTTATTTGGCAAGCAACCCTGCAGCAACTGGTTCAAGGGGAATGACACCTGTGAAAAGTCTCTTACAAATTTTCTGTAATACCCACAGAATCCCAAAAATGAGCATAACTCAGTTACATTACGGGGCCGGGGCCAGGAGCTTATGGCCTCTACTTTGGATGGATCTGTAGAGACTCCCTCTTGAGACACAATGTGCCCCACATAACTAACCGAGGTCTGACAGAATTTGCACTTGTCTAAAGACAACTTTAACCCCTCATCTTTCAGAGCCTCTCCTCATGTTCCTCAGAGGTCCTACCAAAAATGATGAGGTCATCAAGATACACTAAGACCTCCAATAAATTCATGTCCCCTACTGTCCTTTCCATAATGCACTGGAATGTCACAGGGGCACCAGATATCCCCTGTGGCATCCTCTCAAACTGAAAGAAACCTACAGGACATATAAAAGCAGTTTTTTCTTTGTCATCATCAGAAAGAGAAATTTGATAATATCCACTCCTTAAATCAAGTACACTAAACCATTTGCTCCCACTTAGGCAAGCCAGTGCATCCTCAGTTCGTGGTACTGTGTACTGATCTGGAATTGTGCATCGATTCAGAGTCCTGTAGTCCACGCACATTCGAATCTGCCCATTCTTTTTTCTCACAACCACTATAGGCGAGGCATAGGGACTACGTGATTCTGAAATAATGCCAGCACTCTTTAACTTGGCAAGGTGCTGTCTCGCATCTTCAATGTCAGCTGGTGCAAGCCGCCGAGCTCTTTCCCTGAATGGTTTATCGTCAGTCAACCTAATTTGGTGCTGGGTACTCCTGGCACAACCCACATCAAATTCCTGTTGTGAGAAAACATCACATCGGTCCAGCATTTTCTCCACCTGCCTCGTTTTCCACTCCACAGATATCGGTGAGTCACCAAAATCGAACGACTTTGCCATCAGCCGACTTTCAGGGGCATTCTCTTCTGTGAAAACAGAACTGGATATCATTTCCAATGGAAAAAGATGGGCAATGGGTGTGCCCCTCTTCAATGTAACAGGATGGGAAGAGACATTGTGGACTGTTACAGTGATTCTGCGTGACTGTAGAATGCTGGTGGCTTGTATCTCCGGCCTAACAAGTAGTTCCTCAGGGAAATGAGATTCTTCAGGATAATCTATTAGAAGCATAGTGCTAGAACTCTTGTGTGGATATTTAGGGATTCCTGTGACCCTTGCAGTCTCACCAGGGGATACTGTTACTGGTCTACTACCTGAAAACCACACAATACCTTGCTCAGTGTCTGTGGACTGATTTGGCATCACCATGACTTTCTCATAAGCATCTTTCATCACTGGGTGAACTATCAAAGTTGCAAGAAAGTCTTCCCCTACCTTTTCTTTGCATGATTCCAACAGCTTTTTCACCACTGAAGTGTTTGTTCCCACCAATATAGACACTTCACCCTTCATTATGGGATCAGGGCACACCAACACTAGTGCATCTATAGTCTCAGTTACACCAGTCACAGACCCCAGAAACTCAAGCCTTACAGACAAACAGCCATCATATGGATAACTCTGAGAACTTAGCCCCCAAATCTCCAAATTCTCAGTGGGAGTTAATGGCAGATGTTTCAGATATTTCTCATAAAAAGATCTGTACAAAAGGGTAATTTGTGACCCACTATCCAGCAAAGCTTTAGTGTAGATGCCCTCTATCTGAACAGGAAGGATAGAAGTAGGCCCTACTAATCCTGACGGAAGGGCAGTTTTGCTTTGTTCTAGTGTTTGACACTTTGTGGAACGTGGCTTTCCTGGAGCTACAGGCTGTTCCCCCCCGAGCCCCTAACTGGGTTCCCTTTGACCATGTCAGCTTAATGAGATGCTGGTTTACTTTTCACAGATTCTCCTCATTGCGACATTCACATTGGAAATGACCCTCTTCACCGCATTTATAACAGAAATAGCCGGCTCCACCCCCTGCCTTTACTGGCACCCCTCTGTCAGGAGGAGAGGCTGCTGCAGCCAAGCTGTGCATCTTTGGAAGTTCAGAGGGTGCAGAACCAGCAGCCGCTGTGGACAAGCGGGTTCCTTTACTTTTCAACCCCATAATTTCTTTCCTAAGTAATTCAATTTCAGTGTCACTTGATGGAACTTTGGGAGTGGGTACTGAGGACAAGGATACAGTTGCTTTGGCTACATTTCGGTTGTAAACCATGTTCTCTTCTTCTCGTACCTCTTTAAGAAGCTCAGCAAAGGAAGGCAGCTCACGTAATTCATGTGTCATTCTTAGGCGCAGTGCTACCATGTCATTTGGAAGGGCTCCTCGAATGATTTGTTGAATGCAGAGGCGATTCAGGTCAGAGTACTCAATGCCATTTTTGCGAAGCACCACATGCAGTAATTTGTCCAGCTTCAATATGTACACAGAGAGCTTTTCCCCCTCTTCCTGAAAAGTGCTTTTGAACCTCACCAGCAAATCTGATGCACTCTCTGTATTGCCAAATGCAGTTTCTAGAGCACTGAGGTAATCACCAGATGTAGCAGAGGGATTTCCAATCTTGACAAACCTCACGATATCTGAAGCAGGTCCCCTTAGTCATTCAACTAGTTTCTGTTTCTTCAATGAGTCAGAACACTGCCACTCTTCCAAGGTATGAGAAGTCTGTTCAGCCCATACGTCATACTCATCTTTGCCACTGGGCGTGGGAATCATACCTGAGAAAGTGTGCCGCTTTCTATAACTCTGGGCTTCAACTGATGGGGCAATGTGACATTTTTGCACTAGTGAGTTAATAGCTCCAACTAACTCAGCATTGAGTGTGACTGGTTGGGAGGCTGCACTCTGAATGTCAGCTTGAGATCTTCCTTCTTGCTGAAGAAAGGAAATCAACTTAGCCTGGAAATCATCTCCTTTATCAGTTACATGGGAATGGGGCATTGCGCTAACTACTTGTACAGGCCATGGACCTATTTCATCAACTATTCCTACTTTAGGTGGAACAGTAATCTTAGATAGCTGTCCAGAAGCTTCCACTAGCAAGAACTCTTGTTGTCCTGTGTCATCACAACATCGGTCGCGTACTTTTGTCCTACCAATGCCTTTAACTGTGTCTAAAACTCTGTAAACATCTGCCTCAGGAGTGTCTAGTGGTACCTGACTTAGAACAAGTGAATGCTCTAAAGAAATGAGTTTCTCATTGCACCAAGCTATAATTTTATCTGTATCCATGTTACTGTATGATGCTATGTGTCTGTTCAAGCTAATGAGAAAACAAAACAACAACAACAAAAAAAAGTGTCAAATATATTTGCAACTCTGTAGGCTATACCCTTATTATATGCAAACTGCCCAAATAATAAAGCCTTCTTACAAAAGCACAAATAGCAGTAAAACAAAATGCACAGAACACATCACCCTGGTCATACTCAGACACACAAAAAAAAAAGAATTAATAAATCCCGGACGAGCCCCCACAAATGTAGCCCTCCCACCTATGTTCAAGCTCGTTATATATTTTCTAAGGGATAGGAAAAAACCAGGGGGAGCGGCACATCAAATTTATACCTTTTAACCACTTACGCCAGTATAGGCCTACATTAAATTACCATATTCATTATGTTTATGACTGACACCACCAATGTCCTTATCAAACAAACACACAATCTCAAAATAGAAATTAGGAATAACAAGATTGAATTTATTAAGTAACTACTCTTTTAACCTTTTAACTGGTACCTAAATTATACCCACCCACAGTCTTTAACCATGACCAGTTTGTAAAACTACTCCCACGAATGTCTCACTGGTCAATAGCGACGTTGGTGCACATTCAGAATGTTGGCGCGCATTCGTTGGAGCTCATAGATCAATTCGCTGAATCAAAATGGCAATAAGCCCTGTGAAATATTTCACTCACGACTATCCAGGGGTCCCGTTGTAAGCGTGCAGTTGTAGAGGTCTGGAATCCGGTTATCCGCTTCCTTGAACTGCAGTCCACAAGGCCTCAAAGCGAAGATACAGCCACAAAACCCGCGACCCAGCTGAGAGAGGCCCACGTCCAAGTCACGCCACTGAATCTGGCCTGTAGAGTCTTTTTAGTGAACAAACTTCCCCACGACAACAGCTCACGCGTGGATAAGAGTCTTGTTTGGGCATACATCACACATCTCGTCGGGGAAAATCAACTTGCCCAGGCTATATATCAATAAACACTTAGTTTTCTAGTAGCCCACTCAATTTTTACTTATTCACATTCTGCCATCATTTTTTTCTTCCCCCCCTCTCAAAAGAACAACCAAAAACATCCATAATCTCATGGCTGTAGCGCCACTTTTCTGAATGGCAGGAATCCAAAACACAGTAGAACACATTTACATTTTAAGAGCAATTCTTTCACAAACATAATATTGATCAACCATGGAGGTACAAAGATTGTCTCTTTTTTTCTTTGCGAACTAAAATAAACATTAAAGGCTAATTTAAAAAAAAAGGGCACTACACAGGCTCTGAGCTTCTAGTGAATGTTATGTCCTTGATGTCATCTGTTATATGGAAGGAGATTCAGCAGGATTAAAAACAGGTTTCATTTTTGTTGTCGACTCAACTGCCATCACCTTCCATAGAAAGAAGGTGCTTAAATTCAGTTAAAGAGTTCTTTCAACATTTAAGTAATGAGAATTTTCTTGTCATAAAAAATATGATGTTCATTCATGTTTATTTATGTTCAGTACCACTTTGGATCCTAAACCCATACACTTGTACACTCGTTCGGACATGCTCATTCTTTAATGACTTTACCTTCATCTTGGTCAGGGTCACAGTGGATGTGGAGCCTATCCTGGGAACCAGGAATACACTATGACAGGAAACCAGTCTATCACAGGGCACCATGTACACGCACACCCCTAGGGCCAAATAGGTATAGCCAGTTCACATACTGTAATGTTTTTGGGAGGTGAGAGAAAACTAGAAAATGTTGAGGAAACCCATATGGACAATGTAAGCTTAGGTCTCGTTCAGACCAAAAGATACTTTCGAATAGCCAACCCAACCCCAGAACTTGTAGCTGTAAGGTGGCAATGCTACCTGCATAAAGATAATAAAAACAGCCAGATTGATTTCACTTATATGGCCAAGAGTTTGTGGACACCTAACCATCATTCCCAAATTTCCCCAAACTGTCAGATGCTCACAATTGTATAGAATGTTTTTGTATGCTGTAGAATTACAATTTCCTTTCAGTGAACTAAGAGGCCCAAACCTGTTCCAGCATGACAAAGTCCCTCTACACAAAGCAAGCTCCATGAAGCCATGGTGTGCCAAGGTTTGAGTGGAAGAACTCGAGTGTCCTGCACAGATCCCTGACCTCAACCCCACTGAACACCTTTGGGAACTCCAACTACACCCCGGACCTCCTCGACATCAGAGCCTGACCTCACGAATGCTCTTGTGGTGGAATGAACACAAATCCCCACAGCTACGCTCCAAAATCTAGTGGAAGGCCTTCCCAGAAGAGTGGAAGTTATCCTAATAGCACAAGGGGAATAAATCTGGAATGAGATGTTCAACAAGGCTATATGGGTGTGATGGTCAGGTGTTCACAAACTTTTGGCCGCGTAGTGTACCAAACAACAAGAGCAGTCAAAATACAGTTAAAAAGAAAAGGACATATAATCTTTTTGCTTCATGACAGGTTTACCTCGTAGAACATTAAAGCAAATTTGTGAACTAGAGAGGCATAAGATAGATAACATAAGCACTGGACAGGCTTGATATTCCTGGGGGAAAAAAAATTACAAATTGACTTTGTTATCTCTCATTGACTCATGATTATCATATGAGTTGTCTATCCTGTCCTTATACAAGTAAGTAATTATTGTACCCGCAATATTTTCATTGGGTTCCATTGAAATCTTGTCCTGATTAATGCCTTTAAAGGAGAACTGAAGTCATTTTTAAACTTGTTTTATTTTTAATTAATGTTATTCAATTACGTTTTCGGTTTTAGTAACCTTATATCGTGACTCGTATTGGCAACTAATTGCAATTAAATATT
>JAOEHJ010000013.1:6943088-6957409 GCA_025447855.1 Potamarius usumacintae
TCCCCCTCACATCAGAATCTGGTCTTCCCAGGCAGTCTCCTGTGAGGGGGATTTTGAAAAGTATTCAATTTCAATCACACTCAAGAAAAGTATAAATACACCAAATTAATAGGATGTATTTTCCTTCCTCGCAAATGACTGATTGACCTCCAATATTCGTGCAATTCTTGGTCGACTTCTTTTGTGTTGATCTGGATTGTTGCACAAAAAGCACCACTTACGATTTACATTCTGATCATGATATTTAGTTTGATATTCCACGAGTGAGATCTGAATTTGGTAAGATGGAACTCATCATGGAATGACCTTCAGAAAAATCTGAAATTCAAAATCTTGAAGTTATTTATGGGACCACAATGGAAATAAGTGTTTTAGTTTCATGTATTTAGTTCAACTGTACATTCGTATATTGTTGTACTTGTATGTAATTTTACCTTAATATCTATCTATCTATCTATCTATCTATCTATCTGTAAGAGAATGAAGAATTTCAGTCTGTATTCTCATTTTTTAAATTTGTTTTGCAGTGTTCTTATAAATCTTATCTGTTTTGTCCTCGGTCTTAAAGTTGTTTGTGGTATCTATTGCGCTGCCTTCTTGGCCAGGATATATATATATTTTTTAAATCTCACTGCGACGAATCTGGCTCAAGAAATGTTAGTTTTTTTTCCTGCAAAACACTGCACCGGTTACAAAATATTGGCTCCCCACAATCAATATTTGATGAAACCTCAAATAGAGAGAATCTGTACTGAGCCTTGTAATGCCTCTGAGGACCTTGGACCGCAGAACATTTCGAGCTCCTGTATAATTTTAGGTTTTCACATGTGGACAGCCCTCTTGAATTTAGACTACAATTTTCAATATGGTTCGAATTTGGAAACAGGATCCAGTGAAAAGCATTGATTTTATGTCCCAGTAGTGGTGCTGTTTTAGTTCAAATGCTTGTTTAGGGCCAATATTCATTCATCTTCAGTAATCATCATCATTCATTCATTCATTCATTCATTCATCTTCCTCACACATAAATCATTGTAGGTTAAATTGCACCTCGGTGTGTATGCTGCTTTGCAATGAATTTGAGGTTAAATTTGAGGTTGCATTTAACAGAATGGAAAAAAGAATCCTGTAAGCTCCTTATGTACACTCTGATTGTCGAAGTGTTATGTTATATTTATATTTATGATGTTGTGAACAGGCTGTGTGGTCTGGGGCATGTCCAGAGTGCACCATTGATGCTTTTAATGGTGTTTATGTGATGGAATGATGAACCAAATCCATTGAACATCACCTTTTCCATGCCCTAGATTAGTGTACTACTTAGTGTGTAAAAGAAATTGGGATTTTTTTTTTTTTTTGGCTTTGGGTGATGTGAAGAACATTCAGGAGAACAGAAGTCAATGGAAACACTTTCACATCAACCCTTCTCTCTTTCCCATACACACACATGTGGGTAATTTCAACATGACGTCTGACGTAAGGAAAGTTTGAATGTCTCTTCGGGGATTCTGAGAGATCGGCTTCGTCCACATTGGCTCCTGTAGGACAGTGTTACCACGGTTACAGGAGGAGAAGGGGTGTGCTTTTGATTGACAGGTTGGAGTCCGGCCTCTCAGTCATAAACAGGAAGTCCAGAGCTTAACCTTGTCCAGCTGGAGAAGGACTGCTTCATATGTCAACCTTATGGTATGCCGTCGCTCTCTCTCAGTTTCTCTCTCTCATTTAGAAATCCTGAATCAGTGTGGACGATGAACTGGTGGACAATATTATCTATAACGCTGGGCTTTTCCTTCTCGACAGGCGTTTGCGTGAACGTGTGGGCATGTTTTTCTTTTCTGGTACGGATCAAACATCCGCACAAAGATAGTAATATCTGACATCATGAAAACAAATTAGAAATGAAACAAAAGGTTTTCTTTTGGTTACTGGAATTAAGGATGGAGTCAGGTTCTGGTGCCGGCATTAATACTTACATCTTCGCAAGAATACTAAGAGAAATGTGTGTGTGTGTGTGTGTGTATTTCCAGGTTCTTGGGTTTCTTGACTGTGCTTCAAAGATCACCTTATTCTCTCAGTCTGAAACTAATGACCAGTACATCTTATACATTGTAGTGTGTTCATTGTATATGAGCATCAACATGCAACTCATATGTTTGGTTAAAACAGAAGCATTTCTGTTCATTGTGAATTGGCTTTCAGTGTTTGTATACTGGCAGTCAAAAGATTTTGAATCCTTTAATTTTATTTCTTTATTTATTTTTTGGCCAATAGTTTACAAACCAGTAAAACCAGTGGATATCAGGCTCTGCCCACATAATGCGTTTTATTCTATCCACATTCACTGGATATGAGCAATTGTGTGCTCTGATTGGCTACTCTACAACTAGGCTATCAGCTCATATACTGTGAGTAGAGAAAAACAAAATGGCGGAGCATGTTGCTGAACCAACCGAGGACGAAACAAAACTCTAGTTGAAAGCAAAACCCCCTAAAATACACAAAAAAAGCAACAAAATACACAATGAAAGTATTTGATGGTAAGAACGTGTTTTTTTTTGTTTTTTTTTCAAGAATTATTAGAATAGCATTTTTCACAAATTGCTACTGTCATTTAGCTGGTTTGTTTACATTCGGAGCGGAAATGATTTTGTCAGACATTTTGTTTAAAGTTTTTATTTATCGAATTTGCAAGCAATAAAAATAAAAATGCTCTGTTTCTCAAAATCCAGTGAATGTGGATAGAATAAAACGGTTATTCCACTCAATCTTGTCGTACATGGATTATAGCTATCAGCTCATGTGCAACTTGATTTCGTGGAATAACTGTTAACTAGTTCAAAAATGCATCACTTTTGCTATGTTTACACCAACTCTCGAGTTTTCAAGCTCCAAAAACGAAGCCTTTTCAAAACGCTCCTGGCCTCATTTTCGTCTCAACACTCCAAGGTAGCGTTTTAGTCCGGACGGATGAAAACGGATATGTCTGGAAACTATATATCCTAGTACGTGACGATTTCTGGAAGAAAACAAGCAGGATCAGCTGTTTATACTGACACGTGCATGCCCAGTGTATGTCGATGGTCATGTGATATGCGTTTTCAGGTGTGTTAGTACGGATGGAGCGAAAACGCTTGTCTGGATGAAGATCATTTTCATTTAAAATGCCGCTTTAAAACTAAAACGTACAAATGAGGGCGTAGCCTCAGTATCCACTCTTAGAGTGGTTATGCTAAGACTGTAAGTCGAGATTTTTCTTCGTTATTGCTTTTGTGATACAGTGTTAGTATCGGTTGCAAGGCAAATATATGCACGTATGTCCAAGTGCATAATTGGATCGATCCAGATTTGCCTTTTCCAGTTACATGTAGAAAGCCACACATTTCTCAGTTCACTTACACCTCCGGGTTGTTGTTGCAGATTACGGATGTAACCAAATATGAATACATTATTCAGAATGAACATCTAATGTATTCATTTTTTCAAAGAAGCTTGCCACAAAGTTTCTAACAGCATCTGGTTGAATAAGCATACACGAGTGAGCAAGTGGTCAGATATAAATCTTGTGGGGCAAAGAAAGACCTCATTTGTGAAAACAACATAACATGATACATAACTGCATGGTCAGGGATGCAGGAGCTGAAATAAGGCAAGTTTGTTTGAATTTTCGGAAATGGAATCAGCTAAATATCTTTGCCAGGTACAAGCAAAAATATATGTGGGATCAGTCCCATGGATATCTCTCGTGATGTAACTGAGGTTGAAGTATCAGATGCTCGCTGGCCATGCTGTGAAAATTATCCATGTAGACGCTCATCTAAGTTTCCAAATCTGTCATCGCTTAACTCTTGAATATTTTCTATCATGAATACTATCATTAAAAAGCTCATAATTTCTGCTTTCCAAAGAAATGTATCTCGTTAAGATATGTACAGTACTTTGGGAGTAACGGCAGGTTGAAGTTGGTACAACAGAGTTCACACTCTGCTCGCGGGACGTCGGGAAAATGCCGGTGCTTTTTGAGTCACAGGAAAGCGGTCAGGCTCTCTCTCTCTCTTCTGATCGATTTCCGACTGGATTACTCGTGAATATCAATCAGATAACTTTTATAGGGATGTTCTCTCACTCTCGCTGTTTCTGATGAAGTATTCAGCAAAATTTTCCATCTGCTAGTTTTGATGTTATATGTCACGGGAGACTTGAAGTGAGTTTTCATAGCTTTACCTACTTGTTTTTTCGAATAAAACTGATTCATGTGAATAAATAACTATTTTAGAATACAACTGGAGTTGTTTTGATGAAAAATATTGAGATCTCAGTGGTTGGAATGATATTTTAAAAAACCAGAAGTCAGAAATGTGAGCGTCAATTTCAATTCAGTTAATGTGAATTGTTTATTGGATGTGGATCACAGAGTTTTTTCGAGGTTTGCCTTGAAAGCTGTGAATATTATCATTTATATTCTTTCATATAAACACTAGTAGGCCCTACTTTTGAGAAATACAAAGGCCTACAGAGCACAAACAGGGTATTAGAAATAATCTTTTATGACTAATCTTTTTTTATTGAGTGTACCGATTTAACGTTTTACCCAATTAGCATAATTCATACGAATTAAATAGTAATTTACATAATTTGTTTTTACTCATTTTTCAAACTTTGTATTCAGTATACAACCATCTGCTGCTAATTTCCATGTAAATATCTTGAAAAATAGAAACATTATCAAGAAAAAAAAGTTTAATCTCATTGGTTAATGAGGCCCATTCTGGACCATGTGATTCTCATACAAAATATTACGGCAGTTTTCTAAAAATTAAGCCATTTTTTCAATCTTTGATTTGTAATATCTCAAAAACGGATAAACATATTTTAATTCTGTAAAAAGTATGTTGTTTTGCATTCAGTTCTGAATTCAATGAAAGCAATTTCAAGCAATTTGGAATCAAATTTGAATTTTCACCTGATATGCCTACTGTCAGAACCACAATTCATCGATCATGATGGATAGACCAGTGCTGTCATTTCTCCCTCGCTTTTTCTCCAGTGGTTTCCAGTGTTTCCAAGGACATCGTGGTAGGGATCAAATGTAATTAAAAGATATAGAAACAAATAAAAGCGTCGTAAGCTGTAAACAATAAGGACGACATCAAAAAAATAATTGCTAACCATGTGTCGAATAATGTCGATATTGTTTAATTGAAAAATCTCAGTCTCAATTTATGGAATATGAGCTGATTGCACACACAGTGGTTCGCAATTTACCTTTGAAGACTCACAAATGCGATTAATATTTGAAATGTACATGTGTGTGTATGTGTAATTTGGTTGGTTAGTGCCTTCTGGGATTAGATGGAAAATATACAGGTCTGTGTTCTCTTCATGAATGATTACTTAAGTTTTCTGTATTACAAACCAGCACGTGTCTGCTGAACAAAGACGTACAGAACTCAGAGAGAGAGAGAGAAATAAAAATGAGAGAAAGAAGAATATAAAGAGAGAGATGCTTTGTTGAGATGTGATCAGGCGTAAAGGGTGTTGGAGGTCGCGACCCTGGCGTTGTCACTAGCATGCAGCCCACCCAGCATGCTTGTGTGTGCGTGTGTAGGGTTTCAGCAGCGCAGCGGGGCGACGGTTCTAACAGCAGCACTCACACTGATGCTCTCCAGCTATAAAAGCAACGACACACACACACACTCACACACACACACACACACACATATATTCATCTATTCGTCTCACTTCTTTCTCGGTGCCTGTACAAGTTCAGACACTGTACCTGGCACATTTCCCATAATTCCGAAGTCCATTTTGTGCCACTGGAGTGAGGAATGATAGGAAAATGTGCTCAGTTTGACGTTTGTGCCATTGAGGAAACGAGAGAGCAGGAAAATAAACGTTAGCTGTTATGTGTCAGTGCAGATATGTTTCAGTTTGCTTATGTTTAAACCGGTTAGGCCACACACCTACAGCAGCTCACTCATACACTTAGCAGAGACTCACACACCAGCTTAATCTTGCTGTCCTGTTTGGGTCCACAAAAGATCAAACTTTATCTCCTGCAGATTCCTGATCCTTGGTTTCCTGGGCTGTGCTTCAAATGCCACCCTGCTTCCGATTCCCTCATGTGACAATCATGTCCACTTCTACAATGTAGCAATCAAAGTTTGGATTTGAGAACTGTCTTGCAAATTGACAATAATTCTGAAAAACAAAATTCGTTTCCAGCAAGTTCTGTTCTGTGAAACCGTGAAGATGATGGCAAAAAAAAACCGCTGTGTAATGGAGAGATTTGAGCCTATGCATATTTGCTCTTTATAGCCGTCTGTCATTTGCACGGGCCATTTAACGAGGTATGAATTCTCTTTTCCACTCCGACTTCGTCTGTCTACTACCTGGGAATGCAAATGCAACAAACAGTTCAGGACGCACATGAAAGCCGGTTTAGATGCACTTGGGATGATGCACTTCTAAATGCAGGGATATGACTTACTGTAGGCCTGTCATTGTTTATATGGAAAAACTTTTTCTCTCAGGTTGTTTTTTTGCATGCCACTTTTTCATTCAAGTTCTTAATGTACATTTGTAACAATTTTAAAGAAAAGAGGTGGATGGAAAACAACTTCTTCTTTCAGTTGCTCCTATTAAGGGTCACCACAGTGGATCTGTTCCGCGTATTTGATTTGGCATAGGTTTTACACCGGATGCCCTTCCTGATGCAACCCTCCCCAGTCTATCCAGGCTTGGGACTGGCACTAAGTACGCACTGTCTTGTGTAACCCCAGTGGCTGGGTATTTCACCTAACCTTCATGTCTTTGGACTGTGGGGGAAACCGGAGCACCCGGAGGAAACCCACACAGACACAGGGAGAACATGCAAACTCCACACAGAAAGGCCCCTGTCGGCCATGAGGTTCAAACCCGGAACCTTCTTGCTGTGAGGTGACAGTGCTAACCACGACACCACCGTGCTGCCCGAAAGAGGTGGATGGAAAATACGTACTATTAATAGTTGTATCTTTTGACAAAAGCCGAGGCTTGCGTGTGATTCTAAATGTCTGCTTCTATTGCAGGGAAATAGCAGCCATTTATTATATCATCTTAGAATTTAAACTGCATTAAATGATCACCCTTATTATTTTCCTAGCTTAAGTTGCTTTCTTTCTTTTTACTCTCCTACCCAGCAGACACCCCGGCCTACAAATATGACCGCTATGGATAACAACACTCACCCATCTCACACATCGACACATTCACTTTCAACTGATTATTGATACACCACACCGGGCTCCAATCTCACACACATCCTAACTCTTCTTATCCTAATATTCATTCAGTGCAAAGTATCGAATGAGCTCTACATTTTGCATCTGAATACCAAGATAGTTTGCAATTCTGTGGTTTTTTTTGTTTTGTTTTTTTTAAATCTCATTTGTAATTTGCCTGACCTTCTGCTCAAGACTATATTTTTGCAAAGTACTTTTTTATGTTTGCTTGTTTCTACTCTCAAGAAAAATATCACCCATAACTGCAGCTGTCTCAGTCACCTGAAAGTCTACTTCGCCATTAACGTGGATGCAGCATGGGTGTTAGACTGGCAACAAGCGCTAGCATGTCAAGGTTGGCCAGAAGGGGTACAAGAACAGCAGACTGCGATGCTCAAAGCCATGTTCATGCAACTGTCTAGCACACTGTTACTGTCACTCGCTGCAACGGTGGCACCATTACCATTTGCTCCCCTACTCATTGGACACCCGGACATATATCCCAGTGATTGTGCTCAATGTAAAGGATTCTTGCTTCGATGCTCCTAAGATGAAGTCTCCAAACAACACAAAGTGGCAAAATTCAGAATTCTACTTACAGACAAGGCACTCACCTGAGCAACAGCAGTCTGATCAAAAGGAGAAGTGCACAACTCATCATAGGTCCGCTTCATTGAATTATTTTCATCATTTTTGATTCCTCACCTGAAAGCAAGGAAATTGGAGAAATTGAAAGAACAACTCCTATCTGTCCACCGCAGGGCCACCAAGTTCGCACAGGAGTTTAGAACGCTTGCCATAGACAAGCGATGGTCTCAAGGCTTCCCATCAACAAGGTCTGAGTTCAGCCATACTTACTTGAACTCACATGTTGAGATGAACAAATGTCTCTATATTCCATGATTAACTTCTCCATCTACCTGGACCAACTCCTGAGAAACTATCATGGTCCCAAAGTGGCAGAAAGTGCCATTCATAACGCCAGCCTTGCAGAAAGCATGCAGATCGGCCGAGCCAAGCTCACTGCTATGGAGCGCAAAAGACATTGAAGGTCTGGACTTTTCTTCTATTGTGGTTATGCTCAGGACTGAGTAGCACAATGCCTTTCACATCCCTCACCACATTCATCACAGCTGCCTATGGAGTGGATCAGCCCCACCAACCACTTACACTTACCTCTTGTTTCTCATCTTCACAAGCATATTCCATTCCTGTTCAGAGAAGGCATTCTCTACTGTTGTAGCACTGATTGACTCCAGTGTGGCTAGTAGTTTACAGAACCCTTGCTGAAAAGCTCAACATCAGTGTCCTACCTTTGAGAATCCTCTTCATGTCCATGCCTTCGATGGAGGTCCCATAGGAGGCGCAAGATCCAAAATTCACTGCACCAATCCCCTCATGTTTCAAGTCAGCACCTTGCATCATCTCATTTCTATGAACTGTCACCAAGCAGTAGCTTAGTGAAATATATTATGCAGGGAGACACCCTTACTCCCTACATGTTCATAATAGCCATAGACTACATGATGATACAAGTGGTGGATGGAAAGGACATTGGCTTCACCCTTCAACCTTGACGCAATTCCCAGTACCCTGCTGAAAAGGTCACAGATGCGGGCTTCAGTGGTGATCTGGATCTTTTGATGGACACAGTATTGTTTTGTCTAGAAAAGGCAGCAAACTCCATCGGGTTGCACCTCAACGAGTCAAAGACCAAGTACATGGGAGTCAGCACCCACCCAAATGATCTAAAAACTCTAAGAGCATGAAATGGAGAGTACAGGACTTTGTCTACCTTGGATCCTGGACGAACAGTTTTGAACATGACTTTGAAGTTCAGAAAGCTAAGGTCTGGCAGGCGTGCCATCAGATGAAAAAGATATGGAAGTCATCAGTGAGAAGAGAGTTAAAGATCAGACTTTTCCAGGCCACAGTAGAATCCATTCTCCTGTATGGGTCGGAAACAAGGGCCATACCTAAAGCCCTCGCAAAGTGTGTTGACAGCTGTTATACAAACATGCTATGAATGGTGTTCAACATCAGCTGGTTTGACAAGATCAACAACAAAATAGTCTTTGGAAACCAACCACCAAAATTCAAGAGAGGAGGATGAAGCTCGCAGGGCACATAAGACGACATGACGACCTACTGGCACACAAGCTGCTGTTCTGGAACCCGAAGCATGGAGAGCAAGGATGCAGGCATCCCCACCTTACATTCTTTGACATGATTTTTAGGCACACTGAACTTGACAGTGTTGCTGAGATAGAGAGCCTGCTGCTAGATGGACATGTGTGGCGGTGTACCATAGAATACCATACCATACGTTGAAGCTGCCATAAGTAAGTAAGTAAGAAGCATCCCATTGTCCTTGGCTTTCCCTGTATGTGGACCAACAACCCCCATATCTCCTGCGCCAGAAGCAAGAGCATTAGCTGGTCACCACAATGCCTGTAAAAGTACCTTCATGTACCTCACATTCTGACCTCAAACATTGAAAATCCTGACTCCTCTTCCAAAATGGAAATTCCCCATTATCACGGGTTCACCAAGGTGTTCAGTAAGGTCAAAGCCAGTGGTTTGCCTCCCCATCATTTCATATATCACATCTCAAGCTTCCTGGATGCAACGGGAGATGAATATCTAAACCAGGAAATGCATCTTTCCTCCTTGATCATGC
Organism: Potamarius usumacintae; assembly: GCA_025447855.1. Lineage (NCBI taxonomy): Eukaryota > Metazoa > Chordata > Actinopteri > Siluriformes > Ariidae > Potamarius > Potamarius usumacintae. Next base: position 6,953,031 of record JAOEHJ010000013.1, read on the forward strand.
AATTCAAAAGAATAAAGCACAAAGATTTTCAACTACATCTTACAGAATGCACTGACGTGCATGTGATTGTTGTCTCAGAGAATATCAAAGTTTTTTTTTTTTCTCATAAAATCAGCCATGGCGGTGAAACTTGTTTGATTTCTTTAAAAAATAAAAAAAGCTTACATATCATGCATTTCATTCGGCAATGTTACTGTTAAGTCCATTCTAGTTATCTAGCCATCTCATACCCTTGGGTTTATTGCCATCAAATCTACAGTCAGCCAAGAAGCTTTTGTTTCCAATTGGCTAAATGGATCATTGACCATTGTTGTCTATAGCGGATCAGCTACAAAATGTCTTTGTTGGTGAATTCATTGTTTTCCTGAACCACATTACCCATAAGCCTTCATTTTTCTTTCAAGCCTTGCTGCTGTGCTTTGCATTTTCTGCTGAACTTTCTCTGTCTATTACTCATGTTCAACCCACTTTAAAGCTGAAAGGTGATGGTAGTGGCATCCCTTCGTCTTGTATTTCCACTCCGACATGCACTGTCAGGGCAATCACCAAGTGAAGTGACTGCACCATTTATTACCTCCACCAACATTGTTGGATGAGGTTATGTTTTGGCCTCCGTTTGTTTCTTTGTTTGTCCTTTTCCAACATAACTCCAGATATGCTCCAGATATGATCCAGATTCTTGCAAGAATTTAAAAAGATATCTCTGGATTCTCGGGGTTTTGGGTTAATGGTGGTGTGTGAATTCTGGCTCTGTCAGTTCTTCAGTCTTAGCAACAAGTTCAGAATTTTTCTCAATCCACTTGTTCAAAACACACAATGTGTTTTTTAATCCTTTTTGTACAGGTATTATTTTTATTTGTACCTGAAGGTTATGATGGTTACCTTTGCCAACTTTGTTGGAGGAGGTTATGTTTTCGCCTCTGTTTGCTTGTTTGTCTTCCCAGTATAACTCAGAATATAGTGAATGGATTTGGATAAAATTTGGAGGAAAGGTGAGCCATGGGCCAAGGAATAATGAATTATATTTTGATGCAAATCTGGGTATGTATGCAGAGCCAGGATTTTTATATTTATTTTTGTCTGTTCCCAACATAGCTCAAAAAGTAATGAATGGATTTGGATAAAATTTGGTGTACAGCTTTGGTAATATCCGAGGTTCAAGTGATTTTGATTTTGATGTTAATTATATGTGGCTTGGTGGAGGTATGCACTCTCCCAAGTGCCCTTCTAGTATTGAATGTGACAATGTTGCTGTAAATTTTGGAATCAGTGAAACACAAGATAAGAAAATAATCAATAACAAGGTGGTGTGATGCATCCTAAGGCATTGTGTTACCACCTTGAAGTTGACTATTTTCCGATAACATGTTATGAAGTGTGCAGGCATGTAGGAAAAATACCGATATACAGGGTTTCTTGTAGTAAATTGACATCCATTGAGACATTAAATGTAAAACTGCATGAACATAAACAGTATGGTGAATGGTTCTAAAACATGGTGTATCTACAGTAAACGGACAGCACTGCTCTATCCACATACCTATACACCCACTAATAAAATCATCTGTAGGCAGTCTGAAAAAAATAGCACAAATCCACAATGAATTGAATAGTTAAAGTTTTTGGATTGTGACTGAGTATAAATTTCAGGGCAGCTAAAGTGGAACAAATTGGCCCATTAGGGTTTTAAATGCCATCACTCACTCACTGAATCTCCTCCTTCACTCACTCACTCCATCATTCTCTCTCTCTCATTCACATTCTCTGTCTCTCCCTTTCTGTCACTATCTCCCTACTTGCCTTCTCTCTATATATATTTTTGTCTATTTTTCTGTCTCTTTCTATTTCTCTCTCTCTTCCACTCATCTCTCTTCACTTCTCCCTGAAATCATCCTCCCATTTCTCTTAAACCACACACACACACACACACACACACACACACAGAGCCCTCCTGCTTGCCATCTGTTGATAATTATGGGTTTGTCTCCAGTGAGTGTGTGATATTTAATATTTCCTCAGCACTTGGACAAATAAGCTGGAAAAGCTGTGAGGAGTCGAGATAGAGAGAAAGTGTGTGTCCTAGCTGGACAACTTGCCATTCTCAACTTTCCATCCAGACCTATTGGCCTATGCCTCTAAACCAAAAAAGCCCAGCTCGCTTGCTCTCTCTCTCTCTCTCACACACACGCGCGCGCATCAAAACCCATCAGTGCAACCACAGAGACTTACAGAGTGAACAAATATTATAAATCACGTTTAAAAGGAGATGTAAAAATAGAGCCACCACACACACACACACACACACCACGAGTGTGTTTTGAAGGTGGATGAGCAGTGCGCACTATAAGAAAAAACCCAGAGCACTCACTCATACAGTATCTACAAAGCTACTTTTGTGTGCGCGTGCGTGTGTGTGTGTGTGTGCATAAGTGTGTGGCTGACTCCAAAGGAGGGCCTACGGCTTATTTAGCACACAGCAGTATAACGGAAAAGGTCAAAAGTCACACTGCAGGTTGCCAGGACCACCAGTAAGTGTGAGAAGTGGAGAAAAAGGATGCTGAAGGATGGGAGGGGCTTCATTTTAACAATTATAAATAATAATGAGGTGAGTATGAATAATAATGAGGTGAGTATAAATGGCACAAAATGGATGTATGAATTTCATATAATTGTTGCAACCTCTTCTCTCTCTCTCTCTCTCTCTCTCTCTCTCTCTCACACACACACCTTAATTCGACCCAGTAATCTTAATTAGCCTATATATAAAGTTGCAGTATTGCGAAAGTATGAATGAAAGTGCACAAAGTGTTTTTACAAACAGGCCTAAAGAACTTTTGGTTGAAGGCAGAAACATGATATGCTACTTTTAGTTTTATTTATTTATCCTTAATTTTACCAGGAAGGTCCCATTGAGAGCCAATATCTTTTCTTCCAGGGAGTCCTGGCCAAGTGTTAGAAACATTATTAGATTCAGTCTAAAGTGGATCATGATCATAAACCGGTCCTTTTCTTTCAGTCTACCGTACATACATGCACTTAACTCGCAAACTGTCTCGATGTACATTATTACATGACTTTAGGGACCACTTTTTAAGTCAAGTCAATTTACTTGTATAGCGCTTTTAACAACAGACATTGTCGTGAAGCAGCTTTATAGAAAAATGAAGGTTTTAAACATACGAACTCACAAATTTTTACCCAGTAAGCAAGCCTGAGGCAATGGTGGCAAGGAAAAACTTCCCGAGAAGTCATGAGTAAGAAACCTTGAAAGGAACCAGACTCGATTCAACTCAACTCAACTTTGTCATGTCGTTCTCAAGGGACCAAGGTGCTGAGACAGTGCAAGCAAGTATCAAGACAAAAGAGTCAATGTTAAATGTCGCAAGAGCTGGTAAAGAGCTGTGCAAACATCACATAACACAACCTTATATAAGATGACATAAGATAAAAAGACATGGGTTCCCCCTCCACTCTGTCTGTCCCTCTGAGTTACATGTCGATCCTGAGATCGAGATGCTGACCTCTTCTGCTCCTCAGACCTGCCTGATCCATCCTGATGCCTTATGTCTGGCTGGAGTCTCATCGCATTGCTCCTGTGGAGGATGGCCTCATAGGGACAATCGAAAGTCACACTTGGAAGATACTCTGGACACTTACAGTAATGCTTTTATGTCTGAGGATTACAGTTAACTTGCTAACTTTCACACTGCAGTTGTCAAGAACAGTTTTGCACTCAAGTTACCATCAATGAACAGTTTATAACTTCAACAAAACAGACTTCATGTTAAAACTATAATTAATTTCCTGGTTTCGTGGTTATACTTTGTGACTCTCTAGGACACAGTTCTAGAAGTGAGTTATTTATAATCACGTTGTCTGTCATCACCCAGATGAGGATGGGTTCCCTTTTGAGTCTGGTTCCTCTCGAGGTTTCGTCCTCATGTTGTCTGAGGGAGTTTTCGTTGCCACCGTCACCACAGGCTTACTAATTGGGGATAGATTAGGGATAAAATTAGCTTAAGTCTTTTGAATTTCTGTGAAGCTGCTTTGTGACAATGTCGATTGTTAAAAGCGCTATAAAAATAAACTTGACTTGACAAAAAAAACAAAACCCTAATATCTCATACACACCCTAAAACAAAACACAAAATGTAACCTTTCTTCATCTGGGTGATAAGAGATAGCGTGATTATCAATAACTCATTTCTCTTCGGGTGTCTGAGATGGTCAAAAAGTGCAATCATGTAACCATGAAACTGATGATAGTTTTAACATGAAGTCTATTTTTTTTTTAAATCAACTGTTCACTGTTCAATCTTTTTAGACCAGTAGTTAGGTTTCTGGGGCACCACAAACAAGGTACTGGGCTAATAAATGTA
>JAOEHJ010000013.1:6975670-6988977 GCA_025447855.1 Potamarius usumacintae
GCTGGGATAGGCTCCAGCTTGCCTGCGACCCTGTAGAACAGGATAAAGCGGCTAGAGATAATGAGATGAGATGAATGAAAATTCTCCACACATTCTCTTTTGGTGATAAAGGGGACAGGCACCCTCTTCTTCCACAGCCACACCTTTGTAATGTGTGCAGGATGTGGTTTTGCATTGTCTTGGTGAAATGTCCCTGGAAAAGATGTCGTCTTGAAGGCAGCATATGTTTCTCCAAAAATATACTTTTCTGTATTGATGCTGCATAACAGAAGTGCAAGTTACCTTTGTCAAGGGCAGTGACACAACCCCATACCATGACAGAGCCTGTCTTCTTACAAAAAAGACCTGGAATACCGATTCATCTGACCATAATACAGGCCCATCCCAGATGCTTCTGAGACCAGAGAAGTTAATGGCTCTTATTGACATAATTAACATAAGGCTTCCTTTTGCACAGTAAAGTTTTAACTGTCATTTGTGTATGTAACTCCGTATTGTAGCTTGACAAAGGTTTGCCAAAGTAATCCCGAGCCCACGTGGTTATATCAGCTAGATATGAATGACGGTTCTTGATGCAGTGTCGTTTGAGGGATCGGGGATCATGGGTGTTCGGCTTAGGCTTGTGCCCTTGCCCTTTATGCACCAAAATTTCTCCAGATTCATTGAATAATTTAATGATATTATGCATCATCGAGGGTGAAATATCCAAATTCCTTCCTGTCTTTCTTTGAGGAACATTGTTTTGAAAGATTTCAATAATTTTCTCATGCATTTGTTGACAATCTGAAGATCCGTGGCCCATCTTTGCTCCTCAAAGAGTCGGCCTTTTCTCAATACTGATTTTGGACCAAATCATGATCACAGTCACCTGTTGACATCACCTGTGTCAAATCATGTCATTATTTAAATGTTTTACCTCATTACTAGTTCTAACATGCCCCAGTCACAACTTTTTTTGGAATGTGTTGCAGGCCTGAAACGCAGGAATGGATGTATATGAACAAATGAAAGGAAGTGGACCAACAAAACATGAAATATCTTGCGTTCATATTGTATACAATGAAGTACAAGTCAAAGTAAAATTAGAAATCACTGCTTTCTTTTTTTATTTGTATTTTCCATACCATCTCTACTTTTTCTGATTTGAGGTAATGAAATCATACAATATATATGTATATATGGAAAAAACAAGAGGCCACTGCAAAATGATCAGTTTCTCTGGTTTTACTATTTATAGCTCTGTGTTTGAGGAACATGAACATTTTTGTTTTCTTCCATAAACTACTGACAACGTTTCCTCCAAATTCCACAGAAAAATGTTGTCACTTAGAACATTTAATTGCAGAAAATGACAATGGGTTATGGTGGTGTAGTGGTGAGCACTGTTGCCTCACAGCAACAAGGTCCTGAGTTTGAGCCCAGCGGCTGATGGGGGCCTTTCTGTGTGGAGTTTGCATGTTCTTCCAGTGTCTGTGTGGGTTTCCCCCACAGTCCAAAGACATGCGGGGTAATGGGTGGCTATAAATTGACTGGAAGTGTGAATGGTTGTTTGTCTCTATGTGTCAGCCCTGTGATGATCTGGTGACTTGTCCACGGTGTACCCTGCCTCTTGCCCATAGTCAGCTGGGATAGACTCCAGCTTGCCTGCAACCTTGTCCAGGATAAGCAGCTACAGATAATGGATGGATGGACAACTGGTCAAAATAACAATAAAGATGAAGTGTTTTCAGACCTTGAATAAAGCATAGAAATCAAGATTATATTTAATTTTAAACAACACAAAACTAACGTTTGAACTTAAGATGAGTTCAGAAATCAATATCTGGTGGAATAACCCTGACATTTAATCACAGCTTTCATGCATCTTGGCATGCTCTCCACCAGTCTTTCACATTGCTCTTGGGTCACTTTATGCCACTCCTGGTGCAAAAAAATCAATCAGCTCAGCTTTGTTTGATGGCTTGTGTCCATCCATCTTCCTCTTGATCACATTCCAGAGGTCTGGAGATTGGGCTGGCCATGACAGGGTCTTGTGGTCCTCCACACCTTGATTGACCTGGCTGTGGGGCATGGAGCACTGTCCTGCTGGAAAACCCAGTCCTCAGAGTTTGGGAACATTGTCAGAGCAGAAGGAAACATGCTTTCTTCCAGGATAACCTCGTACATGGCTTGATTCATGTGTCCTTCACAAACAACAATCTGCCTCGTTCCAGCCTTGCTGAAACACCCCCAGATCATCCCTGATCCTCTACCAAATTTCACAATGGATGCGAGACACTGCAGTTTGTTGGCGTCTCTCGGTCTCTGTGTAACCATTCGACAACCAGGTGACGGGAAAAGCTGAAAATTGGACTCATCAGAGAAGATGACCTTACTCCAGTCCTCTACGGCCCAATCCTTATGGTCTTTAGCAAACCCCAGCCTGGCTCTTCTTTGCTTTTCATTGATGAAGAGCTTTTTTTCTAGCTTTGCATGACTTCAGGCCCACTCGGAGGAGCCTGTTTCAAACCATTGTTGCTGTGCACTTAACCCCAGCTGCCATTTCTTTTTGGAGGTCACTTGAAGTCAAAATGGTGAACCAGTTCAAAATTAAAATTCTTTTGATTAACTTGTAAGTTTTTTTGTGTGTGGATGTGTCCACATAATATACTGAACATTACATGGTGATGCGAAGATATGAAGTTTATCTTCTCGTGTTGAAAATATTTTCACTTGTTCACTTCGCTCACTTGTGAATATGTTCACCACTTCAAGATAAACTTCATGCAACCATGTTATTTCCTCTACATATTTGTCTCAATGTGGATAACAAGCGCAGTAATACACAGCTGTCTCTTCAGTCTGCATGTTCTGCCCTGTGAATGCTACTGTGCTGCTGGATGTGTCTTTGAAAATCTGAAACCTGCTTTTCAGTTTCTAACTGGAGCCAGTGCCACCAGTATAACATAACATATCTCTTCGGTCCACTCCAGAGTTTTTCCGCCAGGTTGTTGTATCCAGTGTGTTCAGTAGCTGCTCTCAGTGAATGAATATCCAGACACTTAACAGGTCAGAGTCTTTGACTGACCAGGGGTTAATACTGTGGATCCGGTCTGGATCAGCGCAACACAGTGAACGCCTGGGAAAACAAAGTTATTTTTATGTTGTAAACACAAAAAGCTATCAGTTAAAAAAAAGGTATTTAATAACAAATGTAAAAACATTGAGTGTATGGAGCATTACGGATCCAGCAGCATGAGGGGTGTAGAGATCATGGTGTCAAAAGTGTCTGTGTGAAGGGACATGTTAAAATGGAGCTTGTTATGTTTTCATTAGGAAGCGGAGAGACTTGATGATCTGATCTCGGCGTTACAACTCAGCCTGAAAGACTTTGCAGCAGTCAGACGAATGCAAGTATCCGTGTTTCAAATCAATAATAACCGGCTTCCTTGCCATTTTATAATTGAAGCTCATCGAGCCTGAAATAAGCAGTGAAGGTAATGGTGGTGCAGATAAGAAAAGCAGAGATTTTCCATCCTAACAAGATTTGCTTTCCGAATTCAATCCTTGGGCATCGGCGTTTGCACAGTAAAGCCGCCACACCCATCTGGCCTTCCAGAGCATGTTCCTTCCAGCATGTAAGCTTCATATTTGCTCTAGAATCCATCAAATCCGAGTACACTCCCAGCATGAGTCAGGGACTGAGTGGTGTTCAATGGTACTTGTACAGACTTTATTTTCTTTATTTTTGGCTGTGAGTCTTTTGCTCTGTTGGACATAAACAGTGGGTGTCACCTTTAGAAGGTTGTGTGTGTGCTTGGTCACAACATTAGACACTAGAGTAAAACACGGTTGAAACACAACGACTCCCAAGACTGTTTTTCGCCCGCTCATGAAGTCGTTATTATTTTTGTTTGTATGTGTCTGTGATATTTGACTTAGTTCTGTTTTTCAAAATATAAGCAAACCACCACAACCCTGATCAGGTACTAAAGATGATTGAATGACCATTCAGGCCTGTGCAAAAGGAAGATACCTCCGCCGAGGGCAACTTGCTGGTTGGGATCACAGTCTTGATGCCACATGCCCTGTGAACATGACTTGCAAGTCTTTTTTTTTTTTTTAAAATAAAGCTTCTTTCTGTATCTGTATTTGTATCTGTTTAAAATCACGTAAACTTTTCATTCCAAATGATGTATTTGTATTCAGGCAGGAAACATTTTTTTCCTTGAAAACTGAAGCCTCAGGGCAGTTGTTGATTTCTGATTGTAAATTTGGACCAGTGGAGATCTTTGGATGATACAGACATGAGAAAATGCTGACCACTGTTCTTGTAGTTTTATTCAAGTTTCTAAAATTTCAGTTCTAGTTATTTCCCCAAAACGTTTTGTGGTGTCCATGCACAGCCAAGCAGAAAGTAATACATCACTACACGTTCCTCCCTCTGAAAAGAATGAACTCCACCCAGAATGATGTCATCAAGCATTTTGCAGATTTAAACATTTGTGTGTGGAGAGTTTTTTTTTTTTTTGCTTGTGGACATCAATTTTAAAGGCCCTACAACAGCAGTACTCTGATGTGGGAGTTAGTGGCCTTCTTGTAAAGAGCTCACTCTCAAAGGTTGTGGGGTCATCTCTGTGAGGAAAGGGGGAAGGAAAGAAATGGTCTTATTCGAGTCTGGCTTTTGAGCAAAAGGGAAATCAAGTGGTGAAGATGATAATTCAGAGACAAAAGTCCAATAAGCAGTCATAGCTACTGTCCTTCCATGGTGTAGTGGTCAATAACATGGTTCGTGGGGTCTTAAGTCCCTTGTTCAAGTCTCTATCTTTGCTTAAATTTTGAACAGGATTTAAGTATACTTAATTGAACAGTTCCATTAAAGCTGGCATAGGGTCCTGTAGCTCACTTGGATGAGCTTTGCCTCTGGATTGAGAGGTTACTGGTTCAAACCCCAGCCAGGTCTCAAGGATGTGAAGGCTCAGGTGTTGAGCAAGGTACAGGTTGACTGGTGGGTGTTCCCTGAGGTGGGGGGGTAATATCTGGGCAGCTGCCGCCCCCCCCCAGCTCAAAGAAGATAAATAGAGGTGGTTATGGAGCTCAAAGAGAGGTGTTTAACTTAGTTTTTGCATTATAGAGTATGGCTGCAAAAACTATCACTTCATTTTTTTTTTTTTTGAGGCACTTTAAGCCTTGCTTTCCACCATACTTTATCACCATGTCAACTGCTCCTGGATTTCTCCTCTCAAGCACCACCCACCATGGGGACAAGCCAGATTTGAACCAGCAACCTCTGAACTCAAAGGTACAGCTTCTACCACAAAGCCACGAAGTCCCACATAGAACTGCTTCTGTTGTAGCACTTTTGTCTTTTAAAATGAGACCCCCACAAAAAAAAGCACACCACTCTATTTTGTCCTCGAGTGGACTAAAAGATACTTGCTCTTTTTTACCCCAAAATATTGAATTAAATTAAGGTCCAAATTAATTTGCCAATTCTCAATTAATTTGGTGGACTGGATTTGAACCTCCATTGGTCTGGCGGCCATATGCTTGACATCGATGATTGAAACAAAATTTGCTCTTTGGGATAGACGAGGTTCAAGCTCCATGGAGTCTCTCCTTTTCCCGTTAGTCAGAAGCGGGAGAAAGACAGAAACGACACACACAGGTGTCAGGTTTGGAAAGCTCAAGTTTACTGATAAAACATGAGTACATGTCGAACTCTTCTCAAGCAGAGTGTTTATAAACGTATGTTGAAAGAGGAGGTGAGGCCAGTCCACATGGGTTTTGTGGTATGCAGAGTATGTCAGAGACAGAGAGCACAATTTAACAACACCAGATAATTAAGGCTCACCAGCGATGGAAGATGAAAAGAACATTATGTTCCGAGAACAAGATGACCTTATTGACTGCCTCCCTCTCCTAACTTGCTGCGGCTCTAACCAATCGGACTTCTTTCCTGTCTTAAGTTGTGACGTTTGATGTACGTGGACAAATTCCCAAACCACTTCTGATTCTTGGCAAGACATGGACTGCGAGGGAGTATTCCAGGACCATTGATGACACAGTGCAGCTCAGGAACATCAGATTGTCGATGACTTTTTCCTCCCTGATGCCATAATCTTGTTTTTTTAACTTTCAATTTTCACAAAATGTGGTAAAAATTATATTTATTAGACATACATATACTTTATTTCCTTAGAACATTTCTCACACGGCTACACAACACAGTTATGTTTCAGTGGTGGACTGTACCAGAAACTCAGCCGTGTTCGCTGTTGTGCCGTGTCTGTAGGAGGTGATGAGGAACAGCTTGGAAGTCACCTCATTGACGAGCCACACATTCTCCTGTTTAAAGACCGCTATGATAACCTACTCCTCTGCATCCAGAACCTGCCCCAGGCCCAGTGGAGGGGCAAGCTGCTCACCGCCTACCAGGTAGGAATAATACATGGGATGTAGCTCAAAGCTAAAATGTTCCCGATTTCACTGTGTGGATCAGGTGTATTCAAGTATTTTTCAATTCTTAATGATAAGTAACTCCATCCTCAGAGCCACCCATCAAAGACAAGTGCTGCAAATTCTGTGTCAGATTTCGCACCTGTTTCATCCTTGAGTTGATTCCAGCAGTCGCTCTGTCCCTTCACAACGTTTTGATTTCCATTGCTTTTCTGATTTGCTTTCATATTTTCCTTTTCTTTTCCGCTGGCTTTTAGCCGGCGGGAGACCTGAGTGTGCCATGTGTCACCTTGCCAACTTGTTTTGGTTATAAGTATGTCAAACACTCCCCAAGGTGGTCACGTGATGTTGTCGCTCATTTGCTTTGGCAGCCTCCGGAATCGTAAAATGCGGGACGCATTTTATCTCAGCAAAACATTTGCACATGGGATGCACGGTGTGCAGCAGCACAACTCCTCAATTTCAGCTCAAATCAACATGAAACATTTTGAAACTCCAACAGGAATAGAAATACAAAATTTTTGCCCAGAATTCAACTTTGCAGTCAGCACCTTTCATGGAATAGTAAAACTAGAGTGAAGTGAAGAACCTAGGAGAAGCAGCCAACCAATGCTCTACCTGTTTCTGCAACTATTTGGGAAGAAAAAAAAAAAAGTATGGCTCCTTCATGAAGCTGGTTTTGAAGATGCAAGTTAAGAAGCTGTGTAATTTCATATAATTAATGTCTTCATTGTAGAAAATTCTGAAAATAAATACAGTGAACTGAACAGAAACCGCTGACTCTGTAACCGTGGTTTCACTCATCCTCCACTTATCGGTTTCAGCGTTCAGTACTGTCTGCAGCTTTGGCCGTCCATGGCTGATCTTGGAATGTATCGCATGCCGATATGGGGGTCCCATGATAAAACTGTTCTTGAGATGTTTCCTTGGAGGCTTCAGTGTAAATAAAGCAAAACTGGACAAAAATACCAGCAGCACTAATTTAAAAGTCTATTTCTAACCAATGGTGCACATTCAGCTGAAAAGTATGCACTGAACTGTTGGCTGAAGATGTGACCCTGTGGTGGAGAAATCAAGTGCAGAAACCATATACTAAAGACATAATGTTCATTATTTATCTATTTGGTGTGTAGGACATATGTTGTCTCAGATATATTTTGTGTATGTGCTGTTGCTTGCAGCTTCTTTCCTTCCTTCAATGTGAAGCATAAATGCTTGGGTGTACAAATCAGTAGCCTGGGAGCCCAGTGTCATGCTTTTTTTCTTTGTGTTGCTCTTCCATTTGACATGACTACATTTTACCAGTGACTTTTCACAGATTTATAGGTGAAGATTTCGAAAAACAAAATATCCAAAAAATTAAGGAAAAGAGCATGATGTTTCGGTGCCATTCGGACACCATTATCAAGCTACTGTTTGGAAGCTAAGTCAATGTCAAAACATATAAAAACAGATTAGCATACCACTAAACGGGTGGCGTGGTGGCTAGCACTGTCGCCTCACAGCAAGAAGGTGCTGGGTTCAAGCCCAGTGGCTGACGGGGACCTTTCTGTGTGGAGTGTGCATGTCCTCCCCCTGTTTGCATGGGTTTCCCCCACAGTCCAAAGACATGCAGGTTAGGCTAATTAGTGGCTGAAAATTGACCGCGAATGGTTGTGTGACGATCTGGTGACTTGTCCAGGGTGTACCCCATCTCTCGCCCATAGTCAGCTGGGATAGGCTCCAGCTTGCCCGTGACCCTGCAACGGATACGCGGTTATGGATAATGGATGGATGAATAATGCTAAACAAAAATTTGGCCTGTAAGGAGTCTGACTGCATATCGAGCATTTCGTTCAACAAACAGTTGAACTTACTCTGACGCTTTCTTCAGAGAACAAAGTTCTTATTAATGTCTTATCCTGTTTATTGATGCTTGAAGACACGCCTTTATGCTCTTCAATACACTCATGCGAGTCTCAACAGGTTTAACCAATATAACTTTCATCACAACAGTAACATTCGAAAAAACTATGCACCACCTGTTGCTGATTAAAAATTGGTGGTTTTTCCTCTTGCAGCTTCAGCACATTGTTTCGTTTTTGGCTCACAAATACCGGTTGAAATCTAATATTTATTTTCTTACCCAAGTCCTGTAAGCTCCTTCTGCCGAAGTTAGCTGAACACTGGTGCTTGAATGGTCTGGTGCTTCTGATGTTGTTGCCCGGTTCTTTAACTTCCGGTGTACCAGGCTGTTTACAAGGTTTAAAATTGACAAATCCTTTGATGGTATTGCCAATTAAGGTTTTCAGATACTGCAAGCGTAGGAACTTTTAACAGATGATAGAATTTATTGTTTTATTTATTGATGAATTATATATTATAGATACTAGATGCCTGCACATGGGTTGCATCAAAATCTAATCAATTGTTCCTTGGCCCATGCCTCATCTTTCTTCCAAATTTCATTAAAATCCGTTCACAACTTTTTGAGTTATGCTGGGAACAAACAAACAAACAAATAAACAAACAAAAAGTCGTACAGAGCACAATACTTGCGAAAATCACAAAGAAATGGAAGTTATGGCCAATTAGGTGTTTTTACAAGATTTGACCTTGACCCACCAAAAACTAAATGATGTCTTTGTGTGACCTTAGTGAGTTGTCCTGTGCATTTTGGTGAAGATTGGTCAAGAACTGATGACACGAGAGCACGAACAAACAAACAAACGGCCAAAATCAGCATACTTGCAAAAATCTCTGATTTTCGCAAGTAACAAACAGAGGCAAAAACATAACCTTCTCCAGCAAAGTTGGCAGAAGTAAGACTGACATGAAGGTCAGGCATTAAAAATAATCTCATAAAATTATAGTACGCTGCCACGATATTGTTGCATGAATAGTCCTATTTGTAATCATCAGATTAGTCACTGCAAATAGTTTACAATACAGCTTTTACATTCATTATTTGGCATTATTATAAAAATTGCACTTGAAAACAGCACAACGGCTCAAATTCATCCAATTTGACCTCGAACTTTCATGTAACTTTGGAACAGAGCTTAATTCTGTGGGTCTGAATACCGATGTGTGCAACCTGGGTCTTAAATCCTCATTACTGTGTGATAAAAAGACAAAAAGAAACATACATTCGGTAAAATCTTTGGAATCGAGACAGGAACAGGGTTCTTCAATGGGTATTTAAATGTCTGTATTATACATTCAGAAGATCAGAACGGTTCGTAATCTGTAAAACAGAAAGTAGTGGGCTGTTTGTCTTCAACTCTGTAAAGCCCAATTAACTCCCTCTTTAATAACTCATCATCTCCATAAATCACCCACCATTCCTGATGATGATGTTAGCACAGTCTTCATCGCCGGTTCCCAGCGCTGAACTCTTAATGAGAGACGACAGAATGGAAGTACGAAATGGAAAGAAAAATAAAAGGAGTCATAAATTCTGTGCCCGTCAGCAGAGCTCTTAATCGTTTCGTCTGAAAACAGCCCGCTCTCCAACGCTAACACGCGCAAAAGCCACTGGCTGCTTTTCTTTGGGACGCATCGTTATGACATCGTGAATCTGTCACCAAATGAAGCCATATGCTGTGTATACTCATCACATCACACCACACAAGGTTAATTCTGTTAGCGCTGAGTGTACATTCATAGCTGCTAGGATGCTCTGGGTAGAATTTTAGGACCTGTAAAGATTAATTAACAGCTCTTGATCTGGATCTGCATGATTTTAATGCATTGTCCTGCTGCCACATGATTAGCTGTTTGGGGAATTGCATGAATGACTAGGTGTACAGGTGTTCCCATTCAAGTGGACAGTGAGTGTAGATGTGTATAATCAACGATGACTGTCCTCACATTTGTAAACAGACACTATCAGGCCAAAAGTATGCAGACACCGGGACTGAACGTCCCATTCCGAAACCATGGGCATTAAACAGTTATTCCATGAAATCGAGTCGTACATGAGCTGATAGCCGACCAGGCGCGTTAAGCCGAGTTTACTCTAAGCCATATATGACTCGATTTCATGGAATAGTTGTTTCATTCTCTTCACTGGATTTTGAGAAACAGAGCATTTTTATTTCTTGCAAATTCGATAAATAAAAACTTTCGACAAAACGTCCGACAAAATCATTTCTGCTTTGAATGTCAAGTCAAGTTGATTTGTATGGGGCTTTTAACAACAAACATTGTCACAAAGCAGCTTTACAGAAATGTTAAGCAGTTTACAGAATGTAAACAAACTGGTGAAATGACGGTAGCAATTTGTGAAAAATGCGATAATAATAATAATAATTCATGAAGAATTAAAAAAGATACATGTTCTTACCATCAAATACTTTTATTCCATATTTTTTTTTCTTTGTATTTTTTGGGTTTTCTTCTTCTGCTTCTTCTTCAGGGTTTTTTTTTTTGGCGATTGGTAAACCAACTTAAAGGTGCATTATCGCCACCGACTGGGCTGGAGTGTGGAACAGGAGATATTGGAGGGGGAAAAAAAAAGCAAGATTCTTTGAGCTATTTTTGTTTCTTTTAAATACTTAATTTTTGGGGTTTTGTTTTTGAGTTGAGTTTTTATTTCGTCCTCGGTTGGTTCAGCAACAGTCCGCCATTTTGTTTTTCCTCTTCTCACGGTATATGAGCTGATAGCCTAGTAGTAGAGTAGCCAATCAGAGTGTGCAATTGCTCATATGGATAGAATGATATTTATGTGTTCCCCTTTGCTGTTACTTATAATAGCCTCCACTCTTCTGGGAAGGCTGTTTAGAGCTTGGCGTTTGGCATGGAGTTTGCATGTTCTCCCCATGTCTGCGTGGGTTTCCTCCGGGTGCTTTGGTTTCCCCCACAGTTCAAAGACATGCGGTTAGGTTAACATGGGGTGGCCTTAGGCTGAAGTGCCCTTAGGCAAGGCACCAACCCCCCAACTGCTCCCCGGGTGCTGTTAGCATGGCTGCCCACTGCTTGGGGTATGCATGTGTGCGTTCACTGCTTCAGATGGGTTAAATGCAGAGAGGAATTTCACAAGTGTACGTGTGATGAATAAAGTTCCTCTTCCTCTTGATATGTGGCTGTGGGGATTTGGGCAAGATGACCTGGCACACAGCCATCACTCCAGTTCATCCTAAAGGTGTTCAGTGGGGTTGTGGTCAGATCTCCACTTGAGTTCTTTCACAACAACCTTGGCAAATCATGCCTTTGGACATAGCTTTATGCAGAGGGGCGTTGTCATGTTGGAACAGATTTGTGGCCCCTCAGTTCCAGTGAAAGGAAATGTTAATGCTTCAACACATTCTCGACAATTGTTGCTTCCAAATTTGTGACAACGGTCAACAACCACTCGCTCCCAAGATTTCTTTATCCTCGACTCAGAACAGATGAGATGTCTCCTGAATTTAAGGTTTTGAAGTGAGGGGATTAAATGCATAAATCTCTGTCCATTCGCCATTAGACACTGTTTTGTTATTAACTTTTTTTTTAAAAATCAAATTATGGTCACAACTTCACGAATCAGTATCGAAAGGGTAAAAGAAATAAAATGTTTCTTTCTCTGCAGCTATTCTCTAGTACAGTGAGTTGCCTTCAACTAAATAATGGACATAAATGCATCAGTGCATGTGACTGGATAAGCTGAAACAGGGGATCTGTTACTGAACCACAACAGAGCACCTTTAAGAACGAGGATTTTTTTTTCCCATATCCATTGACTGAATTTTTTCAAGTACTTCAAGTTCTCAAAACTGACCTGAGGGAGAACAGAAGGAGACAGATGGGATCAGAGAGAGGAGATGTGATGGAAATGGAGACTCTGGGTGTGAAACAAAGAGGTGGAGAAGATGAGCTACTTAACTGACAGAGTGTGTGCATGTGTGTGTATTTGGACAGCTGAATTCAGGCTGTTCAGAGGCGATCACACACTCCATTAGACATCTCTCTCTCTCTCTCTCTCTCACACACACACACACACACACACACACACACACACAAAATTCAGCACACAACTCCATGCTGAACTACACTGTACACATAAACTGCTCTTTGCTTATGTCAAAGAGCTACAATTCCTCATTGGATAGAAAGGGTATACACACACACACACACAGAACATGATGGAAAGATGAAAAGACTGCCAACTAGCCTGCAAGCCAGCAAGAAAGAAAGAAAAGAAGACAGAAAAAAGTGGGCGGGGACATATCCAAAGCCTTGATAAATGACTAAGAACAAGATGAAAGACAAAGAAAGAAAAATGACAGACTATAGAGTGAGAGAAGGACAAAGGATTGAGAGACAGTATAAGAAAGGGAGGAGGAGGACAAAAGGATCGAAAAGATGGACGAGGAAATACACAGAGAAAAACAAATAAAAGCAGAGAAAGAGAAAAACGAAGAAAGAAGCATAGCTTGAGAAGCAAAATGCCAAAAACACTTTTCCCATAATTCCCTTTTCCCCCCACATATAAGATTAGTATTATTTTAGGACTTAATACTTGGACATGCATGGAGGAATGGATGGAAAGAGAGATGGAGGGAAAAGCCTCTTTCACATACAACATCTGTTATTGTATGAAGTAAAAACAACACGGAATAGATAAATTTTCATTCCCACTCAGTCTTTCATCACGGAAATGTAACAGAGATCGTGTATTCCTACCTGACGGCATTTTTTCACTTGGGGTACACATTTCTGTTCCAAAATGGTCATTTTTTGAAAGTTTAGTTAATATTACAGTGTGAAAATTTCATGAGGTATCCTCATCTGATTCAGAAGATGTGGCCTGCTGATCAAGACCACCATTTCGGTGGGGGCTACGGAGACTACACCAGTGTATGTGCCTGTGTTATATATGCAGTTGGCATGTTAAAAGATTTATTTCA
>JAOEHJ010000013.1:7101236-7115720 GCA_025447855.1 Potamarius usumacintae
CACCCATACGCCTCAGAGCTAGTTAGTACTGGGACAGGAGACTGCCTGGGAAGACCAGATTCTGGCATGAGAGGGACTTTGATTTTGACTCATTCATAGGTTTTTCTGTATTGTGATTATTTTCTACATTATAGAACAATACTGAAGACACCAAAACTATGAAATAACATCTGGAACATATATGGAATGGTGTGGTAAACAAAAAAATATTGAAAGAACCAAAATGTTTGATATTTTAGATTCCTCCAAGTATCTACCTTTTACCTTGATGACGCTTTGCACACTACTGGCATTATTTTAACCGGATTCATGAGGTAGTCAAATAAAGAATTAGAAGGTGCTTCCAAACGTAGTGATGCCAGACACAAAAATAACTGTGTCCACACCGGTCCGCTGCAACATTTTCACTGCACATCTTTAGTAAATCCTCACAGTCGTTTTTTAATGCCAAAAGAGGGTACAACTGGTCAAATTTGAAATAAACTCATGTTTACATCCGACTATATGCTTGCACAGTACAGACGTCTGAAGCTCAAAGAACTGCCCGGGAGTCTTTGAAATGAAGTTCCTCGGAGGTAAAAAAGCTGGAGGTTATTAAAACATTCGCAAAGCTTTGAACATTATTCAAGAGCACTGTGAAATCTATTAGAACAAAGTGGAAAAAATATGGCACGACTCAGTCTCCTACCAAGATCAGGCCAAACTGAGTTCCTCGACAAGGAGGACGATGTCCAAGAGGCGACGACAGTGAAGGAGTTCCAGAGCTCACTGGTTGAAATAAGAGAACTTGTGCAGACACCAACAATATCATCAGCTCTGTACACATCTGGCATCTGTGGGAAGACACTTCTGAGTGAGAAAGACCATTTTAGAAAATCTAGAAGAAAAATATTTTGCGGTCTGATGAGACTATAAGTTGAGCCATTTGGCCCCAAGGCAAAGCAAAATGCTTGGAACAAACTAAATACAGCTCAACACACAGGTTCATGCGATCAAGCATGGTGGTGGTTGCATCATGCTCTCGGGTTGCTTTTCAGCAGAGCACACGGGGGGGATGTCTGTGTTTTGGAATGGCTGAGTCAAGGCCCATGATTTTAATTCAAATTAAAATGTATGGCAGAATGTGAACATTCTCCATGTAATGTGACAGAGTTGTACAAAATTTGCATTGAGGAATGGCAGAAAATGCAAAAATCAAAAGTCAGAAAATGCAACGCTCGTAAAGTCAGGTAATTGTTGCAAAAGGACAATTCATGTGAAGGGAATACTGATTGATTAAGCAGTGTTTTTTTATTTATTTGTAAATAATTCTGAGGCGATATAAATACTTTATTTGTTTCATTCATTTCAAGAATTACTTGAAAAGGAGCAAAAATGTAATGCATCAAAAAGAGAAACCATTTAATCGCACACTAATGGTGTAATTATGTCATTATGCTCTATCCTTTAATGCGTTGCATAATTTAACGTGTGTTTGTGTTCTGTATTCTGTGCTGGATTAAGCACCTTGGCTGAATTCAAACTATAAAACTATGTTAATTGTACACTCATTAGGACTTTGGTATTTCATCTTTTAATCTGTGATCCCATTTAATCATGTCACTATTTGCTCGTTTCTTTACAGAGATATACAAAGCACCTCTTGTATGTATTGTGCGTCGATGCTTGACTGGATGGAGTGATTCACCGAAGACAGAAAACTGAAGACACCAAATCTGTGTAGATCTCCTAATGGCAGCTATATTCTTCACCTTGCTCCTCTTCTTTCCCCTTCCTCCATCTATTTCTTCTCGTCCATTTGCAGAGACATCAGTGACCATTGGAGTGAATGAGGACGTTGTCCACCAAAAAGGGAGCAACCAGTTCAGTTACAATGACATTCCAAGTTCAAACACAGTCGGACAAAAAGAAAGAGAACTGCATTGGAGCAAAAGTAGTGTCAGCCAAAACAACCCAAATGAACATGAGGTCAGTACATTTCCAAACAAAACTGGTCAGAATAGCCAAAACAGCAGTGAAAGCAGCCAAAACAATGGAAACCTTACACGTCATCTGCCGGACATAATTATCATTGGAGTAAGGAAAGGTGGAACGAGAGCATTGCTCGAGATGCTGAACCTTCATGATACAATCGCTACTGCACAAAGTGAGGTTCACTTCTTCAACGTGGATGCTCATTACCAGCAGGGACTCGAGTGGTACACATCGCAGATGCCATTGGCTCGGCCTGATCAGTTGACGGTAGAAAAGACTCCGGCGTACTTCACTTCTATTGATACTCCAGAGCGAATCCTTCACATGAGCCCTTCCGTCCGGCTCTTGCTAATTGTCCGAGATCCTGTGGATCGTGTTTTATCGGACTATACGCAAGTTTTTCACAATCAACTTCAAAAACACAAAATTCCTCAGACCATCGAGGACCTGCTGCTCCAAGACGGCGAACTCAACCTAAGCTATAAAGCTGTGAACCGAAGTGTGTATCACCCGCATATGCAGCGATGGCTCCAGGTTTTCCCACGTGACAGCTTTCATCTAGTGGATGGCGACATGCTCATCAGAGACCCGTTATCAGAAATGAAAAAAGTCGAACACTTTTTGCACCTCAAGCCACAGATAACCGAAGAAAACTTTTACTTTAATCAGACAAAAGGCTTTTACTGTTTGAAGGGAAAAGGGCGCGAACACTGCCTCCATGAATCGAAGGGACGAACGCACCCAAATGTAGCCCCAGAAATCCTGCAGAAATTATGCAAATACTTTCAGGAACCAAACAGGAAGTTCTTTGAACTAGTAGGAAGAACGTTTGATTGGAAGTGAGAACAGGTGGATGGCAAAGAAACGAATGCGAATACAGTCCCTTGCAAAAAAACTCAACTCTTAAGATTGTGTCAAGATCATGAGAAAGGTGGAGGTGAACTTTTGCAAAGATTTGTACAAAGATTGTTTGTATGCAAATGCAAACAGTTCTTGAAACATATCGGAAGAGCATTTGTGAAACACTGAAAACTATGCGAACAGTTTCACCAACAAAACAAGGGTTGCAAGTGCAAACAGGAAGGTCTTTGAGTGTTTGGGAAGAAAGGCTGACTCAAAGTCAGGAGGCAGTTAAAATCCTGTCAAGTCACTGATCAAATAAATTGTTTGACATCATAACAGTGGATAATGCAAAATCCTGCACAAAGCTCGAAGGACTCATATTATTACGAATTGTAAAAAAAAAACTGCTTTCATAAACAGGAGGGAAGTTTTGTCAAAACATGACAGTAGTCGAAATGATGAGATGAATGTTTTAAATATTTAACCTTGGCTAAATAATAGAGGACAACATTATTCATTCCAGCAAAAGTTCATTCACCTGACTGAAAACCGACACATGTCCCGCTAAATAGGTTTAAAATATAAGGTGTGGAAACTTAATTTTTGTTTGTATTATGAAGTGGCATTCCATTGGCACAATCAGCTCTAACTGTGTGTGCACCATGTCAAAATTAGTGGTTAACAAACAACGCAACACAAAATTTATAACAATGTTGTTGTTGTTGTTTTGTTATTAATGCCAGAAGATTACCTCACGACACTGTACTTTTGTGTATTTTTCAAATGTACAAAGGAACAAAAACTGCAAACATTTCCAAACGTAGAAAACAAGAAATAGGTAGCCAACTCCAGTATAATAATAATAATAATAATAATAATAATAATAATAATAAAGCGGCTAGAGATAATGAGATGAGAGATGAGATAATAATGAAACCATATTTGCAAAACCAATTTTTTTTACATAAACTGCAAAACTATATTATGCTATTCATTGCGCTGCCAATACCAGAAAATTACAGGTAATGTTTTACTGAACTGTATTAACCACAGAAGTGGCTGCATTTTGTTTTCCAGTCATGTTTATCTATCATGTAATTTCACAGTTAGAAAATTCTCAGCCAATAATACAGACAATGATATGCCCCAGTCTTGTAGTACTCGAGTCCAGGACTTGTGCCCTAATTTTAAGGACTCGTGACTTGACTTGGACTTGAGCACTGATGACTTAGACTTGGACTCAAACTCGTGCATTAACTGCATTCGGACCCGTAAATTGGAGATGAGGACTTGGATTGTTTCTTTATTTTTTGTAACATGCCATAATAATTTGGCAGAAGGTATTTATGTCTCCATTAATTTTTGTACGAATTTCATGCAAGAGAATGCACATTCACCTGTTCATATGTCATGATCAGGAACAAACTAACGTTAATGCCTGGAGAGAATGCCCCTAGGATTGTTCACTTTGCTTCTACAGACTTCTCGTGCAGTGGGGAAAAAAAGCACTGCTATGTGTTCTGTATGTAGAAGAACTATCGAGGAGATGACGGGGACAACCTCAAACTTCAATCGTCATTTGGCAAGACTCCACCCATAGAAGGAAGTGACATGCTATGTTCATTGCTCTGTTGACGGCAGGGCTTGCTTGCTGATCGATGAATTAGCTAGTGTTAACCCTCTCTCATGTTATTTTCCCTGTTGATAGTGGGCGGGGCTTGCTGAACTATGAACAAGCTTTTTATCTGTAGCCTATGTTAGTAGCAGAGATGGTTTCACATAAAGGCAGTAACAGCCACTGTCAAATGGTGCCATTGGAGTCTTGTTCTCGGACTCAACTCGGCTCAACAGTGGACTCGACTCTTAATTTTCTTTCATGACTTGGACTTGACTTGGACTTGAACACTATGGGACTCAAGATTGGACTCGGACTCAAAGTTTAGTGACTCGACTACAACACTGATATGCCCATTATGACATAATCAGCTGTCGGGTGGAATTCCTTCATGTATTTCAACGGAAAAGTTTCTCAGATATTGAATATCAAAGTATCAAGCTGAAATACAAATCCACAGTGAACCTCTGCTTGAAATTACATCAAGTGTGAATGTGAAGTGGTTTCTTAACACAAATAATGAAGAAACAATTCCAGAATTGCAAAGACATAGGGGCTAATCTCGAAACCAAGGCAGAACTAAAGCAGAACTCTGTAAACTGTCCATATTCTGACATATTCGCTGTACAAAAAAGGCTAATACACAACCTAGCATGGTAGTAAATAGGATAACACACAAACTAGCATGAAAAGAAAGCTAAAATACAAATCTTTATGAAAGCAAACATTTGAACTTAAACTAGGAATTACAATAAATTGACTAACCCTTGACCTAGAATAACTAATCACAATCATGATACCACACAAGCTCTATATGTTTATTAGCCTTCTCAAAGCTGCTTTAAATTTTTGGATTTATTAACTGGCAGATGTATTTGTCACGACAGTCACAACTTATTGATCAATGTGGGCTCAGTGTTAAAATAAACACAACTCCTTTTGTGGTCTGTTTTATAAACTAGCATGGCAATCCGCAAATCTGGATTTGTGTCAAAATCTAATCAATTGTTCCTTGCCTCATTGCTCACCTTTCCTCCAAATTTCATCCCAATCCGTTCACTACTTTTTGAGTTACGTTGGGAACACACACAAAAATACTGGATCTGCATACATATCTGGATCCTGGATCCATATACATATCCAGATTTGCATCAAAATCTAATCAATTGTTCCTTGGCTCATGGCCCACCTTTCCTCCAAATTTCATCCCAATCCCTTCGCTACTTTTTGAGATACATTGGGAACATACACAAAAATACCAGATCCACATACATCTGTGGGTTCTGGATCCATATACATAATGAGTTTTGCATCAAAAAGCAATTGCTCATTGCTGACCTTTCCTCCAAATTTCATCCAAATCCGTTCACTACTTTTTGAGTTACGTTGGGAACGTACACAATAATACTGGATCTGCATACATATCTGGATCCATATATATATCCAGATTTGCATCAAAATCTACTCAATTGTTCCTCGGCTCAGGGCCCACCTTTCCTCCAAATTTCATACAAATCCCTTCACTACTTGTTGAGATACATTGGGAAAAAACACAAAAATACCGGATCTGCATACATATCTGGATCCTGCATCCATATACATATCCAGATTTGCATCAAAATTTAATCAATTGTTCCTTGGCTGATTGCCCACCTTTCTTCCAAGTTTCATCCAAAGCCGTTCACTACTTTTTGAGTTATGTTGGGAACAAACAAACAGAGGCGAAAACATAACCTCCTCCAACAAAGCTGGCGGCGATAGCCAGCTAAACATTCAGTATTCTTGCTAGCTGGCTCCATGTAAGAACTTTGCTAGTTGCTGATAAAACTGAATGCTTCCGTTATAGCACTTTTGATCATTTATTCCCCGTTTTAAACATTGTAAATTCTTGGTTTTTATAGTTATACTGAGTCAGTGACTGCTAAAATACATTTATGCTACGTTGTATAAGCTAAATTTATATTTGTATTTTTTTTATACAGCAGTAGAGTTTTATTTTTTGTATTTCAAAAATCTTTCTACAGCAAGGTGCATTAAAAACATTTTTTTAATTTCTGTTAAATAAAGATGTATTATGTATTTTATTTAGTTGCCATTATCTATGCAAATGTATTATGTCAAATGCTTCATCTATCAATCTATGTGAATATACATATAATTAAAAAAAGACTATGCTAAACTATCAGTTTACAAATTTACAAATGTGGCTTCTTGTTAATAAAACTGTGGTTTATTTAAAAAAAAATTATTTCGAATGAATAAAGGATGCCTCATCCAAGTAAACTGGATAGCATAGTCAATATTTATTTGGAGTATACGAATATATTTGTGAGATTATTATTATTATTATTATTATTATTATTATTATTATTATTATTATTATTATTATTATTATATGAATGAGAGAAAACCAAATTTGATTAATTAACTGGTATGTTTTCAGATTTGGTTTTACATACAGGATTATAAATGGAAAACAATTAAGAAGTGATTACATTATTTATGTTAATATACTGTATTTATAGCATTTAACATAAATGATCATTTTTACAAATAAGGAATGTAAAATAAACATGTGGTTTCACTCTCCTTCTCAGTTCTAAGCATCTTTATTATAGTGTCTAAGGGGAAAAAATGTCAAAGCAGAGAGTCTTATTCTCATAAAGCTAAAGCTAATTAACTGTAGAACCAGGACATAAGGTATAAAACTCTCTCTTTCTCTCTCTCTCTGTTTCTCCGTCTCTCCCTCTCTTTGGCTATATTTCTGTCTCTGTCTATCTCTGTCTCTGTCTGTGAATGTCATGTGTAATAGAATAACCTGTGTAATTTTTCCCTGATGATATGAGATGTTATCACTTCTTCCCTATCTATCTCTCTAATCTCTCTCTCTCTCTCTCTCTCTCTGAATCCTAGTGCCAACTCTCACACACTGTATTAAGTGTATAAACCTAAAATGTGTGTATATGAAGAAGGTCTACACAGGGTCCTTGAAATCACCCAACACTCTCACTCTCTGTATTACTCTCACTCTCTGTGCCAACTCTCACACACTGTATTAAGTGTATAAACCTAAAATGTGTGTATATGAAGAAGGTGACAGCGTATAACAATATAATTTGGGAGAATTTTTGGTGAAACTCGCCACCCTTCCCTGGTTTCCATATAAACGTGTTTGAAACACACACACAGAATGGTGTATGATGACAGCAGGAGTTTTCTCGGGAACAAGAGAGTGCAAGTGTGAGAGAGTGTGTGTGTGTGTGTGTGTTAGTGCTGTCTCTTACAGTGTCTCACACACAGACACACACAGTCTCAGTTGTGAAGAGAGATCAGTTTACCGAACTGATAATGTCAATCAAAACTGATAGTTATCAGACACTTTGCTTGTGGGGCGGTGGCGGTGGGGTGATTTCAAGGACCCTGTGTAGACCCAACAAAACAAAAATTGCCCAAAACAGTTTGCACCAAAGGTTCAGAATTCCATCGTGCAATGCATGTTAGTTCCTGTTATCATTTACGTGATTGCACTTCTAAACAGTCATTCTGTCACCAGCTTCTCGTTTTGTAATTAATCAGACATAGATTGAAGGAAAGTCAGCAGGATGAAAGTCATTGTGGTTTCCGAGTAACATGACTCGCTGCATGGCTTGACTTATTAACATCAAGAGGCTGGTGAGAGAATGACTGTTTAGAGTTGCAGTGATAATAAGAGCTAACTTGATTTGTAGTCCTTCCACAATATAAAACATAAATATCAATGAGTAAATATACGATACCAGTCAAAAGTTTGGACACAGCTTCAAATTTAATCTTTTTTCTTTATTTTTGTTCATTAAAAGACACTTTATGTCTTCAAGCAATGATGGATGTCATTTCTCTTTCCTTCATTGAGCGGTTCTTGACAGGATATGGATTACTGCAGTTGTCGATTATCTTTCGATGGCAGGTAATACAGATCTATGGTCGCCTGTCCTATCGATAGGTTGTCGTGTCAGTCATACTGATGGGTTTCCCAGACCAAGTTATGCTGGCATGCAGAAATTCGCTCTGCGAAGGGAGGTGAGAATCCACAAACAAGGTCTGTTTTGCAGTGCTTTTCCAAACACCCTACAAACCATCCTGCATTCCAATGGCCGTGGTAAAACCATCCAAAAGCCAAGAGTCTTCACCGTAACCCTGGCAAGGGTGGCTGCCGGGTGCTAGGCCTTGCCAAAGGGCCACCCGTGATTTGGTCTGGGGCTGCTTATTTCAATATCTCACAGCTAACCTCCAAAGGTCCTTCCCCTATCTGCCACCCAGGGGACCTGCCTGGTAGGAGTTGTTTCTCCCCCAAGAACTCTTTGGACCCCCCAACATGGCCATCTTCATGTGGGTCGTCCCACGACAACATGTATTGATCAACTCTGTTCAGACACTGGGTGTCAACCAACCAATCTCCCAGCAATGATGATGGATCGTGATGGATGATCAAGTTTATCCGAGTGCGCTCAACCAATGACAATGATGCAGTTGTCGAATATGGCTGTTTACTGTATTTTTATTATTTACCATTTACTGTTTGATCCCAAACACATTAACAATGCAAGAAACTCATCCACTAATTAACTTTTGACGAGGCACACCTGTTAATTGAAAAGTATTCCAGGTAACTACGTCATGAAGCTGGTTCAGATAATGCCAATAGTGTGCCAATTGTCATCAAGGTAAACACTAGCTATGTTGAAGGATCTAAAAAATCAAACATTTTGTTTCTTTAACACATTTTTGTTTACCACATAATTCCATATATGTTCCGTATGTTATTTCATAGTTTTGATGTCTTCAGTATTGTTCTACAGTGTAGAAAATAGTCACAATACTGAAAAACTTATGAATGAGTAGGGGTGTCCAAACTTTCATCTGATACTGTATATTTAGGAATTTCCCTAACTGTAAAATATAATTAGTTAACATAATTAAAAAAAAAATCATGCAAACCAACAGGCATAAAAAAACCGAGTGGAACAGGAGTTGTATGTTATACTCACAAATACATTGTAAATAATCATTTGCATACTTTTTTTTTAAAAGTAAGATGAATTAAGTAGAATGTACAGTGCTTTCAGACTGCAAAATTTGAAGGAGCAGAGTATTTAAAAGAATCATGCAGCATGATTTAGGTTTGCTGGAGCCAATTTACTGCTAATTCATGCTGCACCACTATTTCATGCAACCGGGAGTTGGCCTCGTGGTTAGCGTGTCTGCCTCTCGACTGGGCAATCACGAGTTCTACTCGCGGTCGGGTCATACCAAAGACCATCATAAAAATGGTACCTATTACCATCTGGCAAGACATGCTGCAATACAGATACAAGTGGGGAAGTCAAACTCTTGCAGTTACCAGAGGACGAGCCCCCCACTGTAACCCTAGCTGTATAGGCAAAAAGCCAAGAGCTATTGAAACGGAGATCGGTGCCGCACCCATCCATCCATCCATTATCTGTAGCTGCTTATCCTGTGCAGGGTTGCAGGCAAGCTGGAGCCTATCCCAGCTGACTATGGGTGAGAGGCAGGGTGCACCCTGGATAAGTCGCCAGATCATCACAGGGCTGACACATAGAGACAAACAACCATTCACACTCACGGTCAATTTAGAGCCACCAGTTAACCCAACCTGCGTGTCTTTGGACTGTGGGGGAAACTGGAGCACCTGGAGGAAACCCATGTGGATACGGGGAGAACATCCACACAGAAAGGCCCCCGTCAGCCGCTGGGCTCGAACCCAGAATCTTTTTGCTGTGAGGCGACAGTGCTAACCACTACACCACCATAATGCCCTGGATGGATGAAGTTTGATAGTGAAATAATGAATAACATCTTTCTTCTCATTTTTGCGAGCAGGCCATCTGCATCAGCAACAGGACAGACACAGAGATACTCATATTGCGACAAAGATAATGCGAGCAGTCATCGAGAAATAAACTGAATTCATCACAAAAACCTTTGCGTATGTCTGTAGATCTGACAGCTCATGTATTTTTTTTTCTCTTTTTTCAGTTGTATGCCAAGGAACCATATGAAAACAGTGAGGCAAAAATCCAGTGTGAGTGCTACTTAATAGTAAGCAGTTCCTCCACTTTTTACCAACCAAAGAGACCACGGTCCCACCCTCTTGGTTTGTATTGGCTCACAAGACAGAGGCTCATGAATTCACAGGTCAACATAAAGTTGGCGCAAAGTGGACGTACCAGAAGCAAAGCCTGAAAAAAAAATCCTAGAGCTGAATAGTTGATGTTCGCACTGTTGCAGAGTGAAGGCTGGTGATGTGTTGTGGATGGAGAATCTGTCAGGATCCCATTTCTCCCATTTCTTATGCTTTTAATGAATTCAAACTCATGTTAAAATCCATGTCATTAGTTTTTCTTATTTTTACCAGCTGGGGTATCAATATCACCTTGCCAAAACCTTTGTTTTCATGGTTACCGGTATGTACCAACATTGGTATACAGTTAGTAGCATTGATTTAGAACTTTTTTTGAACTTGTTGGACTCTGTGTGTGTGTGTGTGTGTGTGTAAAGGTGTTGGCACTCGGTGGTAGTTCAGTGTGACAGGTGGGCAACATCCAGAGTCAGATTTCCCACGACCGCGTGAGTGTGTGAGAGAAGTACAGTAATGAACCACCTCACACACCTCTTTTGTCTGTACTCTCCACCTGCAAGATTCCCACCTGGGACGCTGCAAGAGGTGTGTATGTGCATGTCCGTGTGTGTGTGTGTAACGACAGCTCCGCTCAGTTGCACTTGATGGATGAGCTGACCTCAAAGCTGACATGACCCATACAATGAAACCTCTCACCACACCACACACACACACCCCTCTTTGTCTCCCCACGCTCACTTATCGACACTTATCTACAGACCACATGTTTGGTGCTCATGCTACACCACACTGAGTGCTCACGACCTGCTGCCTTGTTGATGTCATGGTTTTGGGTCCATAATCTATATCATGATCATCTTTAGCTTGATAGATATATGAAACATTATTGTATTGTTTTCCTTCACTCAGTGCCTTCTTATACATTTATATATTACTTTCCTTTTATATTCAGTTCAGGAAAGGCTGTATTTTTCAGTCCTCGCCTATATATAGTAGAAAATGTCACAATTTCAGCATTGTTAAGGTTGTTCTCAGGCCGCCAAACAAATGATTTGCCATTGTATTTTATACTGGCTTTGGTGTGTGTGCGTGTTGTGCAATTTTCTTTTTCTGTGTGCAAGGTCAGAAAGTTATATTTTAGTCTCATGTGAATACAACACATTATTTTGTGGATTGTTCTCAGGAAGGGTTTCTGTTTTCCATCCTTTGCAAACGGCGCCCGTTCATCGTTGATTTTGACATTTTTGAAACAGCTACAAGAATCATTGAAGCTATAGGGCTCTCAATAATTGTGCCACATTTTTAAGAGAAAATGCTTTTTCTTTAAAAAAAAAACAGGGCTTTACAAGCATGAGTTTTGCTGGAGGAAAATGAAGAAAAAGTACAACGTAGTTTCCCAAAATGATTAAGTCGAAACGTGTAGCCATTGTGTATCATGTTTATTGTATGCAACCATTTTTTCTCATGCTACCGGTATTGTTGATATCTTGTATGTTAAAGGATTCAGTTACACAGTGATTCGATAAAAAGCAAACTTGGTCATTTGAGTCTTCACGAAAATCTCCACGGACATCTCTTCAAGATAAGAACGCTTCATGTTCTAGTGCAACTCTTTAAGGGATGCTTTCTTGTGCTTATGTTTGTATGTAACCTACCTTTTACCAATAATCTACCTGGTACAACTTGACTTGGATCAAGATAGGATTACAGCTATTTTTTGTACATGGTGCCCAACGTGAAGCTAGCGGCGAGCATGGCTTTAAAGTTCACCTAGTCTTAGAAGTTGTGCACTCGAGCGCTTGTGATTTACGTGTAACTTGGATCAGAGTGAGGGAGAGTTGCGCAGCTGTCAGCCTCACCCTCTCATCCCGACCTGACTGGGTCCAGGGGCAAGACAGAACCAGGACAGCTGGAGCTAGGTCGGGATACAGTGGATGGCCAACAATGTTCTACCGGTATGTGTTGCACTGTGCCCTGACTGCGCTCCACAAACACGTTGCTGGGTTCGCCTTCCTGCCCATTGAACCACCAGATGGTGGTCTCCTCTGTGCAGCCTGCCGAGTCCAGTCTTCGGTCGTAACCCTGACCAGGGGGAGTGAGGGGTTGCGAGTGCTTGCCCAAGGCACCACCCCAGGCTAGTGGAGGGAAGGAGATGCCTTCCTACTCCAATGCATGGCGGTCAAGGACGGCACATGCTCACTGCCCTAAAGAGCTCGAGAGCAAATGAAACCTGCTCACAAGACATGGTGGGTTCTGATGAAGTTTCGTACCACTTGGTATAGATTAGTACCAAGTAATTCCATCCATATATACCACAATGTGGTCGAATTCTTGGATCTGATTGGTCAGAGAGGATTGATTAACTTTCTCAAACAGCAGCTATGAAACTAGTTCCAGGTGTTAGGTTTATATTCATGGGCTTGTTGTACTATATTCAAGCAATATCACAATATATTTAATACAACAGCACAACCTCAAGTGCGTTATTGCTTTTAAACAACAGTTCCACAGTATAAACAAGAAATTAAGATCGGGTGACATTTTGGACACAATATGTCCAAATGTTCTGTTTATTTCAGATCTCGAAGAAGCTACGCTTACTTGTTTGCACATGGGCTAGCTGCCTAGCTAGCTCACATTGATTTATACATTCCTCTCAAAGGTGCTTCCGATGAAATCAGCGCACCTTCTTTCTTTTTCAGCTTCATCTGGCGAGCTTTTCCATTTCAAGTCAAAAGTTAGCCAACGCTATTGTAGTAACCGTTTCGAACTAGGAAGTGGAATTTTACAAGAGCAGCAATACACATATACCCCTTTTGAACCAAAAGGGAATGGGTTCTTGAGCCGGTTCCATTCAAGATTCTTTGAACCTTGGTGCCAGCTCGCGGACTGGCCGACGCTTTCACCACTTTTGAGTGGAAAGATTGTAATCAAGGATGTGTCCTGAACGGAGGGTGTTGCACAATTCACAATGTGAGTAAACAGTCGTAGCAAGATGGCAGTGTGCATTTGATTACCTGCAAGCTTTTGTTTTGTGATTGCAGACATTTGTTTTTGGTCCATTTTATTCTGAAGATGTATCCTTTTCCATTGTGTTCTCCGTTACTGTGCTCTGCTTCCTCGTCAAACTGTTGACACACCCACTGATGTCACAGTTTGTGCAGGAAAAACGAGCCATATTTTGGTTCCAGCTGGGAACCAACTTTTCAGGTTCCAAAAACATTATTTTTGGCCAAAATACTCTGAATGGTTCAAAATTTGGCGTGCAAATCAGAACGGAACCTGTTCCCTGTTGGTCGAAAAGGGGCAGCAGTGAAATGTCCTATGTGTAAAATGTCAACATTCTTAGAACGCCGCTCGACCAATCGAATTAGTGAACTGGAAATAACTGTTGTATAATCTAATTAATATACTGTGAAAATTGCGAATTCAGTGTATGGAAGATGCTCCCATAAAAGAACTTAAACATGTGTCGTCATTAAAATCTGTGAGAAGGTGTTTCTTTAGGATTTTTAGAAGTCATCTCCACTGTCGGTGCTTTGTAACAGTCAACAGGGAATGGCATTCTTTGAAGTTTTCCACCCCAGGAAAGTCTTCAAGATGTATAGCTTGCAATTCCACAGTCAGCAATCATTTATTTATTCATTCATTTTTGACACTGCTTATCCATAGTGGGTCACGGGCGAGTTTGAGTTAATTCCAGCTGACATTG
This sequence comes from Potamarius usumacintae, assembly GCA_025447855.1. NCBI lineage: Eukaryota > Metazoa > Chordata > Actinopteri > Siluriformes > Ariidae > Potamarius > Potamarius usumacintae. The sequence goes on from JAOEHJ010000013.1 coordinate 7,115,520, forward strand.
GGCGAGAAGCAGGATACACCCTGGACAGGTTGCCAGTCTGTCGCTGGAAACATTGTACAACCCCAATTCCAAAAAAGTTGGGACGCTGTGTAAACTGAAAATAAAAACAAAATGTAATAATTTTCAAATCATGGAAACCCTATATTTCATTGAAAATAGTACAAAGACAACATATCAAATGTTGAAACAGAAATTTTATTG
>JAOEHJ010000013.1:7293695-7304519 GCA_025447855.1 Potamarius usumacintae
GCCCAATACAAAAACTATAAAAATTTCACAAATCTAATAAAGCATGCAGACGATTTTGGACTTTTGGCAGAATGGCAAAAAAATGTGACGTAGCACATTTTGATCACGTGGTTGCAAATCGTCTATAGGCGACAGGCCGAGGGCTATCGAAACGGAGATCGGTGCCGCACCCATACGCTTGAAAGAGCTGTTTAGTACTGGGACAGGAGACTGCCTGGGAAAACCAGATTCTGGCATGAGAAGGACTTTGACTTTGACTTGATAGAGTACACGGTGTGTGTGTGTGGGGGGGGGACGGGACGTCTTGCTGGTTTCTTCAGTGTAAAGACACTCCAGGAATGAATGTCTCTCTTTTTTTTTTCTCAAACCAAAACACAAGCTTAAAAAGCAGAACAGTAAAATCTACGAAAATAGAAACTATTTTTGATTGCACCTATTTTCCCTCCTCGACAGTACTGTATACATGCCAATGATTCATCTCAACATGCTTTTTAAGACGGCTGGAAAAACGGACACAGCGTCCATTCCTAAGTGACTGAATACTGAACACATAGTACTCATTCAGGAAATGCAAAATACAGATGCAGCCAGAAATAACACATGTGGGTGGGTGTGTGTATATGACAAGATGAATGGGTTTGTTTGCAACTCCGTCCGTTCCTACATGGCAGGATTTCACACAGGAGTTAAATTAACGCTCCCGAATGTTCCGAAAGACACTCATACAGCAGAGAAATTGGTACAGTCATTGGTACACTTGACTTGAGAGGCTGATTGATGGAATGATCTTCAGATAATGGGAAAAAAAGTAGTGAAGAATAATAAAAAAAAAAGTGAGCAAGAGGAAGGTGTCAGCTTTATTGACAATCCTTGCTCAGCTGGAGATAAAAGTGTCTGAACTACGTCTGGGGTTTTCATAGATGGAATCAATCGGCTACACTGTTGAGTTCGCTCAAAAACATTTGAGACCCCATCAGGGAAAGATCGCACATGGCTTCTTAAGATTTAAACATCTAACACTGGTTTATGTATCGTCTGCATATAAGATGATCGCTTTGAACGAGATGACTAGGATTGTGCGGCGCACTGCAGCGTATCAGAGTCAAGAGATTAGAGTCGAAAGCGCACGTCTGTTTAGTCGGCGAAATGGTTGTCATGAGCGTGAAGAGTATTTTACTCCAGAGCATCCTGTGCATGACAGGGCGTGGAGTATTGATTTCTGTGCTTTCTTTCTTGCACTGGTTTTAGATATCGTAAACACGCATTACCGTGCCATTTTATAAACAATTTTAACAAAGCAGTCAAGCTACAAAATGTAACATCACCCATGTGCTGTTTAGAGAGTAATCAATCTGGCATGAATATTTTATGCCTATTATTAAGGCCACTTTGATCACCGAGAGTGTGTTGGATACAGTGCTGGTGCAATGTGCTGAAGAAGAATGAATGATTCAAAAGTCATGATTGAATTTTATCGTAAAAATCTGTAGTTTAATTCATATTAGATATGACAAATTATTATCCGTACAGGACACTTTTTCGATGGAATAAAAACACGTGTTCTATTCCGTTCTAGTGGGTTTCATTGATTTGGCTTGATAGCATGCAATATTGTTCGCATATCGCTTATCCGACGTGTATTACGTCACTCTCCCCAATGGAGAATGAGCGTTGAATATAGTTTACGATATTGCATGGTTGTCAAGACAACATGACTTCGAAACAGCTTTGACGTGTGACTATTCAATGAGAGTTTTCTGCTGCACATGCGTTAGCGAGCGACTGTGACAATTTGTAAATGAACATGGCCGCCAGGTTTTCTTTATTAAATACGGAAGATTTTGAGAGAATTTTGAAAGACGCGTTGAACACCCGAAAGGCTACCAAAACTTGTTCCATCAAATGTGTATTATAATAATAATAATAATAATAATAATAATAATGGCTGTTTTTTTTCATGGTATATCAGATATAGTCCATTCAGCTACTTGTCTTTGACTCATTCAGTATCATGCTAGCTGAATGGAATATATCCGATAGACCACTCAACGCCAGCCAATATTATTTAATTATTATACATACAGGCCACTTTCTCCATGGAATAAAAACATGTATTCTGTTCCCTTCTAGCGGGTTTACTGATAGCATGCAATACTGTTATCATATCGCTTATCCTCCATGTATTACGCCACTCTCCCTAATGGAGAATGAGCGTACAATATTGTTACATTATTGCGCGTTGTCAAGACAACACAATGTCAGAGACGTAAAACTTCTGTGTTAGCGAGCACCTGGGACAATTTGCAAACAAACATGGCCGCTCGGTTTGCTTCGTTAAAAACCTAAGATTTTGAGAGAATTTTGGCTGCCAGGTCGCTCCATTGTGTGTAGCTGTCGATGTCGATTTTAAAAGTAACTCAGTAAATTACACAGGGAAAATAATAATAATCATCATAATAGTCAGCTTGATTGTGCTAGCGTTGACCTGCGCTAACACTACATCGGCTGGAAGGTAAATTAGACTGCCACGCTAACAACACCGAGTCACGGGTAAGCTAGTGTCAGCCTTCAAGAATGTTGATATGAAGAAAGTGTGTATGTATTATAATAATAATAATAAGAAGAAGAAGAAGAATATTGGCTGGCTTTTTTTCATGGTCTATCAGATATATTCCATTCAACTACTCGTCTTCGACTAGTTCAATATCATGCTAGCTGAACGGAATATATCTGCTATACCACTCAATGCCAGCCAATATGATTTAAATATGTACTTATTTCATCTTTATATACCTATATTGGCACGGTGGTGTAGTGGTTAGCACAGTCACCTCACAGCAAGAAGGTCCTGGGTTTGAGCCCAGCGGCCGACAGGGTCTTTTCTGTGTGGAGTTTGCATGTTCTCCCCGTAGGTGTGAATGGTTGTCTGTGTCTATGTGTCAGCCCTGCAATGACCCGGTGACTTGTCCAGGGTGTACCCCGCCTCTTGCCCGTAGTCAGCTGGGATAGGCTCCAGCTTGCCTGTGACCCTGTAGAACAGGATAAAGTGGCTACAGATGATGAGATGAGATTTATTTCGGCTGCCAATGTGATTTGAATAAGAATTATTATTGGAGGCTTTTAGATGCTATTTGATGACTTTTCCTATCTTGGTGGGCTCCGCTGTACAAGCATGAAAAACACCATCACTGTCAGGAAGCTGCACTATGTGTCTGCAAATATCAGATTTAGTTTTGTTGTGAATATAATTCAGTCATAAACAAACAATCAACATTGAGTTAAAGCCTCCAGGCTTTTCCATTAGTCATCAACACAGAGTGAATATGTGTGTGTGTGTGTGTGTGTGTGAGAGAGAGAGAGAGAGAGAGAGAAAGGGAACAATCATATAAGACTAAAAATTGGCTGGCAAATGAGCTCTGCAGTGCTGCCAGTGGAGGGTCACACACACACACACACACACACACACACACACTACACATTGTTAGACAGCACACACTTTTGTCTAACTTTTGAAGCTAAGCTTTTGGATGCGTGTCTCCGTGTCTGTGTGCACATTAAGTCATCTCTCCTAGCTAAAATTTTACAAGCCATGAATCGCACAGTTCCAGTTCATACAGTTATTTGTGTAAGCAGTTGAGGCTGGTGGTGATATTAGATGGGCGAGCTGAAATCTAATATCTGTCAGTAGCTCAGCAACTGAACAAAAATGTTTCAGTTGAAATTATGGTTCTGTTGTCAGTCATTTTTGTGTAATTACCTCCACCAGAGAGGTGATGTTTGCAGTTTGTTTGTTTGTCTGTTTGTTTGCATGTCTCCCTGTAAGTAGGATTGTGCAAAAGCTACTGGCCTGATTTTCATGAAACTTGGTGGAAAGGTATAACATGGACCAAGGAAAAACCCATCAAATTTTGGAGTGGAACCAACTCACAGGGTGGATCCACAAATTTATTTTCACTTTTGCTAATGTTAAGAGATATACGGCATTTAGCCTTGATCAAAGTCAAAACTCAACAATGCCATACAATGCCAAAAAACATTGCCACTGTAGAAATACCATGACTCCATATCTCAATCCACATTTTCACAGGTTCGGGTAATCCTCTGAGATACGCATGTTGGCATTAATAGTTTTTGAAAACATATCCAGACATATAGTGTGGTTGCATTTGCAGATTTGCACATCACAGAAGAGTTGACTGTTGTCTTTGGCGGAGGTCTGTGCTCTCCGAGCCTCTGTGCCCTTCTACTGTCATTGGACAATGTATGCTTAGTCTACCCACTTTCACTTTCTTCTCAGGAGGCATTGGGCAAAAAAAATAATCCAACTTGTTTGCATTCCTTCCACTCTCGACTGTATTTCAAATCCACCTTCTCAATCACTGGTGATTAGTGTTGTAGCCAAGACCACCGAAATCGAGACAAAGTCATGACTGAGACCAGAGTCCACTGAGACTGAGACAAGACCAAGACTTTGATGGGTTAATATCAAGTCAAGACCAAGACCAAGTCAGACCAGAACCAGATCAGAATGTGTGAAAGGGGGCAGGGGAGGGGTGACGACCATTCACAGTAACAAAAAATTTAAAATTAGCAATGAGTCATGTTATTGGTTGCATTTGAAGCAGGAAATTTTACATCTAGTCACAGTAATGATGTTAAAAAATAAATCAGACAATATACATGAAATTTCGTGAAATCCCCACAGTTGTGGTCTTGATCAGTCTTGAAATAAAATCCAGAGTCCTCGATGTCTGAGATCAAGATAAGACGGAGTAAAATTCCGAGTCGATTTTCCGGAGGTCGATTCCGAGATGAGAACGAGACCTTCAATAAGTGGTCTCGAGACGGGTCTAGAGACCAAGACCAATCTCAAATACTGCAACACTGGGACAATCTCCACTAATGTACCCTCGAGGGCTCATTAGTGGACCTCAACGTAACTGTGTGTTCCTTTTAGGGCCAAAGGAGTATATATATATTCCCAAGCAGTATATAAAGGTTGCAAATAAGTATATTAGATGGTACTGCCCCAGTTACAGTACCTCTAAAAGTACAATAATGTACTTTATTTTCTGAGAGTGCATCCTTGCTTCTTCACACCATTCCCTGTAATTTTCTTCCTCCCATTGGTGGTGCTGTTGCACATGATTTCACAAAAGTCCAAAATAGTCTTAAGGCATTTTTTTAAAGAGCAAATAATCTGATGTGGGTGCTAAAAACGAAACCTTAGATCAATGTCTTCTTCTCTCGGAAGGTCAACAGGGCTTAGTCCTGCTGGCATTAATACCAGTGTGTGTGTGTGTGTGTGTGTGTGTGTAAGCCAAATATTCCCATGATGATAACAATGTCTTTATAATTTGATATTTCTGGGATATTTGGCTGGTCCTCATCAATAAAATGGCTTTTATTCTTTATTTAAAAAAAAAAACACCAAGGAAAGGTGCCAAACAATTTCGTTTTGGTTAATAAGGTTGAGATTACCATTATCTAGCCATAGTTAAACCCAAATCAGTGAAAGTCCCTAAAACATCCATCCATTATCCATAACCGCTTATCCTGTGCAGGGTCATGGGCAAGCTGGAGCCTATCCCAGCTGGCTATGGTCAAGAGGCAGGGTCCACCCTGGACAAGTTGCCAGATCATCACAGGGCTGACACACAGAGACAAACAACTGTTCACACTCAGTCAATTTAGAACCACCAATGACCCTAACCTGCACATCTTTGGACTGTGGGGGAAACCGGAGCACCCAGAGGAAACCTACGCAGACACAGGGAGAACACGCAAACTCCACACAGAAAGGCCCCCGTTGGCCACTGGGCTCGAACCCAGAACTTTCTTGCTGTGAGGTGATAACGTTAACCACTACACCACTGTGCCACCTGGCCCTAAAACAGATAATCAAAAATGTTTGGCATTTAACCATTACTGCTACGGACTGGTATCGAATCAACACAGCAGGTTGTTCATGCCTGTTTTATTTTATTTGTTTTCTCAGCTCTATTTCATTCACTGACTTTTTCAAAAAGTAAACAGCTCGTTAAAGTCCCACTGTCATTTTTAATAACCTTTGTAACATTGTTTGGAATTTCTCATTCAGATTTGTCCGCATTGGGAGGTGTGTTATTTCTGAATCTGTCTAACTGATGCCAGGTCCATGCTACTATTTCCCATTTTTAATGTCACTCAGCTGACAATCACCATCACCAGAGACTTCATCAGGGGGGAGAGAGATTATCAGTTGAAATACGAATGGGACACTGTGTCATGCAGCTGTATGATGGGAAGTTGTGTGCTTAATAAAACAAGCCGATTGCTTTTGAGCAGAGTTACACTGTGTAACTTCCAGTGGTTTGACATCCCATAATAAAATTTTCATGAATTTCAAATTCAGTTGAACTTCTTTTATGTTCAGGCACATAATAAATGCACAATTGCCCATCTTATTGCACTGTTATGTTTATTCAGTAGAGTGCAAATGCATAAAAACTCTCAGCTGAAAGCAGAAAAAGTAAATGTAAAGCATAACAAGTGAAGCAAAACTTGAAGCATAAATTATAAAGTATAAAATTACACCACTTCTTACACTGGTAACTTTCAAAATAGCTTTTTTTTTTTTCTGGACAGTTCAGCACTGACAAAGATGCTCATTATATACACTGTTTAAAATTATGATGACAACTTATTCCAATGACAAACTCCAATGCCTTGCATCAGTGTTTGCTCCCTGAATCAAGACTTGATAAAATCATCTTTGGTTGCAATTCAAGGAGAAGTCTCTCTGAGCTTTACACATCTGGATCCTGCTATTTTTGTCCAGTCCTGTTTGAAAAATTGTTCATGCTCTGTCAGAATACATTGAAAACATGATTGCGTAGCAATGTTCAAGGCTTTTCACAGATTCTCAACTGGATGCAGGTCTGGGCTTTGACCAGGCCATTATCAGACATTCATGTTTTAGAGCCACTCCAATGTCACTCTGGGAATATGCTTGTAATCATTATTGTTAACTGAAATGGTTTTTTCTTGAAGGAATGCCCTCTGTTTTGTTTCCATCAGTCACGCCAGGTTCTCAGTCCCTGCTGATGAAAATATCCCCACAACATGATGCAACCGCCACCATGCATCACTGTGGGGATGGTGTTTTGAAGGGTGGTGAGCAGTGTCGGGTTTCAACCAAATGTAGACCTTTCTGCCAAGGCCATGAAGCTGAAAGTATTACCATTTTCCACTCGATTACTTCTCAGACTAATACCCTCCTTCCTCAATCGTTGACTTTTGTTGAACAGTCTCCTCGAGGTATTGGTTTATACTGGATTTAACAGTGCTCTGCAGGATGTTTAAACTTTATATGTGAGGCACTAGTTAGCTCCACAGCTTAAAAATCCAGCCACTGGGATATCCTGAATGGCCATAAACATGCACAGTAGCTGTGTTTATTGGTCTCTTCCCACTTAAGTAGACAAGAACCTAGTCTTGATGAGAAATACCTACCTGGGGACAGTGCCAAGCAAATCAATGAGTGGACAGATTTATCTATAAGGACTTTGCTTATATTAGCTTGCGAACATAAGTGGTGTTATCTTGCACAGTAAAACAGGCAGGTCCTGCTACTGTGGTGTCGCTGTGGTTTTTTTGTATTTCTGCCATTCGTGCTCTCATTTATTTCTGTTTATTATTTTGTTGTTATATATAGTACCAGTCAAAAGTTTGGACACACCTTCGAACGCAATGTTTTTTCTTTATTTTTATTCAGTAAAAAACACTCCATGTCTTAAAGTAATGATGGATATCGTTTACTTAGTTAAGCAGTTCTTGACATAATATGGATCACTACAGTTGTGGAAAAGGGCTATTTACTGTATTTGTATGAATTACTATTTATTGTTTGATGATTGCAAATGCATTAAGAAGGCAAGAAACTCATCCACTAATTAACTTTTAAAGAGGCACACCTGTTAATTTAAAAGCATTCCATGTGACGACCTCATGAAGCTGGTTAAGATAATGCCAATAGTGTGCAAAGCGTCATCGAGGTAAATGGTGGATACGTTGAAGAATCTAAAATATGAAACATATTTTTTAAACACTTTTTGGTTACCACATAAATAGAGGATATTACACAGTTGTATGAAGATATGAAGTTTATCTTCGAGTGGTGAATGTATATTTCATATTTCAAGATTGAGCGACGCGAACGAGTGATATGTTTCAACACAAGAAGATAAACTTCATATGTACAAGCCACCATGTTATGTTCTTTGTATTTTTTGGACACATCCACACACCCACAAGTGAATCAAAAGAATTTTAATTTTGAATCGATTCGCCATTTTGACAACACAGTTGTCTTGTCAGTGGGGAAACACTGGGACGACATCATCAGAGTGAAATATCAGGAATTATGATACATACAGGCCACTTTTTCCATGGAATAAAAACATGCATTCTATTCCCTTCTAGTGGGTTTATGGATAGCATGCAATATTGTTATCATATCGCTTATCCTCCGTGTATTACATCACTCTACCCAATGGAGAATGAGCATGCAATATTGTTACAATATTGCATGTTGTCAAGACAACATGACGTCGCATGTCGGAGACGTAAAACTTCCGCGTTAGCGAGTGACTGACAATTTGTAAATAAACATGCCTGCTATGTTTGCTTCATTAAAAATGCAAGATTTTGAGAGAATTTTGGCTGCCAGGTCGCTTTGTTGTGTGGAGTTGTCGATGTTGATTTTAAAAGTAACTAAGTAGATTACACAAGGGATAATAATAATATTCGGCTTGACTGCACAAGCATTGGCCTTCGCTAATGCTACACCGGCTGGTAGGTAACTGGACTGCCGCACTCACAGCACCGAGTCGTGGGTAAGCTAGCGCTGGCTTTCGCTAACGCTACTGCTATGCTGGCTGGAAGGGAACTGGACTGCCATGCTAACAGCACCAAGTCGCGGGTAAGCTCACGTTGGCTTTTGAGTATGCTGATATGAAGAGAGTCTGTATGTAGAATAATAATTATATTGGCTGTTTTTTCATGGTATATCAGATATATTCCATTCAGCTCCTCATCTTCGACTCGTTTAATATCATGTTAGCTGAATGGACTATATCTGACAGACCACTCAACGCCACCAATATTGTTTAAATATGTGACTCAGATCTACGATGTATTTCATATGAAAAATGCAAGTTTTTCAACACAAGAAGATAAACTTCGTATCTACAAGCCAACATGTGATATTCTTTTTATTATACAGACACATTCACAAACAAAATTAGCCAAATTTATCAAAACACTTCATCAATTTCCTCATGTGTGACATATGGAGATTTATGTCATGGTTTTGGTTCTCCATGTCCTGAATGCAGCTCGTATGAAAAATATAAGTGCCGTATTTCCCTGTTGAACACTCGTGTCCATATAATAATTGCTCCATATGGTACTTCATAGTTCTAATGTCTTCAGTATTGTTCTACAATGTAGAAAATAGTCAAAATACAGAAAAATCTATCAATGAGTCGGTGTGTCCAAACTTTTGAGTGGTACTGTATGATGTTGAGGTATGAATAATTTTTTTTTTTATTCCATAAACTTAGAATGGTTGCTGTAGTCATAGTAGTAGCAGCAGCAGTAGTAGTCACAGTAGTTGTTATTGTATGGTTTCTATTATTATTAGCCTGTAAGCTGGTAAGGTTTATTCTTATCAGGTTCCTACTCTAATAACGTTATTCCACGCTTACTCGAAAAACACATAGATACATGAAAAAAGAATGAATCAATCAATGAATATAACTGTATCAATAAATGAATCAATGTGATCATTTTCATGAGTTTGCTGTAATTGCTGCTGTTATACATTACTTCGACAGAGTGAAGTCTCATGAGCTGTTCCTCTCTGTCTTCTGTCTTTCTCTTACTTCGTCCCTCAGGAGTGTCTCTCAGTGCGTTGCCGATGTATCTGGGTGAAATCTCTCCACGACAGTACCGTGGCTCCATCGGTCAATTTAATTCTGTCTTCATCTGTCTTGGAGTTTTCACTGGACAGCTGTTCGGCCTTCGCGAGATATTCGGCCATGTGAGTGTGTTCATGATGAGTGTGTGTGTGTGTGTGTGTGTGTGCAGCTGGTATGTACTTTAATAGGATGTCACTGCTGCTGTCTGTCTTTTTCTCCATCTATTTAAATACCTCTTTTCTTATGCTGTCTCTCTGGGTCTTCTTCGATGTCAGGATTATCCTTCCAATGAATCTATGAATTGGTCACATTTTACAAGGACAGACTTTACAACCCTTTATAACATACTCACCATCTTGGCATGTAGCGCTTTATGTCCTGTGTGGTCAATTGTATGGATTTCTTTCTCCGAGTATACTTTCCAGCACACTTTCTGTTAGGTTTGACACTTTAATATGGGGAAATTGGCAAGTCCAGATTCTCAGAACTGCATTCCTTTTTATTTTGTTGTTCATCCTGATTTTTTTTTTCCTTTTTGGCAGACAGGGACCTCTTTAACTTTGTCACTTTCAGTAACCGCTTTATCCTGGTCAGTGTGGTGGAGGAGGATCTGGAGCATATCCCAGGATCAACTTTCCTCCAACAGAACACAATGGGTCCAAGGTGGCATGAGTTATAGAATGACTTGCTTTGGAGTTAATGAGATTTGGATTAAACACAGTCCATTCATGTGACGAGCTCAACTAATTACTACATCAATCCATTATCCGGAGCTGCTTATCCTGTACAGGGTCGCAGGCAAGCTGGAGCCTATCCCAGTTGACTATGGGTGAGAGGCGGGGTACACCCTGGACAAGTCACC
>JAOEHJ010000013.1:7639693-7650558 GCA_025447855.1 Potamarius usumacintae
AGCATATATTCAAATGTTTGCTCTGATGTAGAAATGTATTTGAGTACAATTTAAACAGATGTTTAAAGATTTTTTTTTTGCGATTAATCGCAATTAACTACATAAATTTGAGATTAATCGCGATTAAAAATTGTAATCGTTTGACAGCCCTAATATTTATCCATCGCTATCACCACTGAAGCATGACAAATTCTATTGTTTGAATGGCAACAGGTCGATACACAAGTTAATTAGCTACCTGCTGCCATCTAGTGGAAGGGTATTTAATTGTTCTGCCTGTCACTATCGGTCGCTGGCATAGCCAAACTATTTGCAGTAAATACTAAATAATAATTTTCGGACCAATTAAGTGAAATTGGATAATTTCCCACAGTACACCTGATGATCTCTCACGACACACTAATGTGTCGCGGCACAGTGGTTGGGAATCACTGAACGAGTGGATGGAATGATGCAACTGTTCACATTCTGTACCCTGTGTGTGTGTGTGTGTGTGTGTGTGTGTGTGTGCGCGCGCAGCAATGTAACGACGTGGGTCTGATGGCGTATCTCGGCACTATCACCAAAACCTGCAACAGCATGAACCAGTTCATAAACAAGTTCAACGTGCTGTACGACAGACAGGGGATCGGCCGGCGCATGAGGGGTCTCTTCTTCTAACGCACGCACGCACGCACGGGTTTCATATAGGGGATTGTGTAAAGTAATTTTTGTCCTGTTATATATTAATACAACTTCAGCTCCACCACCACCAACTCATGCACTCTGATGTATTCTGCTCTATAGTGTGTGTTCTGTTAATAAATGTGATTCTGATTTTTTTTTTTTTTTGAATATTGTGTTTTCTTGATTCTGAGCGTCAAGATTTAACAAACTAGTCCAACACTAATTTTCAAGTGAAACCATCTGTAGTTTCTGAATGAACTACTGATTTTCCACCCGATGTGGAAAATGTTGACGCAGGTACGATCGTCTTCAATGAGGTGGAAGCCTATTAACTCTCGTCTGTTCATGAACTTGCACCCAACAAAAAGTGTGATCCAAACACACACACAACGTAGTTGAAGATTCGTGCCCTTCCAGTTTGACCTGCAGTTCAGTGTCTAACATGTTGCACGGCCACGTTTTCTAGTGCAGCTGCCTAATCCTGAATTGTTCTACGTATTATGAGCTAGCGATATGTTTTTATTCAATACTGAAATGCAAAAAAAAAGCTTGAACAACTCTGCTTATTTTCATGATGTTGATGCTTATGAGAATTCCGACATTTGGCATCAACGGAATTCCATAGTCGGAGTGCTTTTTAGCTCTTGTTACTCTGAAGCTCCTTTAATTTTTCCCCTCCAACGTTAAACTGAAGAAAACATACATTTCCTGATTTAAAAATTGAGTGATCAATCTCTCTTACTTGTTTTATTTAAAAAAAAAAATGGTTTCTTTGTTGGCAGGTTGCATTTTGCTTGTAAATATTGTACGGTTTAGGGTTTGTTTGTTTTTCTTCATTTATGTTCAGTTGATAATTTAGGGCATGGTTATGCTTTCAGAATAGTAGGGAAAATAAAGCAACAGGGATGAGAGAGGTTCAGGATCTTGAGAAATCTAGATGATGCAACTTCCTGTTAAACGTGACTTGTGGAATATTTGAAACGCTTCATATGGGTGATTAAATGTTTCGGGACCCTAAAATGTATATTTTTCGTCACCGGTACTGGATAACACATGGAAAATCATCTTTCAAGCATGAAATTTGTACATTAATGCAAAAACTATGAAGTATTTTAATTCATGTCCGACCACAATTCCAAAAAAGTTGGGACACTGTGTAAAATAAATAAAAACAGAACATGAAAATTTGTAAATCATGGAAACCCTATATTTCATTGAAAATAGGACAAAGACAACATAAATGTTGAACTGAGAAATTTATATATATGTGTGTGTTCATTTTGAATTTGATGTCCACAACATGTTTCAGAAAAGTTGGAACAGGGTCAACAAAAGACTGAAAAAGTTGCGTAATACTAAAATAAACTAATTTGGTGAATTGGCAACAGGGCAGTAAGATGATTGGGGATAAAAAGAGCATCCCAGAGAGGCGGAGTCTATCAGAAGTAAAGCTGGGGAGGGGTTCACCGCTCTGTGAAAGACTGCGTGGGTAAACAGTGCAACAATTTAAGAATAACGTTCCTCAAATGTAAAATTGCAAAGAATTTGGGAATCACATCATCGATGGTACATAATATACGTAATTAAAAGATTCAGAGAATCTGGAGAAGTCTCTGTATGCAAGAGACAAGGCTGAAAACCGACATTGGACGTCTGTGATCTTCAGGCCCTCAGGCGACACTGCATTAAAAGCAGACACGTGTCTGGAGTGGAAGTCACCGTATGGGCTCAGGAACACTTCAGAAAACCATCGTCTGTGAAAACAGTTCAATACTGCATCCACAAATGCAAGTTAAAACCAGATATAAATGAAATCCAGAAACACCGCCGCCTTCTCTGGGCCCGAGCTCTTTTACGATGGACTGAGGCAAAGTGGAAAACTGTCCTGAGATCTGACGAATCAAAAGTAGAAATTATTTTTAGAAATCACGGACACCACGTCCTCCAGACTAAAGAGGAAAGGTTCCGTCTGGCTTGTTATCAGCGCACAGTTCAAAAGTTCATCTGTGACGGTATGAGGGTGCATCAGTGCACATGACATGGGTAGCTTGTACATCTGGGAAGGCATCATTAATGCTGCCATTCAGACAAAACCTTCTTCAGGGAAGGCCTTCCTTCTTTCAGCAAGACAATGCCAAACTGCTTTCTGCACATATTAAAACCGCATGGCTCTGTCACAAAAGAGTCCAGGTGCTAAACTGGCCTGCCTGCAGTCCAGACCTGTCTCGCATTTAAACTATTTGGCACATTATGAAGCGCAAAATATGACAAAGTAGACCCTGAACTGTAAAGCAGCTGAAATTGTATATCAGGCAAGAACAGGATAACATTTCTCTCTTAAAACTACAGCAATTGGTCTCCTCAGTTCCCAAAAGTTTACAGAATGTTGTTAAAAGTAGCAGTGATGCAACACAGTGGTAAACATGGCCCTGTTCCAACTTTTTTTGAAATGAGTTGCTGACATCAAATTCAAAATGAGCAAATATTTTTTCAAAAAACAATGAAATTTCTCAGTTTCAACATTTGTCTTTGTACTATTTTCAAATGATCTTATTCTGTTTTTATTTCAGTTTACACACCGTACCAACTTTTTTGGAACTGGGGTTGTAAATCAAGGTAATGTAGTTATGGCCTGATGCAGGCAAAAATGCTGTACTGCCGTAGTTTAAGTTTTATGAATGATTTTGGTTATTTCTCTGAAACCTGTGCAAATAACGGAAAAAAAAGTTACTTGTATAAAATGTGATTTACGTTTACGCCACTTTATATACATACTGTATTTGTTTATATAATATCAGGGGGACAGAAATGGCAGCGAAAAGCGACACAGTAATCTATTGTCTTGAGCGTACTAACTGAGTATGGTGACATCTCTGACACCGATTCTGTGAAATGCTCTCAAAGCCAGAAATTAAAATTGTAAAATTCCAGACGGTTGTTTTTAGTTTATGTTATGAGGGGAACGCTGGATCCCTAAAGAGCACCGATTCTGTGGGAGGGAAGGAAAAAAAAAAAAAAAAGTTGTGTGTCTGTCACAGCAGGTATGGTGCTCGTTAGTGTCTGTGCTCGGAGTGTGATCATTTGTGTGAAACAGCAAGAGAGACGTGGCAGCGACTTCTACCTTTATACCCCAAGTGCCCTGCAGTGTGTGTAAGGGAATGCAGGATCAGTGGAAAAAGTTTGTTAACGGGGACCAGCTGCTGTTTTAGCACTAATAAATATACCCTGCAGGATGCTACCTTTATTCACCGAGCCTTTACATACGCACACTAACGAGCAGGACAACCTCCGGCCATACACACTCTGCAGGACATCGCCACGTCTCTCGCACATGCTGTTAAAATGCACAAGACAAGAAACTACGAGTGTATTTTAATTCGTTTTATTTCCACATGGATGTCTAACATACATGCTAAACAAACGTGAGTCAGAAGAAGTGAAAATGAAAAACAATGACAAATTCTGTAACGGGTTTCGATTTAGAAGCTCTAGCGTTGGGTTTGTATTGTGAAGGTCGAAGGCCAGGGTTATACTTGATTGATATTTTACGACATGACGACGTGGCAGCGACGTCGGCCGAAGGATTAAACGGTCTGTCCGCTAGGGGGCGGATCAAAGCCGAAACATTTGTACGTCATCGGCACCTTCTGGAAGACCTTCTTTGACAAGATCTTAAATCAGTGACGATGGCAGGACCATGTCTGTTCCTGTCTGACTTGAGCGTGATCTCCAGCGTCGAGAGTATATCAGTTTATTAAATGTTCAAAAGACACTGGAGAGTAGAGTAGATTTCTCAATGTTGTCGACGGCCCTTGCCGTTTGTGACTGGTTTTTTTTTTTCATTCAGTGCTCGATTGAGGCACTGAATGAACACAGCATCCTTCTTGTGTACATGTAGTTCAAAGCAAGTATAACCCTGGCGTGACTACCTCCTGATTACGTTTATTTATTTGGAGTTGGGGGAAGGGTAAGAAAAGCGAGCAGGATTGTACAGCTCTGAGTGGAAGTCATATTGATACGGAGAACCGTAGTACGGATAGGCGAGCTTCTTACGAATGGGAGCAGGTGGCGCTGGTGTCTCTTCTTCCTCCTCTTCTTCCTCTTCAGGCTCAGGTGGAGGGGGAAGGGATTTACCCTTGACGGCGCGATGAGGATTGTCGATGAGACAGTCGGGGTCCCAGTAGGGGTCACAATCATACTCCATTCCTTTACGGGTTACAAGTGCGGGAGGTGGTACAGGGGCGGGGCCTTTGACCGAGGAAGGTTGAGGAGGAGGTGGGCCTTCCAGCTTACAGCTGGGATTGTATCGGGGGTCACAGAGCACTGGCACTGCCCCTGTGGGCAGATACACAATGTGAGGCTTACACAGAGGATCTTTGGTATTACACAGGTAAATAACGTCAGCCTGCGAGGGGCTTTTTCCAAGAGCAGAGGGTGGGGCAGAGATTTGCTTCAAGACAGGAGGTGGTGGAGCAGGGCCTTTTACAGAGGCGGGAGGAGGGGGCAGTTTGCAGTGTTCGTCTTTGGACGGGTCACATCTGGCCAGCAACGGAACACCGAGCTTGTTCTGGAACTTGGCAGCGTCAGGACCATACACCTGCTCCAGCTGTCTCATCTGCTGATACAGCATTCGGATCCGGTCGATCTCATACAGCTATGCGGAGAGAATACAGGAAACACGAAGATCATTACGTGTTCTCATACCGTATTTTATACCTCGACTCTGATTGGTCAGATGCTGTGACTCCATCCAAGTTACAGTGTTGATCTAAAACACTCTAATTCAGTAGGAGCCTCTTAATGTCGTCCCATTTTATTCAACACCTGGCTTGATGGACTTTTTTTTAAACAATCAATAAAAACAAGTTAGTTATTTCGCTGCTTTAATGGAATCTCTTGGTGTAATGATAGCCAGCTAGCTGTGTTACTTCGCGGTGCGACTGTATATGTTTGTGCTTCGCTACTCCAATAACAGCACGTCATTGGAACTTAATCGTGTTTTAGCGCCTCATAACTTAGGCTTATAAAATACATCGTTTAAGTGATGAGGATTTCAGCCAGTGATAGTCATTATAACACCAGAGTAGCTGCCTGGTCTCCAAAGTTTGCTGAGATAAACTTCCACTGTTTATATCTGGATTCACTTGATGAACTGGACTTTGGAGCTGACGGGATACGTGCATGAAAAGTTTTCATGTTTTTGGATTGAAGTTCTCGCTGTCGTTTATTTTTGTGAACTTCCCATCTGTTGCATTAACGCGGGAGTTCAACATGCTGTTTGGCCATGCTAGCCAGCCGTAGAACTGGAATTGGTCCGCAGCGTGTTTGTAGGACATGGTTTTTTTTGTCGTTCTGGTGTATGTTGGATGTGTTCGGTGCTTACCCCTTCGGTGTGGCCAATGCTGCTGTAGTAGCGATAGTAGGACTGGAAGTCAGGATACTGTCGGTGCCAGCGCGGGTCCACGTTCCGCCGAGAGCGCGAGAGAAAAGCGTTAGCTTGATCCGCGTCGATACTCACTGTCGCCGATTCTGAAACGGAGATCATCACGGGGAAGGAAACACGTATGAACACCGGCTCAGCGAGAGAAGAGTGCATAAGAACAATCGCGTTTGCATGCGAATCTTTGATGAAGATGCTTACCTTCCGGTTTGATGGCATCGAGCAGCGATTTTGTCTCTGACCATCCTGCATAACACGCCAATAACACGCCAGTTAGATTGCAGTAACAAACTTTCAAAGAATATACATCAGATTACAGTAACACGCCAGTAACATGACAGTAACTCATCAGATGAACATGACTTTTGTTACTGTAATCTGATGTTACTGTAACCTGATTGGTGTGTTACTATAACCTGATTACTGACTGATGTTACTGGACCCGATTACTGTTACTGTAACACCAATCACATTGCAGTCACTCAGCAGTTTACAGTAACAACAATCAGGTTACAGTAACACACTAATCACATGAACATGATTGTGTGCCTGTCGCATGACTTGTGTTACTGTAACCTAATGAGTCACTGGAACATGTAAGCCAGGTTACAGTAACTTGTCAGGTTGCAGTAACACAAGTCATGTTCTAGTAACATCTGTTACAGTCACACAAGTCAGGTTACAGTAACACAACCATCTTCCAGCAACTCGTCAGGTTAAAGTAACATCAGGTTGCAGTCACAAGTCAGGTTGCAGTAATGCAAGTCAGGTTGCAGTAACGCGACAGTCACACATCAGGTTACAGTAACACAACCATCTTCCAGCAACTCGTCAGGTTAAAGTAACGTCAAGTTGCAGTAACGCAAGTCAGGTTGCAGTAACGCAAGTCAGGTTGCAGTAACGCAAGTCAGGTTGCAGTAATGCAGGTCAGGTTGCAGCAACGCAAGTCAGGTTGCAGTCACAAGTCAGGTTGCAGTCACAAGTCAGGTTGCAGTAATGCAAGTCAGGTTGCAGCAACGCATCAGGTTGCAGTAACGCAAGTCAGGTTGCAGTAACGTGACAGTCACACATCAGGTTACAGTAACGCAACTATATTACAGTTACTCGTCAGGTTACAGTAACAAGTCATGTGACAGTAACTCATCAGGTTACAGGAACACAAGTCAGATTACAGTAACACAGTCTTGTTACAGTAACTCATGAGGTTACAGTAACACATCAGGTTACACATACACAATAATCACACGACTGTAACTGACCAATCAGTTTACAGTGAAACATAAATCGCATTGTAGAGTAAGCCAATAATCAGATTAAATTTGCCTGAATAACTGAATGATAATAATTAGGAAAAAGGAAATCATTATTTGCAACACTGCTGTCTTTCTGGTTTCTAAATTTCAGGCTTCTGTTGGCATTGTTTCTGACCCAGAAATTGGCTTTGACTGCAGCCAGTAAGTCAGTAAATAAATAAATAAGCTGCTTTGCTCTGCCCCTTCTCCTGATGAGGCAACTCACAAGGTTTTCACAAAAGATGTCAGTTCGGTTTGGGGAAAGTTGGGTATGTCAGGGTTTTCATTTCGAGTTTCCTCAAGTTGCTTTAAAAATTACAAATAGCTCATCTCAGATTAGCTCGCTGGTAAAATAATAATAATAATAATGCATCCATCTATGGGTCACATCACAGCCATCTCAGCGAATTTTTTTTTTTTTTTGAGAATTAGAAGCCTTTATTTGATAGCTCTGCATAACGAAGGCAACAGCGTTCTAGGATGCCGTTTAACGTCATAGCCGTACAGCCGACTTCAGTACCAATGGCTGCACCCAGGTAAGCCTATTTTCAGCAGCATCATAACTTTTAAAATGGACAAATTGTTGGACAACTTTTGAATAAAAATAGAAGTAAATATGTGCACCCATTTTGACCACGTTAGGCTTTTCATGATGGATCCAAGGCTGTGTTGCAAATTACACACTCTGAATGTAAATAACGTCAAGGCACGACACCCCCGCTTTTTTCCCCCCAAAATGCAAATTCCTTACCCTGGTACATCACAACATGGAGTCCGGGGACCCCCAGGGTGCCATGAAGTAAAGCTCGAACGTCTGTACACCTTTTATTTTGTTAAATTGACTGAATCACAACCTACTATTAACAAATTGATTTTTCCTTGCATTCTTAGTTTGAGTTATTTTTTTTTTAACTGAATGGTTTTCATCCAAATTTGATGAACTCAAAAAGAAAAGTGTAATTGATACTCACGCGGCAGTAGCACGATGCAGGACAACACACAAAGGAGCCTCAGGACCATGTCGACTGTGTGGACACACACACGATTGTCTTGCTTAACGTCATTGTGAGAACCTTCTACCGACCAACATGGTCATAATATAATGCTGTTCTTCTTGAATTATTCATGTGTGTGCATGAAAGTGGATATACATGCATCAGGGCCTTATCAGAAATAACACAGTCGTACTCTCTTTTAATATGATAAAGGCTTATATTTTTTAGGCTGACTTATTGGTACAAGCATGAGGATGTGGTTTTTTGATGGAGATTACAGTCGCATTCTATCAGGACAATCGATCAAATTCTGCTGTGCGAAACCGGCACTCCAAAAACCAAAGGGTTCCTTTGATTCGTCTCACCATAGACGCGTTAACTAGCTACAGGAACCATTAAAGGTTCCAGGAAGAGCTAGAGGAACCTATTCAGAGTGTGCATAAAGCCTATAACAAAAACCTGTCAATTTACCGAACTGAATACAAAATTCCAGTGTTGCTTTTCTCTCTCTCTCTGTCAAGAACAAACTTTTATTTTGACCTCATGTTTCCAATTTAGAACGTACAACAAAATATGAACTTGTAGATATTTTAGAACGCGTCAGTCACATCTTGGGACGTTGTCGTCATTTGTCATGAATGAAGAACCTAATTAAAAATGGAGCTGATGTACAAATATCAAGACAATGTGACCGTCTGGGTGTGTTAAAAATATATATATCAAAGAAACTGACACCAAGGTTTCGGCCAGATGTTTCATATTTCTGGATAGATAATTGCCATTTCCACATGTAGTGCCTGATTTCTTATTTGGGCGGAATCAATTTTTCCAACTTGGGCATTGTTTCATCGCATCTTACCCAGAAATGAAGAAAATTCATATTCAGTATTATGTCCGAAGATTCTCGAGCACACCATATAACGGCTCTGGAAAAAAAATTAACACAACTCCATTCTGAACAAGTAAAGCTCTGGTGAAACTAATGTGGACTTCAGGAACAGAGTTGAGGTGAAGAAGATAAAATGGTGAAGAGGGAATCAGGTGGGAAAGAGACGGCATGGGTGGGAAAGGAGAAACAGACTCCAGAGGATGGAGAAATGGGAGAGGAAACACAGAGGAGGAGAAAAATACTTTGTGTTTATTGCAGCAATTCAGAATGGCGAAATATTTCACCGAAGACGCCACTTAAGTGGTGAAAGAAAGGTCCAGCACAGTGAGCAACAAGAACAAAAAAAAACCACACATTAATTCAAGACAAACTTGTGGTTATTCAGATATTTTCATTTGTAAGATCTGTCATTTCAGGAATCACAGACGGCCTGTAATTATTCAAACCAGGTCTGTCGTTGATGCTTGAAACAAACAAGCAAAAGTTACACAAATTAATTTCCCATCACTAATGTGATATGTCTGAACAATCAGCTTTCATGATTTTATACCATTAATAACGTCTCACAACCGAAGCTCTGCACTTGTGCAAGTGACGATATCGTCGCATACCTTCTTACACATATATTATTTGCATGTGTAGCTGTAGTGTAAACTCACCTTGAACACGAGTCCACTTTTCCTGCCCAACATCACGCTCAGGTGTATTAAATACACCCATGCCCGTCACTCATGCAGGACAGATGAATGATTGGCTTGTTTGTTCGACAGAACCCCGCCCACCTCTGCCCCACCCCAACCACCGCTCCGCCTCTTTCCTTCCTCCCTCCTGCGGCGCTCTAATGAAAGTCTGAAGAAAAACCTGCACTCAGCACTTTCTACACAGAGGCAGTAAAACAGGCTAGCTGCAGGGTACACATACATTCAAACACACACACTCACTCATTAAAGCCACTTCATACACACCAAAAAAAATGAAAAATGTTGGTCAGTGCCATAATTTCAACTTGTCTGGAGTGATTAGTGTGTCTGTCCAGCCCTGTAAAACTGATAGCGTGTTGAACACAGCACAAACATACACACGCCAGATGTTTGAAGCCGACGTGATAAAACCGCTCCACATTCCGGATGTGTTAAAAAGTTCCGAACACACGTTAACAGGATCAGTAGCTATCACTACTCATGATTTACGCTCCACAGAGCAGGGTGTAGTGAGATCAAACACACACACATTCTTGTACGTTTTACTTTGTGGGGACCCTCATTGACATAATACATTCCTGAGCCCCTTACACTAACCTTAACCATCACGTCGAAATGTCGAACCCCAGCCCGGACCCTCACCTGATTTGAACCTGAACCATAAAACGAAGTCTTAACCCTCAGACAGCCCTTTGAAGAAGTGAGGACCAGCCAAAACGTCCTCACTCTGTTGGTAAAAAGCGTATTCCGGTCCTCAATATGTAACAAGTACACACATTAAAAGGAAAAAAATTTGGTCCTTTTAGTTTTATCAGAAAAGTGGTAATTTTGTGTTCAAATAAAGGGGGGGGGGGGGGTGGGGGGGGGTGTAAGAAAATAAAA
>JAOEHJ010000013.1:8141579-8159067 GCA_025447855.1 Potamarius usumacintae
TAGCAGCAACACTTCTTCCTCCGCTCTTGATCAGCGGGGAACCGGTAAAACGATAAACCCTTCGTGCTTTTTCTGTTTGAGCACCCTACTGCCACACAACAAGCCATTCTGACTGAAAACTTTAATCACTCAACAAAAATTTCCGCGTGTGAAGCGAGTTGCGGCTCGATACCCAAAATGGCGGATAAGCAAACTTGACCTCTGACCTATGACGTTGTGGCTCAGTTGGATAAGCCGCCATACTATAAATCCAGGGACACGGGTTCGATTCCGGCCCGAGGTAATATCCCGATGCCTCCCCGTGTCTCTCTCTGCCGCTCATTTCCTGTCTCTACACTGTCCTATTCAATAAAAGGTAAAAAAAAAAAAAAGGCCCCAAAAAAATCTTTAAAAAAAAAACTTCCGGTCTGATGACGTCATGTGAAAACACGAGAGAGGTCACGCGACGTGTGCAATCACGTGACAAAATAGTATCGATGGTGTATAAATCCAGAACGCGGTCTTGTGTGAACGATAACTTGATCGAAATATTATGATTCTCTGCCAAATCCTGATTCAGAGAAAAAGCAGAAATGGGGTTTTGACCTGGATATGTTAAAGACGTCAGATTATACAGAGGACTGATTTAGCATCATGACCACAGATTGAATACCCGGATATTGTGAACCATCTCGTTCTATTCAAAATAGATAAAAGGCGTACAAGTAAACCTTAGTCAGTGGAACGGCACCGCTAATATCTCACCTGGCACAGTTGACCCACGTTGTTCTCCTTGTGTATCCAAACTCGCTAAAGTTTGCGCTGCTTCTAATCTGGCTTTCTTGGCACGTCTTTCATTTATCTTGTTGCTTCTTGATACTGCGAGATGAGTTCTCGTCTGGATCTTATCGTGTCCTAATTTGAGTGTGGGTGCCCAATCTGGATTTGTTTTACTGCGGAGGTTTGCCGGCGCTCCTGCAAGGTGAGAAGCAGAGTGTTCGCGCTCAAGCTCAAAATTTCAATTTAATCAGCAGGAAACAGCTTTAATTAGCAGTGAGCTCTTACCGGATATAAAGTGGTCACCACACACGCGGGTGTAATTAGCCTTTTTCTCAGTTAAGTCCTTACGGTTTATGTTTCTGAACCACAGCGCGCGGCGCTCTCTGGACAGCTCTTCATCGGTTTTATCACCGTTTTTAATTATTTTAGGAATTCTGAAGAACCGTTTCTCTTTGTCACGGATAGCATTATTACCGCAATTATACACGGCACACCAAGTCGGCATCGTCTTTCCTTAAAGGCAAAGAAATCAAAAGAAAAATCACGACGCTTTGCAGCAGCTCACACGTGAGGCGCCGCCATCTTGGTTGTTATCGTCTAACCTGGCGGACTTCCGGTTTGGAAAAGCAGCGTGACGTCACGTCACGATATACCATACCGAGGCTTCATCCGGATCTATGGGATTTTTATAACTGAATAGCTAGAAGAAAAAAAAAAGTGTGAGGAGAAATAATCAACAGGTGCACAGAGCTTCCACACTAACCTGATATAAAATGTTCTCCACACACACGGGAATACCTTGTAGGCGTCCAATCATCACGTTTCACTGCAGCTCGCCATTGTTCTCGTCTTTCTGGGTTCACCGGGAAGCGGTGAAAAGTTAAACCAGGTTTATCTCCACGTCTGTTATTACATCCAAAAGCACTACAGCTCTCTGGCATTGTTATTTGTAGATGTAACGTTTATCTCTAGGATGTTTACTGAATCACGCTGACAACCGCTCTCACACATACTCGGGCCGGGTGTTGTCAAACACAGAGCTGCCCGGCAACATGGCCCCATAAACAAACCCGCGGCTCCAGTGACGTCATCGTGTTGTTCTTCGAGGTTGGCTGGCGGTGGCGAACAAAGAATTAGTGCTTCAGCGCCACCTACTGGCATGGAGGATATCTAATTTAAACTACACACAAAAACCCCTCTCAGTCAAATTCTTCTTAAATATGACGTGGAATCATTCCTCTTTCGAGTTTCTTACCTTTGTCACAAAAACCGGAAATACGTAATCGTCGTGGAAACTCAGTTCCGGTGAACTGTCAAAACAGCGGCGAAAATGGAGACAGAGTCTACACAACTTCCCTCACGGATTTAACCAACATTTCTTTTTGCTGATGTTGCCAGACTGGTTGAGGAAAACACCGTCACCAAAAAGAAGAAAAATTAATCTTCTCATCTTAAGCCGGATGGGTCACATTAGACCGAGTTTTGCTAACGTCGCCAGGGCATTAAGCCCAGCGCTATGAAGTAAGGAGTCAACTCTTTCTGTTTGCTCTTTAAGTTAAGCAGAACACTGACCAGCTGTTCCAGTGACTGAAGGAAGCAACGCACCACTCGACCATGAAGGCAACATTACAGGAGGGGGAATTTCTTACCTGTGGGCGGCGGCGTCCCATAATCGTGGTCCAGTTTCAGAGCTTCCTTTGCCGTCTCCTTGGTCTCGATAGACGTTAACGGCTGCCGTTTTTGGCACCGATCATACACCGAGTCCCTTTTTCCTTTCGGGGTGAAGTCGTTCCAAGGAAAAAGACTTGGGACAGCCTCTGTTTTCAAGCGGCGAGCAGTGATCCCCAACACATAATCCTCCTTATTGAAGTGCCTGCTGCAGACATAAGTGCTCCCCTTCCTGATCGTAAAGTTTGGTCCTTCATCCCGCCGGATAGCTTGAACCCATAACCGACGAACTTCACTATCGACCGGGAAGGAATGAAATGACAGATATGGCTGCTTTTGAGCATTACAAGAGCAGCCCGGTACGCTACAAGCACTCTTGGTACTTGCTTGAGCCATTTGTTTACCTATTGCCGGAAAAAGGTTTCCGCGACGATTACGTATTTCCGGTCAAATATACGGAAGTTGTGACAAAGGTCTATTGCGCAGTACGGTGTGAGAGCAGTACGGTGTGTTCTGATTGGCTGAGAGAAGTAAGCAGTACAGCGTGTTCTGATTGGCTGAGAGCAGCAGCGACTCAGAATCAGAACCATGTATATTGGCCAAGTATGTTCACACACAAGGTCAAAATCCAGGTCAAGGTCACCAAAAAGGTCAAAATCGTTTTTTCGTGATGTCTTCCGCCATATTCATCATAAGTGCTACCGGGCAAGGTTTGTTTTGCCTGGCAACACATTATTATTATTATTATTATTATTATTATTATTATTATTATTAAAGACCTGATCTTCATGGAGTTCTTTAAAAAGAAAAAAAACCCCACACTTTTCTTGTATTGTGTGTTTTCCATACCCCAATAGGCTGTTTAAACTGATAATACGCTTAGTCCCTGATCTAGTGAATCAGTATAAGGATGTATTTATGAATAAAGACTTCAAAGCACTTCTGGAAAGACTTCAAAGCACTCTGCATAAGGGAGTCTGCCAAATGCCGTAAATGTAAATGTGAATGGTCGTGATGATGATGTCGATCTTCGACGTACTTCAGTTCCAGAGGGCAACAGTGAGTATATAGTGTTGTTATTAGAGTGTACACTAGAGGGCAATAATGAGTGTATTCTTAGAGTGTACACTAGAGGGCAGCAGTGAGTATGTAATGTTATTAGAATGTACACTAGAGGGCAGCAGTGAGCATGTAATGTTGTTAGAGTGTACACTAGAGGGCAGCAGCGAGTGTGTGTTCTTATTAGAGTGGACACTAAAGGGCAGCAGCGAGTGTGTGTTCTTATTAGAGTGGACACTAGGGGGCAGCAGTGAGAGTCTAATGTGTTATTAGGTTGTGCACTAGGGGGCAGCAGTGAGAGTCTAATGTGTTATTAGGTTGTGCACTAGGGGGCAGCACTGAACTGAAGCCACGGAGAGGAACAAAGGAGTGGAGGTGAGTATCGTTAATGTAGCATTGGTACGATTAATATTTTAAAAATAACCTTAAATTGATGCTGAAGAGTATTTTTATTCTATCAAGTCGCCATTAAAGCAGTTTTTGTTCAGTAATGTTAATAAACTAGCCCGTGTTTTCGCGCACGGGTGTAGGCTAACTCAATGGCTTTTTTTTTTTGGTAGATAAATTGCTAGCCAACGTTTCAATGAAACCGGTTCATATTTCTTACTGGTAATAACTCAGGATGGATGTTTTCTAGCGCACAGTACATATAGGTTATATTTACAGAAACCCACCACGGATTATTAAGTATGATTTATAACTCCGAATTTACACGAATGTGGATGTGAACGTTAGCCACCGAGTCGCGTCACTGTGCCTCCATTGACTTCTCGCGAACTGCTTTTGAATCATATTTAGCGAAATTGCATTTCAATTATATCTTTTTATACACAGTTCAACTCTGATGTAACATTTACAGCAGTGTGAATTTTTATTTCTGAGAAGTTAAAGTATTTGGAATAATCTGGTCGCTGCCAGAACGGCAATGCTAATGATTTTAATTCAGGCGTTAGGGACAGCCCTGTGTGGGGTCCTTCGAGTGCAGCAGATCCACAATACAGCACCAAAGCGGTTTAGGTTTTCTGTAAACATAATTAATGAGCATAAAAAGCAGCTAGTTGTGTTTTAAACTAGTTATTAAATCAGGAAGCTGGTTAAATTGGTTCCCAGGCGGATGATTAGCTAAAGATATATATATATATATATATATTTGCTTCCTTTGTGAGCGAATGTACTCGTCGTTTATAAAATGTAAACTCGAGCCGGATACTTTCTTGACCGTCTATTTAACCGCTGTCTCCATTAAAGGTGCAATAGTGTGTTTTTCATTTTTATTTGTACAAATAAACTGGAAAATGTGTTGAATGTTGTTTTAAAATGTGGTTTTAGCAGTCGACTCGGGACAAAAGTGGCTGAGAAGACGGGTTTGAAAAATTGACTTCCGGTCCGGAATCCTTCCCTGTGTCCTAAATCGCTCACTCGTTCACTACTCCCTACTCCCTGTATAGGGAATTACTATATAGAGGACTGGATAGTGAGCTCATTGGTTAAATGAAAAAACACTTAAGGAGACTAGTCCGTCGCGCTGGTATTTACGTCATTACTGTCGCACAATTAAAACGTGCCAGATCAGTCGGCTGGTGGGTTTTGAAAACAATCAAGAAATGCATATATTTTTTTCACGGTCCGGTTTACATCAAATCATGCGCTCTGATTGGCTCGCAAGCGGTCTGGAATCCTATGATCCGGACCCCGGTTACGGACCTTTGGCGACGAGTTGGTTCACAACTTCAAACAAGATTGGAGCAAAATTTTGTCAAGATTTATTTTCGCATTTCTCAGTATAATCGCATTAATTTTACAGCAGGGATAGCGGTAACGACAGTCTTCACAGCGATAGCGGGTTTAACCACCCTGATGAAGACGAAATAAAAGAAAACATTTCAGGAGAAAGCCGAAAACGAGCTTGTAGCGGGTTTGTTCTAAATATGGTTTCCCTTTTGGGCGCTCTTATTTTCTGTTAAAATTTGGTGAAGAAGAAAAAAATATCATTTACCAGCGTAAGGTTGGTCCGTATCGTGAAATACCGTGACCTCGGCCCAGAGGCCTTGGTCAGTATTTTCAAGACCTCGGTCACGGTATTTCATGAAAATAAATAATAATATAAGTAATATGTTGTACTGAGCGTATTTCCCACGTTAATCAATACAAAGTACCTGCATCTTTCAGTTCCTTTAAATCAAGGCTGAATGCTTTCTTCTTTGCCCCTGCCTTTTGTTAAATCAAATTTGAGACTTTTAATTTGATTTCTTTCAGCCCGACTGCAATGCATGATGGGATATATTGTCTTGGTTAGGGTTTTTTTTTTTTTTTTGGTTCCTCTCCTTCAAAACTTTATTTAGAACATATAATACAAACAAATCAGGCACTTCAAAGTCACATACAATTCATTCTATTGGTTGAGCAAAATAAAAATAATAAAGTAAAATAAACAAGCAATATAAAGGGCTTTCTCATTTTGACTTAAAGATATCAAGTAATGGAAACGATTTAAGGGCTTTTTTTCCTATTAATCAGCTTTAATGACTTAAGACCGTAAGCTTATTCCTCCATCTAATTGGACAGGGTTTTGTTTTAAAATACCTGCATTTATGTATAAAGAATTTTTCTGCTTTGGTTCGTGGCCATCGGTTTTCGTGATGCATTGTATGAGTGCACTATATAGGGTGTAAATAATCCTCACTAAGGTTTCGGACAGCACTACAAAATGGCGTCCCCACTATATCGTGCCCTGTAGAGTGAGTCGGGAGCAATTTTGGACACAGGGCTTGTTATTGTCTGTTTACAAAATATGGACGAGTCACGGAATATGGGTCCATGGAAAATAAAAAAAATCTGTACAAGTCCAAAGAAGCTATCTTTATTTTGTCACATGCGTGCTCAAGTACAGTGAAACTCATCTGAAGCAGTGGGCAGCTCTGCTGCAGCGCCCAGGGAACAGTTGGGGGTTCGGTCCCTTGGTCAAGAGCACTTCAGCCCAAGGCCGCCCCATGTGAACTGAAGTGCACGTCTTTGGACTGTGGGGGAAACCGGAGCACCCGGAGGAAACCCATGCAGGCACGGGGAGAACATCCAAACTCTACACCCAAAGGCCCCTGTCAGCCCCTGGGCTTGAACCCAGAACCTTCTTGCTGTGAGGCGACAAAGCGAACCACTCCACCACCGTGTACAGCATGGATCTTTTCTTCATGGATATGTGATATATTTCATAGAAAGTAAATCGTTAAAATTAAGTAGTAAATGAAAAGTCAACATACAAATGCAGGTGAAATATTTGCATTTTGAACTTGAGCAGTCCAAATATTTAATTGTTCTAGACTTAATTTGTTTTTGTTTTTTTGTTTTTTTCCTGAGTGTAAAATTCTGTCATCTCGGATGGAACCATTTCCTGCATTTTGTACAGTTAAACATGAATCCATATTCTGGCTTCCTACATGTGCAGTAAAGTTTTATGATGTTCCACATCTCTTATCAAAAGAATCGTCTGCTGATTAGTTAGTATTGGCTTGACTTCATCTGGCGCTTCTACCTCCATCATGTCGCTCCCATTGACAGATAACGTCACCGTGGAGACAATCTTTGTGACATCTGTGTCATTATTCCGGAGCCTCGTAGCGACGTTTGTAAAATTAACCATCCGTATGAAATCCTTGACCGGTCCGTAAATTACTCGCATCCGTGTTAAAATCCATAACCCCTCTGTATTTTGTATCATATATAATATGGATTCTTTCCTTGAATCCATAGTCCGTGATTTGTCTGTATTTTGTCAACCACTGTTATTGTTGAATGAGCCTCCTGTCAGTTATGTTCTAAACACTACTTTGGGCTGCTGGAGATCCTGGGGATGAAGTGTCGTGAACGTGGGTGAGAATGGGGCTCAAGGGGAAAATTAAAACATTACAGTATCAACCCTACTTACTTAATCATTAATCTTAGGTAATGCTCCTTTAATTTTTTTTTCCTGAAACTGATATAACGCTTTGCATACATCAAGGATTGTGTTGACTTAATGCATGAATATATATATTTTTTTGTCCTGTTACAGAAGCAGACAATGGAATTAGCCTGATATTGTCAAATCCTGCCAACAAGATGTCAAGTAAGAACTCATTTCATCAAACTAAATCCGTCTTTGTGTCGTGGCCTTTGCTGACAAATCTTTTCAGAGGAAAGTAGCGAATGTGAACTCTGAGACGTCTGGGGATGTCCTGGACAAATTTGCATATCGAAGTCTGTTACAAAAATATAAACTGGTTAAAACTGTGTACGTATTAAGAAACTGATTATTTCTGTCAGTAACGCAGACAAAATGAAGGGAACCAGAGCAGGTAGTCGGGGAGATGTACAGTACGTAAAGGAAATGGTGACCGTTGAAATGGCTCGCTTTTATTACTTGCAAACGTCACCAAGAAAGAGTCTCAAAATGGAGACCAGCGTGTGTGGGTGGGACAAACTATACTGACTAGTGTTTGGTTGTTGGGAACAACTGGGTGAGTTGACTGAACCTGTTTTCTGTGGTAGGAATTGGAAAGCCATATCGAGTTCAGTATCGTCACTAATATCTGCTCAAAAGGTTGCTCGATTTGTTGCCAGACTTTCTTTTCTTTTCTTTTTTCCCCCAAATAAAGTAACAACAAATCTAGCAACACTGGTAGTGGCTTTACATCTGACTTCACTGACCTGAACATTACCACCGTCATGTGTATTTATTTGAGCATGCGTTTTAATTACACCTTTAACATGATTCGACTGAAGCTGACTTGATAAACACGCTTTTGTGCTGCTTAATTATGAAAATAGTTATTCAATCAATCTTTCCTCCCAACACAGAGCGGCCATCTTACGCCCCGCCTCCTGCTCCGGCCCCCACTACAGTAAGTATTTCACAACATGTCAGTCATCCTCTCAAATGCCCTGCCCCCTCCCCCCAATCACCCCAACTTTAAAGCGCTCAGGAGTGTGTGGACAGGACTGTGGGACGATGATGGACACCTTCAGTGGGGGTGGCGAGGAAATTTATGCTCTAAAGACATCATTTTGGAAAATCTCCATGTTAGGCAAACTACAAACTGTTTGTTTTTTAGCATTTTTTTTTTTAACCATCTCATCAAATTTGCCGCTCCCACCCCCATAGTGTGCGTGGCTTTGCTACAAATGGATGTAGAACAAATGCCAGTTTGTGCTGCTATCAAAAAATTGCTGCTTTTGTTTTTTTGCATGTTTTAAGCGAATCATGAGCAAGAACCAACAAACAAACAAAAAAAAAAGCAAGATTTGTTCATTTTCTTTTCTTTTGGTCCCTTCCTCCCTTGTTTGTTGTCATTTCTCATTCGTGTTTTGTCTCATTTGTCTCCATCAGCAAATGCCCACCACCACTGGGTTTGTGGGGTACAACCCATACAGCCATCTGGCCTACAACAACTACAGGCTGGGAGGAAACCCCGGCGGAAACAACAGGGTAATGGTAGGATCCATGCTAAATAGAGGAACCCCGATACTGCTAGCATTATAGATAAACCAGCTAATCTTGCCTCAGAGGCAGGATCTGTTTTTAATCAGTCGATTTGCTTTCAAGAAAAAAAAAAAAATGGTTAGATTGTCTCTAGCTCTAGTTGCTTCCATAAATCCTTTCATGTTTTTCATGCTTCTGGAAGTCAGTCTCTCTTGAACTGCTTTGCTGGCTTCTCATTTGAGAGAGTGGTTTTCAAAAGTGCTCCACCCTCTTTCATGTCGGTCATTTTATCGTGTCATTTATTTTGTTGTGAGTGCTGATGGCTAGGTTTCAACCATTTTAAAATGGTCGCTTATAGGCATGTGCCGATATTAAAACCATCACGCTTAAGGATTGCCTTTCGATGATGACTGTCCTCCTGAACAGGACAGAATTGATCTACTCAAGCAGACTTCTCTGCAAATGCTTGATGCTAACAGTATTGTCCGTGTCGAAAGTTGCCATTGTGAGAGATTCTGACTAATCGTCACATGTCTAGCCGCTCGCTCTGCACCCAAAGACCCTGTAGGTCACCTGCACCCCGATAGCTGTTTTGTTGTCCCTGCATGGGTGTGTCACAGCGCATTGCCAGTTTAAGTAAGCCCACTCAAATGACCATTTTGGTTGTGCCGCCTCTCAGAACACGTCTCCATTTTTCAGCCGTGCATTCGCTCCCCTTACTCATAGTGCTCCATTGCTGTGGCCCCTCCCCCCCCCCCCACACACAATCATACCGTTGCATCTCCTCGCTAATTTCTAACTGTCCTTTTATGTCTTGTTCTTTTTCTCCTGGCAGAATTCCTCTGGGATTACGGTTCCCAAGCCGCCCAAACCCCCTGATAAGCCTCTGATGCCCTACATGCGGTACAGCCGGAAGGTAAGCAGGAAGGTAAGACACCCACGGTGTCTGCTTTTACTGCTTATTTTTCACCACCCCTCCCACCGGGAGATGGTACAATCCATCATTGCTTCCCATGGATGACCTCAAACAGGAAGTGTAATGCTGAAGCGCTGTAAAAATGATTTCTCTGTCTGTGTTTGCTGTTTGTAATCAAGGCTGGAAGAGTGACGGTCACTCTCGGATCTCTGATCCGCCGTGATTTCGACAGCAAAAAGTTTTCCGAAAGCATATAACGAGCAAGCTAACCCAGCACGTGGTTCTGAACGGGACACCTGGGAACGATGCGTAACCGCTGGTCCTCTTCTACAGGTTTGGGACCAAGTGAAAGCCTCCAATCCTGATTTGAAGCTGTGGGAGATTGGGAAGATCATCGGGGGCATGTGGAGGGACCTCACGGATGAGGAAAAGCAGGATTACTTAAACGAATACGAAGCTGAGAAGGTTAGTCACCGAGCTGGTCTTAAATCCAGAGTGATTCTTCTGCTTGATTATATTTATCTAGTAAGGAATAACGATCGTGGCGTGAAATAAGCATTTGAGTACGCTAACTCAACAAATATCTCGCGAGCTCATCGTGTGAGGAGGATGCCAGGGATAACTGCGCAGTCTCGGTGGCAGCGCTCGTTAGCTTAACGTGTGTCTGATCGCAGTCTCTGCCTGTTTGTTTGCAGATCGAATATAACGACTCCCTGAAGGCTTATCACAACTCCCCGGCGTACCTAGCATACGTGAATGCTAAAAACCGTGCCGAAGCGGCTCTGGAGGAGGAGAGCAGGCAGAGACAGTCTCGTCTGGACAAAGGAGAGCCTTACATGAGTATCCAGCCAGCTGAAGATCCTGACGGTGAGAAGCACACTGCTGTACGAAATAGCGTGTGGAAATAGTCTGGCACCTGAGGAACATGTCTGTCTTGTGCATTCGTTCATGTGTCCCTCCCTGCGTGTGTACGGATAGATTACGATGATGGGTTCTCGATGAAGCACACTGCAGCAGCTCGGTTCCATAGGAACCACCGTCTGATCAGTGATATCCTGAGTGAAGTGGTGGTGCCTGACGTGCGCTCGGTGGTCACGACGGCACGAATGCAAGTGCTCAAACGCCAGGTCCAGTCCCTTATGGTGCACCAGGTACAGACACACGAGTTCCTGTATCAGAATAGCGCACGATGATTTGACCGTTTTGTAAATAGTCGTAGTAGCTCCAGTAAGAAGAACGGGAATTCCTTCAGTGTTGTCGTGTGTGTTGATTCAGAGGAAGCTGGAGGCGGAGCTGCTGCAGATTGAGGACAGGCATCAGGAGAAGAAGAGGCGGTTCCTCGAGTCCACGGATTCCTTCAACAACGAGCTCAAACGGGTAAGACGCTCTCTGAGCAGTGAAAAGGGTCCAGTTCAGTGACTCGGGTGTGGTTTGGGACAGATGCACAGTGACTGGTGACAGTGGATGTGTATGTAATGGGATTTGTGAAGGAACGATGTGAACCTTCGTTTCTTTTGCATTAGTAGATTACAAAGTGTATATGACTGAACAGTGGAGGGAACGGAGAGTCATGCATATCTCTGGATACAGCACGAGAATTCAAAATACTCCCAAAAGGGAGCTTGATATGAGGTTCGATTAGATTTGTCTCAGAGTTGATGAATGTGTGTTGGTGTGTAGCTGTGCAGTCTGAAGGTGGAGGTGGACATGGAGAAGCTGGCAGCAGAGATGGCAGCGGCGGAAGAAGCTGCGAGACGGAGGGCGGAGGAGAGGGAAAGGGAGCGAGAGAAGGAGAGAGAGCGAGAGAAAGAGCGAGAGACGGAGGCGGAGAAGACGGAGAGAGCAACCGAGGAGGATCAGCAAGGACCAAGTGGACCAAACAGCAGCGAACAGAATACCAGCACTGACAGCAAAGAGCAGGACAAACCCAGTCCGATGGAGACAGGTGAGGACAGAGACCTGAATCACAAATACAAATGCTTTTCCTACCTACGCCTAAACACTATTAATTGCGTTCAGGATGTTTTCCTCCACCGTAACATGTCCGGGTGACTGTGTCCTGCAGATGAGGCTCGTGCTGATGTGCCTGAGGGCCAGCAGGAGTGCGAGGAGCACACGGTGGAGAAGCCAGAGCAAGTCGAGAGTGGGTTAGAGGAGGGGGCAAGCGACAGTAATCCTCCACTCGAGAGAGAAAACAGCACAGAGTCTGCACCCTCTGATAGTGCGCTGGAGGAGAGAGCACCTGCCGCCCCACAGTAACTGAGCAAACCCCACACTCCTGCGTGTGTACATCCTCTGAACCTTGACACGCAGAAAAATCAAAGCTTTTTAGAGGACACCGCCCCTTTTGTGTTTGTTTTACGTTTATCCCGTCATCCTCTCGTAATACCCTGAACCCAACTGCAACACGTTCGCGAGTTTTTATCAGGGGAGGGGGGGTTCATTAAAACAGCCTCTGGAAGATTTGCTTGAATAAAACGGATGGTATGTAGACGTTCATCACATGTTGCCACATTCGGCCTACCGAACTTTAATTATGTACGACCTTTAATACTGCAAGTTAAAAGGTAATATATAATTTAAACGGAACGTGTGACTCGAGCTAACAGTTCCTTGGTTTTATTATTAGAGCTTCACTTCATTAAAGGAGAGTAAATCTCCCACTTTTACCAGTGCCAGGCTTTGTGAAGTCAAGGGAAAAAAGGTTTAATTTTGCGCCTTCTACGCTCATGTCCCTTAAAACTCAATTTTTCTCTCAATTTGAAACCTTATTTAGCTGTAGACTGTGTTTAGGTAGCCTAATTTCTTCCCTCTTTTATTTCCCTAATGTTCTTTCACTGAGCTGATTGCATCTCTTGGCAGGATGTTGCCATAAAGCGCAGGTGAAACGGTCAGCAGTCTCACTAGGTTGTTAGCATACACCTTCTCGTTAAACGCAGCCGTTTTGTACTGTTATGATGTATTACCCAATAAAGTGATTTATATGTCTTAACTTCCTGTCTCGGGCATTACTGTGTGACAAAATGCAGACGTTGAATTGAAGCTGTTTTCCCATCACAGTAATTTCCAAACTGGTGAATCTCAAACACCCTTCTTTTTATCGAGGGTTCCTCCATAGAGCATTGAAAAACATGTTCTCCTACAGTCTCACTTGAAATTTCTGATTCCCGTAGTCCAAGAAAGGGCTACGTGTACTCAATTATACTCCAGGATTAGGACATGCATTTCTTTCTCCAGGAAAGTAGATTCGTTGAGCTGTTTTTAAAAGATGTGGTCGATTCAGTAATCTGGCTATATCTGAAGGAAAGGAGCACCTGCGCTGGCGTCAACTGCAAAGTGGTTAAGAGGTTCCTCAAAGCTTGGGGCAATGGCAAAGGTGCCTGGATGCTGTCGGATGTCTTTCGGCAAGTTCCCCACTGAACCTTTGGGTGAAGATCGCTATAGGTGAAACTACAATAGCACCAATCTGACAGAAACCCTGTAATAACCAGCCATTCGAAGAAATGTCTGTGCCCACTAATAACTGGCTATAGGTGTATTCTTTGGACTTGGACAGAAGGGCGATGGTCACTCTAACTACTCTGTGCAACCATGCTAAACAGAAAAGCATCTCCAACCACAATGTATCCAACCTGTAGGGGGATGGGCTACAAAAGCAGAAGACCACGCTGGGGTCATCTCCTCTCAGCAAGCTTTAGTGGGCACGGACGCACTCAAACTAGACAAGTGAGGATCGGAAAATTGCCACCTGAACGTTTCCAATCTTTACATGCCGTCTTTCAATGGATGAGCCAAATGAGGTGATGCTCGTAATCATAGCCGAACTGAGTACTACTATCAGAAGTAAACAAAATTTCCACAAAGGAATACACGTTTCCTTGCAAAAAAGCAATAACTCAGCTTAAACCCAGGTATTACGCAAATCATGCGACAAACACCAGATCGTACATTTGCAATACGTCGAACTGGCACTGCTCGTCTGATATGAGCAAAGAATTAATTTACGGAACCACAAAAAGTACAAATGAGTAACAGAGGCCTGGTGTCACTAATGCTGTAGTCTAATGGGGCTCATCTTGGTAACCTCAACGCTCGCATTTGTGTGTAAATGGGCTGAGTGTGTAGGGCCTAAATCCTCATGATGTCCAGCAGGGGGCGGTGTATTAACAAGGGCTGAACTACACCAGTTCGCAGTCTCATCACATGGTCTGTAGGCCAATCTGAGGTTAATTTGGTTACTTCCGATCAGGTTTGGAAATTGTGTGTCACACAAATTAGCTTTTTTTTTTTTTTCCATTGTGCTTCTGGTGTTGGATTACTGATTACAAAACACATGGACATTTCTCCAGAATCCCTGGACAAAGCCACCTTTTGCACTTTCTCTCACCTGTCCAAGTCTTTATTTTCCTTCCATCCATCACCCCTGACTTTGTCATTACTGTTTCTGCCTTTATCCCTTTCTGTCTTTTTGTCTCTGACTCTTTGGCCTGCTGTGCGCGTCTCTTTCGCGGCCTGATAAAACATCTTGTGGTCTTGTTATTGGTGCTACCAGCTGGGTGCAGTGTGAGGCACGACCTGACTGTGGCTTCCCCCACACACACTGAACCAGAAGAGAAACAATTCTGCTGAGCAACAGCACCATGTTCAGTATACACAGGGCATGAAAAGCAGTGTAACTAAATACAGCAGTATACTGTCACCCTACACTGGTATTGCTATGTTTGGTAGGATTCTTCCACTGATATACAAATTATTTTAGCCAACCTCATTATGCAACTGAAAAAGATATGAATATCTGGTCCTGATAAACACAGTGACATTCAGGAAAGAGTAATAAATAAAGCCAAAATATATCATGATTCTCCTCACCTATGATGTTTCAAATATTTGCCAAGCAATTTTTTTTTCTGTTTCCAGTTTCATATAAAAAAGGTGATGTACAGTAGTGCATACACAAAGTGCACTGCGTCTGTCACATCTTTCAACTTTTCATAATGCAGCGAAGACTTCTTTTGTATCTTTTGTCACATCCAACCCTGATTCCAAATAATTTGGGATGCTGTGTAAAATGAAAAAACAACATGCAACAATTCTATATTCAACGATCAAATATAGGTTTTCAACTGAATACAATGGAAAGACAAGATATTTAATGTTTAATCTGATAAGTGTTATTTTTTGTGAATATAAACTCGTTCTTAATTTGATGCCTGCAATACTTTCCAAAAAGTTGGGACTGGAGCATGTTTACCACTGTGTCTTATCACCTTTACTTTTAACAACGCTGGGTAAACGTTTGTGAACCGAGGACACAAATTGTTGAAATTTTGAACATGAAATTCTTTCCCATTCTTGCTTGATCGATGACTGCAGTTGCTCAACAGTCGTATTTTGTGCTTCATAATGTGTCACATGTCCGGAGGCAGGCAGGCCAGTTTAGCACCCATACTCTTTTACAATGAAGCCATGCTGTTGTAACACGTGCAGAATATGGCTTGGCATTGTTTAACTGGAATAAGTAGGGACATCCTTGAGAAGGACATCGTCTGGATGGCAGCATATGTTGCCCCAAAACCTCTATGTACCTTCCAGCAGTCATGGTGCCTTCACGGATGTGTAAGTTCCTCATGCCATGGGCACTAACACACCCCCATACCATTACAGATGCTGACTTTTGAACTTCGTGCTGGTAATAATTTGGATGGTCCTTTTCCTCTTCAGCGTGGAGGACACAATGATTCCAAAAACAATTCAAAATGTGGACTCATCAGGTCATGGTACACGTTTCCATTTTGTGTCCGTCCATCTCAGAAGAGCTCGGGCCCAGAGAATTTGGTGTTGTTTCTGGATGTTGTTGATGGATAGCTTTTGCTTTGCATGGGAGATGCAGCAATGAACTCTGTTTACTGGCAAAGATTTTCTGAAATGTTCCTGAGCCCTTGTAGGAATATCCTTCAGAGATGTCCACAAACGCTGGCGACTGGCAGTTTTCTCCACCTACACAGGCGGTCTGCGCTAGCTACTCGATCCCAGAAAAAAAAAATTGCCTTTCAATATTCAAGTGATTTATGCAGTTTCTGCTGCCTATAACTTGCTGCAAATCCATCTATTCCACCATGAAATTGTGTTTGGGTCTAGCATGACTAGAAGCGACACCATATTTGTTGATTGATTCCCGCACTCTGACTGGCTAAGCCGGATCACGTGACCATGCTGGAGCATATGTAGTTATGTGACACCATGTAGTTGTGTTACAGAACCAGACAGCATACTACAGAGGGTAACTGAGAAAGCCAAGCACACGTACATCTGGAGGGAAACTTCATACATATTTCGCAAGTATTTTACAGGGAAATGGTGAGTAATTGATTCGCTGAGAATGCATCAGAAGGCATGTAAATTTCAAAATTTTCTGCAGGGGCATGCCCCCAGATCCCCCGAGCATTAACGTGCCTTTGGCGTGCCACGACGGCTACACCATCGCAAATTCCACAGCTGCCTACTACTTTTTTTTTTCGCTGTTCATGTGGTCAGTTGGTGTATGCGATATTCAGCCTGTATACAGTCCATCTATTATAAATGTCCTCTACCAGTGTTGGTGGTCAAGTCATGTGATTGTTTGCAGAAGACAGAATGGGAGCTCGCAAGATACACCAAGGCTCTGAAGTATCTCTCTGGGCTCTTCAAGGATTATTACTGCCTTGGTGGAAGGGGAGAGGTATCTCCATCTGCTATGATTCTGTAGTCGCCTAGCACAGGACCTCCTCCTT
This sequence comes from Potamarius usumacintae, assembly GCA_025447855.1. NCBI lineage: Eukaryota > Metazoa > Chordata > Actinopteri > Siluriformes > Ariidae > Potamarius > Potamarius usumacintae. The sequence continues at coordinate 8,158,207 of JAOEHJ010000013.1, forward strand.
GTGCTGGAGTTCCGTAATGCCCCTCCTTAAGTGTTTTAGCAAGATTCTGAATTGAAATGGGTGTGGGTCTTAAATCTGCCTTTTTGTGAGCTATTCCTTGAACTAAAAGAGTTAGATGAGTTGATGAGCTTGCCTTGCATTCATTTGTGGTTGAATCTTGGCTTCCTGCTGAAGGTCCTACAACCCACTCAACTGACCATGTGCAGTTGTGTGCACAGCTTTCAAGGAAGGTGAGCCTGCAGAGTGGTCCTAGCTGTGCCCTATGGTATGATTTCGACGAGACTGCACCCATCCAGTCCTGAGACCAACAGTTTATCTGCCATGAGGTACCAAAGACATAGGTGCCATTGTTTAAACACACTGGCTCATTCCGTGGTGTACATCACCTTGCCTCAACTGTGACATACCATTCGATGAAAAACATCTCCTGCTCAGGCACACGACTCAGAGATGTGCCACTTCAGGAAGTCCGTGCTGCTGCCATTTGGGTGTCACTGTATACTTTTTCCAGATTCTCCAAATCACCCAGGTGTTTCACGTGGCAGTTATTCAAGGTGAAATATAATGCCAGTTATGAATGTAATTGGGTTTATGAATCTCGGCTTGCTCGTCACCAAGGGGGAAGCCATGGCCTTTTGGTCAAAGAAGCAGCTTTGGTACCATAAGTTGCCGATTCGATTCCTTGGACCAGGCGGAATGGCCAAAGTACCCTTAAAGGTCTCATTGCATCGTTTTTTCATTAATTGTGGGGTGGTCTCTCGTATGAATGAATGTCCTGTGACCCGGTTTTGGTGAAAAAAAATGCTGTGGTTCTCCTGTTTCAGGCTGTTCTAGTTTGGTGGAGGAGTGGGTGGCGGGAGA
>JAOEHJ010000013.1:8216709-8227850 GCA_025447855.1 Potamarius usumacintae
GCAAAGGTTCACATACTTTTGCCACTCACAGATATGTAATATTGGATCATTTTCCTCAATAAATAAATGACCAAGTAGAATATTTTTGTCTCATTTGTTGAACTGGGTTCTCTTTATATACTTTTAGGACTTGTGTGAAAATCTGATTATGTTTTCGGTAACTTTTTCTACAGAAAAATAGAAAATTCTAAAGGGTTCTCAAACTTTCAAGCACCACTGCTTAGTGTGTTAGATGACTGGGTTTTTGTGCTGGTGTGTGTTTGCAGTGTGCATTTTTTGTGTCTATATTAGTGCCTGTTTACATTAGTGGGTGTATTTGTCAGAGTATTTGGCAACAAAACGCCATATACTTTTGCATCGGTGTCTGTTGTCATCGGGTTTTTTTTTTAATTATTATTTTTTTCCAGTGATGAATAAATATCACTTCTATTTAATTTAAACGTCTGTATATAACTTTTTTGCCATTTGAATCAGAACTGCGTTTCGTCTGAATAACAAACACAGTGCATGGAAAAGCTGAAACCATTTTGCGTACTTTGTTTAGACAATGTGTGCTCGGTCTGTCAACTTCCAGTTTCTCTTCCAAGCACATTTTTGCATAAAAATCATGACGGAGGAAATAATCCACTTCGTTCACATTCATTACACCTGCAGTTGAGCCCATAACATGCCTCCTGGTGACGTATTGCAGAAACATCACCAGAAGAGACTAGAATGTAGTCACCTATTGGAGCTCAAAACTAGGCGGGTGTGTCACGCTGTGTTGTCACATGACATGTCAGTCACTGATTGGCTGCATGAACCAACAACACTGGGCTCATTTCGGTTAGCCCACAGCCTCTCTTCATATCATATTCTGCGTGGGTTTTTTTTTTGTACGACCACAAATAATCCACTTGAAAATGTTTGCTAAGCACAGATAAGATGATCTGGATGCCCAAAATATGAAACCTTATGTTGATTTTTCTTTTCCCATTGAAAGAAGGGAGGGGGGGGGCTTAGCCCTGCTAGCCCAATGATTCAAGCCGTATATATATATGCACCCTGTGTTTTCCTTTGAATTACTTTAACTGAATTTCTATCATGTGCACAATTTCTGGAAAAACCCAACAAAGCCTCATGCTGAACATGCACACTCTGTTAATATTGTGTGTTGCCCTCTCTCTCTCTCTCTCTCTCTCTCTCTCGCAGTTTTAAGAATATTAAAAATGAAAATGTTTCCCTGAACAAGGAATTGTCATTTAGAACCTAGCGGAAGCAGCCAACAAGTGTGCGTTAAGGAGTGTGTTGCAGGCTTCTTTGTGAAGCATGCAAATCAGGAGAGCTGTTAAAAACAAACAAACATGGCTTCCTCCATGACCCTGATGGCTAAGTGGTATAGATGATGGATAGATGGATGGAGAAACAAATAAAGTTTTGATTTGTTGTGTTTCATGTCTCCATTATTACGAAAAAAATGAAGAAAGCCTTTCTATGAGCACTTGTGTCCATGCTGTTGATGGGTAGTGCACCTATATCAGTTCGTGTTTATATTCGTGTACTGTATATACAACCCTGTCTCTCCAGTCTCCCTTCTTCTTTCTCCATTTTTCTTTCTTTCTGCGTCGTCCTTTTTCCATCTCCGTTTATCTCCTTCACTTCATTTCTTTGTCTCTCTTTCTGTCTATCTTGGTCATTCTTTTGTGCATATCTCCCTTTGTCTATCTCCTTTTGGTTTCCTTTCTTCTCTTTTTCCTCGTCCTCCCACTCGCTCTCTTTCTCTCTCTTCATCATCCCTGCTCTTGTGCAGCGCTGCAGTATAAACGCACTCCTTTGACCCCTTTCATAGACTTGTAATTGTGTGCGCGTGCATGTGTGTGTGTGTGTGTGTGTGTGTGAGAGAGAGAGAGAGAGATTATTGTCACCATCTCTGCTGAATGGAAGAATATTAATTCAGTCAGTGTGATTTTGTGTGTGAACATCACGTGGAACAATAATCTATTATACAATGATAAATACACACAATATTGCTCTCACAGACTCTTCACACCGCCAGTCAGGATAAGCCTCAGCCTTTTTCAAGCGCGTGGCATTTCCCCAATTCTGGTGACAAAATATATCATAAAATGTGGTAATTTTCTTTACCACTTGTAGTCAATAGTAAAATTGATCATATGGCATCATAACCTAATGCTTATGATTCACATTCCATTATTATGGTAAACAGCACACTTAATTATGAATCACAGACACTACAGCAGGAATAGAGCTTTTTATCTGAGCTCCCAAATACAAATGTGTTTATTTTGCAGGTGTGTGTGAGAGAGAGAGAACACCACTGTAATGCCTGTGAAAGAGTAATATTATATCTAGTGTGTGTTACAGGAAATAAAATACGAATAAGATGAGAAAAGTACTAATTGCAGAGTTTTGCACATTCTCGCCGTGTTCCTTTGGGTTTTCTCTCGCCTCCTAAAAAACATGCCTGAATGCTGGATTTGGCCTCGAGGTGTGAATGAGTATGCAAATGTTTGTGTGCGACTCGTAATCGTGACTCACGCCTATGAAGCTCCTGGGATTGGCTCTGGATCCATCACGACCCAGACCTGGATAGAGTGATGACTGACGATTAATGATTGAGTGAATGAATGAATATTGATCAGTATTGAATGCTTGATTGGTTCTCTGTCTGCAGGACCCACGCAGTAAACACAAGTTTAAGGTCCATACGTACTCCAGTCCGACCTTCTGCGATCATTGTGGCTCCCTGCTGTACGGACTCATTCACCAGGGCATGAGATGTGAACGTGAGTAACACACTTATTCAGGTCTAAGAGCGCCAAGTCGTATGTGTGTGAGTGAGTATGAGTTTTCGTGTGACACCATGACAGTGATACTCATCCTGATCTCACACAAAATGATCTCCAGGTTAGTTAGAATAACTCTGTTGTAAATCCCTGGTTTCTTTCACGAGCAAGTCTAAATATCCTTGTTTAAGCTCAACTGTTCTAAGACTACCTCAAGCACCTAAACTTCATTTCAGATTCCTGGACATTGCCCTGAATTGCCCCAATTCCTCCTTAAATGCCTTCATCCTGTTGTAACTATCGTTTAAATACATCTTAAAGGGGCTGCCTCACCCTGACCAGAATCCTCTGCGCCAAGTAGTGAGTCACCATTTTCGATGGTAGTGATATTCCCAAATCAGCGACATCCTCGGCAATAGAGCTTAAATTGTAGCATGAAATTGAAGCGCATCGATATTTTTTATTTTCTTTTGACCGATCCATTCTGGTTTCGTATGATTATTCCATTGTCATGGACCAGACCCGGTCTTAGACGTCTTCCAGGCGACCACAAAAGTTAGGCATATTTTGTTCAAAGCTTCTACTTATAACATGTAGATGAAGAAAAAGTTCAAGATGGGTTTCAAAGGGATCACGAACAGTGAATTTGCGGAAGTTTTTCTGCTCCGAGAACTGAGCAACAGCGATGTCATGTAAACAAAAGCAATGATCGGATTCTGTGCTAGAAAGGGTGAGCCAGCCCCTTTAAATGCACTAAATGCAGGAGTCTTTTTAAAATCACAAATGCTCGAACTCCATCCAGGATTGCTCCACCTCAAACATCTTCAAATCCTCAAATGCACAGAGTTAAACGCCCTATTCTCATCCTAAATGTCAAAATAATGTGTCCTAACTACTCCCAAATCCATCTAAATCCACCCTAAATATTCTAAAGGTCTAAAGGACCTTCATTTCTCCCAAAATATGCTCACTCCAGCACCCTAACTCCACACTCAGGAACATTCAAGTGTACACATAAGCTACATGTTAGACGCTGTCTTTAGTTTAACATAATGCCAGTGTACAGACTTCGTACCAGTCACCGTAAGACCTAATGTGTTTTGTTCAATCAGAACATATTTTATGATATAAACTTTATTATTCTGAAAGATTTCCACAGAATGTGATGTAAATATGAGTCACAATATGTGACTATATTATTTAGATTGAAGAAATAATGCATCCTAAATGACTATGAATCCAGACATGACCAATATTATTATTATTATTATTATTATTATTATTATTATTATTATTATTATTATTATATTTACCAGACATCTTCAGACCTGAGGACTCTGATCTTGCAAGATTAAAAAAAAAAGTCACTCAAGCACAAGTTTTTTTTTTTTTTTTTATGTTGAGCTTCAAAGCACAGCTTGCCAATGCTCACTGGGAGGGTTGCCAGGTTTTGGCAAAATTCCCACCTCAACTACAACTCAAAAAACCACACAAAAGGCCTTGAAACAAGTCTTTAAACATTTTTTTTCCCCACACTGTGCTGTTGTTGTTGGTATCTGTCTGTCTCAGAAGATGATCGTATCGTGCTAGGAGTTGGAAGAGCACCTTCTTGAGTGGCTATGCAGACCCACTCTAGAGTGACAGTCTCTTCCGGACTGTCTGCAGACAAAGGTAGATGGTGCTCTTATAGAGGCTGCCCTTGCATTCCTTCTGGTTCTCTTCTCAGCAAGCTGGATGTTTCTGTGGTTCTCTACCCTCTGTACTCCATGTCTGACTCGAGCTCCACATTCGTCACAACTGTCTGCGATGCATTCCCAGTTAATTAGTGTTGATGTCGGTAAGCCACATGTCCCTTTTGCGCACATCTTTGTATTGAAGTTTTGGACGCCCAACTGAGCGAGATCCTGTGCACAACTCCCCAGAAAGTATGTCCCTTGGAATTCGACCTGGCTCCATCTGTTGAACATGACCAAGTCACCTGAGGCGTCTCAGGCTGAGAAGTGCAACCAAGCCAGGGATTCCAGAACGCTTAAGGACCTCTGTGTTGGCCACTTTCTCCTGACACTTGATCTGGAGGATATGTCTGAGACAACAGAGATGGAAGCTGTTGAGTTGTTTCTCTTGTTTGGCGTACATTGTCCAAGTCTCGCTGCTGTATAGAAGTGTGCTGAGTACACAAGCTTGGTACACGCATAGCTTGGTTTTCTCGGTTAAACGGCTGTTGTTCCAAACTCGCTTGTTCAATCTGGCCATGACAGCTGTAGCTTTGGTGATTCTGGAGCTCACTTCGGCATCCAAGGAAAGGGAGCTTGAGATGGTCGGTAGGTAAACGAGTCCACTACTTTGAGGTGGGTATTGTCGATGGTAATCTCTGGTGCACTGACGGTATCTTGGGCTAAGATGTTTGTCTTTTTCAGGCTGATGGTCAGCCTGAACTCTTTACAGGCATGAGACAAATGGTCAACTAACAGCTGCAATCCAGCTTCACTATGCGACATCAGTGCTGCATTGTCTGCAAATAGCAATTCATGTATGAGGACTTACCTGACCTTTGTTTTGGAGTGGAACTGGACAATATTGTAGAGGTTCCCATCATCTCTCATGTGAAGGAAAATTCCCTAATTGCAGTCTGCGTAGGCATACTGGAAGAGCTCTGAGAAGAAAATACCAAATATGGTCAGTGCTAAGATGCAACCTTGCTTCACACCACTGTTCACAGGAAAGGCATGTGAGGTTGCACCATTGACGCAAACAGTGCCATGCATGTCCTCATGGAATTAAGTAATCATACTGAGGAGCTTTGAAGGACAACCGATCTTGCACAAGAGACTAAAAAGCCCACTTCTGCCAACAAGGTTGAAGGCCTTTGTCAGGTCAGTGAATGCAATGTACAATGGGTTCTGCTGCTCTCAATACTTCTCTTGGAGCTGGCATAATGAGAAAATCCTTTCCACTGCAGATCTGCCAGCTCTGAAACCACACTTTGACTCCGGGTAGACTCTCGAGGCGAGGCTCTGCAGACACACCAAGATGACACGGGCGAAAACTTTGCCAATGATACTCAGCAGAGAAATGCCACAATAATCGTTGCAGTCACCTTTGTATAGGGTGAAAATATTGGCATCACACATGTCTTGTGGAACATAGCCTTCCTCCCAACAGAGACACAGAAGTTCATGTCGGTACTTTAGAAGTACTGACTTCCCACACTTCGGGATTTCTGGTGGGATGTCATCTTTTCCAGGGGCTTTCCCACAAGCTAGGCAGTCTATAGCTTTGTTGACTTCCTCTAAAGTGGGCTGGTTGTCTAGTTCCTCCATGAGTGAGAGACTGGGCAAGGTGTTCAAAGCTGCAATCATTATGATGGTCTGGGTTGCATATAGTTCCAGGTAGTGTTCCACCGAGAGTTCAAGCTGTTTGCTTGGGTCTGTGATGACCTCCCCAAGCTTGGTCTAAAGTGGTGCATTCTTGGTGGCAGTGGGGCCCACGGCTGTTTTGATGCTATTGGACATTGCCCTTGCGTTCCCAGTGTCGGCAGCTGATTGGATCCTACTACACAGGCTCAACCAGCACTCATTTGCACATCGACAAGCAGTCTGCTGGGCTTTATTGCGTGCGACTTGGAGGGCATCTTGTGTGGTGGGAGAGGGATTCTGTTTGTAATGCTTTCCTCTTGGCTTCTGTAACATGTTGCATCTCCTCCCAGTGAGCTTTGAACCAGTCTGCATTTTTACATTCTCTTCTAACAAATGCTGAAATAGCTGAGAAGTAAAGGGTATTGCGAAGTTGGGACCATTTGGTGTTGGTCTCGATTTTCTTTTGGAGGGGGTCTTTAAACATTTGAGACCTTTCAGGGTTCGCGGCGTAGCAGGTGTGAATGCATGGGAGACCTTTGCTTTTAGCATGGTGGATTTTCTTTGGTGTCAGTCTGACTTTGCTACAGATGAGGGAGTGATCTGTGTCACAATCAATGCTGTGATAACTGCGAGTGTGGAGAACGCAACTCAGGTCCTTGTGCCTGGTGATGACAAGATCTAGCTGGTGCCAGCGGCAAGGCCAGATGTTTCCAGGAGACTTTGTGGACTTCCTTGCACTTAAAGTAAGTGCTTGTGACACACAAACTGAAATGACAGCATAATTCAAATAGTCTCTGTCCATTCTCATTCATCCTACCAGCGCACCGTTGTCCGAAGCAGGAGGGCCAGGCTTCATGTTCAGCTCCCACTCACGCATTGAAATTTCCCAATAGGTACAGTCCTTCGTTGTTGGGCATTCCAGATAATGCTTTGTCCAGTGCCTGGTTGAATTGATCTTTCGCCTCTAGAGTGGAGCAAAAAGTTGGCAGGTTGATGCTAAAGATATTAAAGACCCCTAATGAGGTTGACAGATGGACAGCAAGAATTCTCTCTGACCCACCCGACGAGGTTATGACGGATGCAACCAACGAGTTCTTGACAGCAAAACTGACACCATACTGCCTTGTATCGTCCTTTGGCAGACCTTGCCAAATAAAGGTGTAGTTTGATTCTCTGATGGAGCTGCTGTTGGCAAAGCGAGTCTCCTGAAAGCATGCAATATCTATGTTCAACCTCATCAGTTCTTTATCAGTGTTTGCAGTCTTGCGTGCATCGTTAATTTGATGTAGATCATTGGTGAGACCGGGTCATATAGTGTGAACATTCCAACTTGCAAAATGAAGAGTTGGAGTCTTTGAAGTTTTCTTCTGTCTGCTTGGTGCAGAATTACAGCTTGCTTGTCAGAAGAGCTTTTAAGCCCCACGCACCCAGTGGAGCATGCAAGCTGTGGTGGGATGGCACCTTACTGGCTGGGGGCTGTCCAGCTTGAGGTGGGCGGTAGCTGTTCAGAGAGATGTGATGATCCCTCCCACTGTCAGAAGTGTCCCCAGGCATTCCTTTTCTACGCCAATTGGAGAGAACTTTTAACCGGTAATTGCCACTTCCCGTGCTGTGTCAACTCCCTAGGGTGCTACAAGCCTGGGTGGGGACTATGGAGCACTTGAGCTGCTTAAACGTCAAGAACCCCCTTCAGCGTTGCTCTTAGGATCCAAAAGATAGAATGAACCAATGCACACAATATGCCATGCAGCCATTTTAGGGACTCCACTCTGGATTTCTGTTGAGTTTACTCCCTTAGCCTTCTCTTCTCCTGAAGATAACCTCAAGGCAGTGGTGCTATTTTATCCATCGCTGGGCCATAGTCTCCAGGGCGTATCCAGCAACGGTGGCCCTGCAGGATTAGGTCTTCAGGGAGCTACATGAGCCAGAGCCTCATTTGCACAAGTTAAACAACTGGTAGTCCCAGGGTGCACTGCGAGGAGGTGAGGATGGCTTGGTGCAGAGCAGGTCAGGGTACTTCTATTTCCCTTTTCAGCTCTGCTGATGTAGAACCTAGACCAGGTACAACAGTCTGCACTGTGACATGCTATGAATGAGGGTGAGAACTGAAACCGCAGTTACCACTACAATCGCAACAGGCTGTGTAGAAAGCAACTATGGCTACAGGACACACATGACACAACACAAACCTGTTCAAGCATTCCACCATACAATACCTACACCTTACACCCCCACACTGTGTACTGGGCTGCATATCTGTGCTGGCTCTCCAAACTTGTACATTCATTTGCACTTGTACAAAAAACAAACAAACAACAACAAAAAAACCCTACTCTTAAAAATGCAGCTTAAAGGATCATATTTTCACTCACAGAAGCACGGCATGTCTTGTATGTCCCAGCTTTATAGTCAAGTCTGATAGCGTGAGCGATGAAATGTTACAAACATAAAACCTAGGGACTTGTGTGAAAATCTGATGTTTTAGGTCATATTTATGCAGAAATATAGAAAAATCGAAAGGGTTCACAAACTTTCAAGCAACCTTGTCGATATACAGACAGAAATGTCGACAGAAGCACAAACTGACAAAGCAAAACAAACATATCGAAAAAAGATAGAAAGAAAGACAGGTGAAGTTGTTATGGCTGCAGACTGGCAAAGCTATAATTGGTTAGTTTCTGTTTCCACTGGGGTGTGTGTGTGGGTGTGTGTGTGGTGTGTGTGTGGTGTGTGTGTGTACATCTGCCTTTCTGGGCCCTCCACACTGTTTACACTCCAGCTAGCACTCGTCCTCCAGCTCACTTCTGCTTGAACTGTGGAGGAGGATTCCAGTATCTCAGGAAGTAGTGTGTGTGTGTGTGTGTGTGTGTGTGTATGGATTTATGTGTCACTGAGTGGCAGTATTTACATTTATGCCTTTATCTTCTGTATCTAATTACCTTTTCCCCAGCATCATTAACTACACCACACATCTTCACAAGGAGTGTACTTGAGCTCCTCCTGTGTATGAATCAGATATGATTGGATTTGTTATATTTTCTGATCTGACACATTGATACAAACCTTGCATATGAACACATGACACAAATTGTCATAAAGCATGCCATGGATGTTTCACATAACTTGACAACAGAAGCTTTCATAGATCTGAGAATAAATTACCATACCATTACCATAATCACCACCATCATCACAATAAGTCGAATCATCACATCGGTTATCAGAATCACCACCATTGTTGCACTAATCAGAATGATCACATGCCCATTACGATAATCACCACCACCATTGAAAAAATCTCAATCATCACATCACCTTTATCATGATCATTATCATACCATCACTACCATACCATCAACATCCACCGTGACCATCTTCTTAATTCCATTCCACCAGTATTGCCATGACAGTTGTCATATTCATTACCTTCACCATCATTGTCATCATTTTCATAGCCATCAATATCATCGTCACCACGATCATCACTACCATCATTATCATTATGATCATTATTATCACCAGCACCATTATTATAAAACAATCTGGTGTCACAGAGTAGAGGATGGTTTCCCTTTTGAGTCTGGTTCCTTTTAGGGATTCTTCCTGATTTGATCTCATGCTGGTTCGCTCATTCAGGATCTGAATCTGCATCTGGATTTCTATAAAGCTTCTTTGTGAAATCTATAACATCACAAGTGCTATACAAATAAAATTAATTGAACTACATGTATCATCACTGTCGCCATCACCTTAATTATTAACTTTGGTGATAGTTTATTGGGGGTTATCGGATGCAGGATGTTCAATCGAGGTGTCGCTAAAGGTCGCCAAAGATGGCTTTCTATTGATGACCTGGTTCAGTAAAATTATCAGTTAATTTAAATGCTACATTTTAATTAATATCACATTAAGAAACTTTTGTCTCCGTCTCACTCCTCCATCTGTCTCCCTGCAGATTGTATGATGAATATTCACAAGCGTTGTGTTGCTAACGTGCCGAGTCTGTGTGGAACTGATCATACTGAACGCAGAGGACGCATCCAGATCACCGCTAACATCAAGAACAATGTACTCACTGTATCCAGTAAGTCTTGCACACAGACACTAACACACTAACATTTAAAAAGGCAGGTCCATGCTGTATGACTTTTGGTTTCAAAACATCCATTATCAAGAAGAAGTATCCTTCAAGTTTATTTGATTAAGTATACTGAAGTAAAGTTCAAGTATATTTCCTTAAGTATACTGTTGTGTACCAAGTATACCGATATCAATGTACTTACAGTATACTTGTAAGTAAACTAACCTAATACTTCTTGGGACTAAATTGGCCCACTTTTAGTTTATAAACAGTATACTTTAAGAGAAGTAAACTTTGAGTAGACAGTGAGTATTTTTTCTTTTGTACTGCAAGTATACCACAAGTAAACTTATATACTAATAGTTTACTCGTTCTATACTTGTAGTCCACGCTTTAATTTACAAAAGCATACTTCATAGTATACTGGAACTATACTATGAGTTTACTTGTTTTATACTTCAAGTCCACTTTTTCATTTCCTAAAGTATACTTTGTAGTATACTGGAAATATATTGTTGGTTTACTTGTTACACGACCGCGAGTTGGCCTTGTGGTTAGCGTGTCTGCCTCTCAATTGGGAGATCGTGAGTTCTATTCATGGTTGGGTCATACCAAAGACCATCATAAAAATGGTTCCTACTGCTGTCTGGCAAGGCACGCTGCAATACAGATGTGAGTCAAACTCTTGCGGTTACAAGAAGACTCGTCCCCCACTGTAACCCTAGCTATGTAATAGGTGAGAGGCCGAGGGCTACGGAGATCGGTGCCGCCCTATGTTCCACATGGCGTGGGAAGGGACTTTACTCGTTACACACTTCTAGTCCACTTTTTGGTATATTTCATAGCATATTGGAAATATACTATTAGTTCCTGGTTATATACATCTAGTCCACTTTTTAGTTTTGAAGTATACTGCAA
>JAOEHJ010000013.1:8271770-8283212 GCA_025447855.1 Potamarius usumacintae
TACAACCATGGTGAGCAGAAAAGCATCTCAGCATGCAACAGCAGAAGAACACATTGGGTTCCACTCCTGCAGCCAAGCACAGGGATCTTAGAATCAACAAGTTCCTATTAAAGTGGCCGGTGAGCGTATATTTTAGTCAAGAAAAATCTGGAAACCACAGAGGCATCACTGACACAAACCTTATTTGAATAACCTGAATGTGGAGCTGCATAAGCCTTCTCTGAACATGTGTACCTTTCCCTGCATAAATATTGATGCATCGTTTAGATTTATGTCACCAACTCTGAATCAAGCTCCTAGTAATTACAAGGAAAATTAACCTCAAGAACACTAGGGAAGCGATGATGGGGATGAACAAAAAGGTATAGTGATTTCTCTGTACAAGTCTGCTTGACATTTTCAAGTATAATAATGTTTTTAAAAGAAACATGAACATATGTGCTGAGATTGTCACAGATTGGAGATAAACAGCACACTGAGAAAGTGCAAGAGCACAAACACTACAGAGGTCATGAAGGAAAGCTGAACAGACAGAATGAGCTGGAATGACATAAAGAGGAGAGCGACCTTTTTTGCTCCAGTCTGCAGTCATGTGTATCCATTCTCTCTCTTTTTTCTTTTCCTCTTTGCCAACCCATTCTCTTCCCCTCCATTCTGCATCTGACACTGACTCCCTCTCCTTTCCATTTCTCTCCTTCATTCCATCCTTCAATCCACCAGCTCAAGGCACTGCTGACCAATCTCTCTCATTTTGCGATGGAGACACAGTCTATGGAGGCAGCAACAAAGCAAAATTCTCTCTCTTTCCCTTTCCATATTTCTCCATTCATTATTCTACAACCCTGTGGCAGTGGGGGCGTGGTTGGGTGTTGGCTGTGAATGGTGAGGAGGCAGGTTGAACCAGCAGGTAACATGTGATGAGGTGCACCCGTGTCAAATTACTAGCTGTCTATTAACCTGTGTTTCTGTGTGTCTTTCAGACAGTCAGGAACAAGAACGAGAGCAGCACCACCCCACATGTGTGCATGTGTATGTGTTGAGCAGTCACTGAAAAGTGTGCTAAAATAAAATAACTCACCTGTTCTGAAGCCTGTTTCCAGTTCCTCTGTTTCCCCACAAGTCCAAGAGTTGTTACACTGGTACCGAAACCCAGGATCTGAGGAACGAATGTCACTATGGGATCCGAACCAGTCAGAGAGCTCCTCCAAACACTCGCCGATGACCTCCAGCACCAGCAGCACGCCCTCGTTGTGCTGACAGTAGATCAGGGCCAGTGCTTCCAGGCTGTGCTCAAAGCCCAGGCAGAGGACAGGCAGGTGCTATCCAGTCTGTGGGTGCTCCAGCGGTCACCCATTGAGAGGTTGGCCATGAGCTCACCTCCACGACACGCTCAAACAGTTCAAGGAAGGCGTCAGGGTCGTCCTGCGGCCCCATCTTCACCAGCTGGATGGGCACACTGGCCACAGGATGACCCCGACGCCTTCCTCAAACTGTTTGAGCATGTCGTGGAGGCGAGCTCGTGGCCAACCTCTCAGTGGGTGGCTCACCTACTGCCGCTCCTGTCGGGGGAAGACCAGCTCACAGTTTGACAGCTCCCAGCCACTAACATGCTGGAGAACCCCCACCTGAAGCGAGCCATCTTACAGCGGATCAGCCACGGCCCCGAAGAGCAGCGCCAGCGCTTCCACTTGCTGGCGTATGGCAAAGTGGGCTGGCCGTTCATGTTGGCACAACACCTCTGAGATGCCTGCCAGCAGTGACTGTTGGCCGGCAAGTGCAATGTCGACTCCATCATCAAGCAAGTGACACTGGAGCAGTTTGTTGCCCAGCTGCCGAGTGGGATGTCAGCATGGATCTGGTGTCACCAACCGACGTCACTGGAGGAGGTGGACCAACTGGCAGAGAATCATCTGATGGCGTATCCAGAAGCAGGCTGTGCTACAACTTCCTCTCTCTCACTTTCATTTTCTCCTTCTCCTCCCTCTCCTTACCCCTCCCCTACCCCAGCCCCACGGAAACAGGGGCCAACTCCCCTGAAACCCACTATCCGCACCAGTGTCAATCCCCATGTTTCTACTCTCCCTTCTCCTTCTGTGTCTGTGCCACCCCAACCCCCTCTCTCTCTCTCCACAGATGAATTCATCCATGCCCACCAGAACTGAGAGTGAGCCCAGGCAGGTCTGTAAGCATGGAGGGAAGGCAGGGAATCAGCACTTCTGCAAGGAGGTGGGGTTACTGATTCATGTCCCCGATGCACTTCAGGCTTCCCCGATCAAGCGGGGGCATAAAGGATAGTTGTGAGTATTCAAGGGGGTACACGTCAAGCTTTGGTGGATTCAGGTTGTAATCAGACCTCCATACATCAAAGCCTGACTCAGTGTGGGGCACTGGGAAATGCACATTTGGTGAAGGTTAAGTGTGTGCAAAGTGATATACACAAATAGCCACTGATGCCCGTCAGTATCCATTTCCAGGGCGAAAACCATAGCATAGAGGCTGCGGTTAGTCCGAGCCTCACTCACCCGCTGATCCTGGGAACTGATTGGCCAGGGTTTAAAGCATTAATGAAACAAATAGTAGTGGATGAGTCCTGCAGTAGCATGTCACAGGGGATCCCGCCGCAACGCTGGCTGGGGAGGCGGTCTCGGGCACGCCCACATCAGCTCCACATCATGATGACACAGAGAGGGGGGAGAGCCCTCCTCCCTCTCTGGGGAACCCCTTACAGGACTTCCCATTGGAGCATGCACGTAACGAGTCTCTGAGACATACTATTTGACCAGGTGAAAGTAATTGATGGTCAAATCCTCCAGCCTAATGTTGTGCTTTCCTTCTTTTCTATTATTAAGGATAAGCTATATTGAGTGATGCAGGACACTCAAACAAAGGAAAAGATGGCACAGTTGTTGGTCCCGAAGAGCCGCAGGAAACTTTTATCCCATGCAGCTCATCATAATCCTATGGCTGGGCATTTGGGGCAGGATAAAACACTGAATCATCTCATGGCCTATTTCTATTGGCCAGGGATTTGTGCCGATGTCCGCGGGTGGTGTGCGGCATGTCACAAATGTCAGCTGGTAAATCCAGAGGCCACACCAAAAGCGCCATTGCCACTGATTGAGAGCCCCTTCAAAAGAATTGGCATGGATCTCATCGGGCCATCAGATTGATCTGCACACGGGTATCGCTTTGTGTTAGTCATAGTGGGTTATGCAACATGATACCCAGAAGCAGTGCCGCTCTGCAATATTTCAGCACGCCACTCTCTCTGTTAATCTCCTCAACACCATGTAGATCATGTAAAAAAAAAGATTTGAGACCATAAAGTGTCATGTTACGCTGTGAGTTGAGCCATTTTAAACCTTGATTTTAGAGTGTGCAGCCATACACACTACACACACTTTACACACACACTACATACACACACTTTGACACACACACACTATCTGTAGATCATGTAAAAAAGATTTTGCAGTGCGAGGTCTCATGTCTGATCCAGTTTCTGTCGGTGACACGCTGTTCCAGCTGATCAAGCACACTTTGCATTTTCTCTGTGGAAATGCAGTCTAGTTCCAGCTTGTGCTTTCTTTTTAGCATCACTGTGGCATTGATATGCTATGCAATGACGCATACTTATTTAAAAACTGATAAATTGGGTAAAAATACTGATAAAACTTGCAGAACTACGATGTAAACAGAGAATATAAACAGCTGAATTGCTCCAAGCGACCACTACCTGACGTCATCTCATACGTCACCACTGCAGGAAGCTCATCCGGTATTCAAAAAAAAAAAAGCATTTTTCTCGACAACTATTTGGTCTCCAAAAATGAAAGTTAGATTTTTGAAACCTACAACTAATTTTACATAAAATAAGTTTGAAAATCAATCTGCTGGAAGATCCCTTTCATGCATTTCATCCAGGATTTATTTTCTTATTTTTCCTTTATGTTCATTTGTCTAAATATCCAGAATGCAGTGCTACAGCTCTGGTTCACTTTGCAGTTCATGAGTTAATTTAGTAGCTCACATCTACTATTAAATGCTGCCCACAAACCTTCCTGCAGATGGGTATATTAAGGGTCAAATCTGTTTCTTATGCAATCAAACTGCGCTAAAGTTCACTCGAGTGGTCTGAAGCGGAGTGTGATAGCTGAGTTTTCACTTGCCTCATATGACTGCATTGATGGGGAATGCGCCAGAGTCTGATTAAAATGGACTAAGCACATCTTTCTGCATACATTTCTTGAAATGTCTTAAAAAAAAACAGCTGCCATTCTGTATGCTATGATTAACAGATGTGCTGCATGAACAGAAACAATTGGTTTGTGACCCTAGACCTGAGAGACTATATGGCCAAATGTTTGTGGGCACCTGATCATCACCTCTATACGTGGGTCTTCTGCAAACTGTTGCCACAAATTTGGAAGCACACAAGTGTATAGAATGTTTTTGTATACTGTAGCATTACAATTTCTCTTTAGTTGAGCCCAAACCTGTGCCAGCATGGCAATGCTCCTGTACACAAAGCGAAGTCCAGAAAGACCTGGTTTGTAGAAGTTGGTTTGGAAGAATTTAAGTGGCCTGCACAGACCCCTGAACTTAAGACCACTGAACTGAACCTTTGGGATGAACTGGCACACTGATTGCACTGCAGGCTTCCTTGCCTGACCTCACTCACGCTCTTCTGGCTGAATGGGCAAATCCCCATAGCCACATTCCAAAAACTAGTGGAAAGGATTTTTTTCCCACAAACGTATGCCCATATTCCATTTGCTGTGGAACACGGCAGAATGTTATTTTACTTTTTTACATCATCAACAGATTGACATGTCACTTCAGGGTCCTCTGAAGGGTGTTCTCAATGTACGCAAGCTGCTCTAGAGCCCTTGCAGCATCAGAGTCAGTGTATACACCCTTACTTGAACAATTAGTTGCTGTGTGGACAGTTCCAGCAGCAAATGCAGACCAGCCAAAGCTCCTGATCTTGCTTGAGCAAGCACGAGGAATAGATGTCAAAAAATGTCACCTGACTCCGACACAGATTGTTCAGTTCATTGGCATGAAGTCGTACAAGCCTTCGTGATGGAAGACAGAGCATGTTCTCAATTATGGCTGTCGTCAAAATTTCTGGTGGCCACTCATCATCCTATGTAGATTTCCTACATCCGGCAGGGATATTGCTGGCCGCAGCTCCACTGGTGAAACTGGGAATGTTGAACCTCAGACCATTTCAGAGGGGGCTGAATGCTTCGCATCTTTTGATCCATATCACAAAAGCATGTATCAAGTAGTGTTAAGAGGCATGAATGCACATCATGGTGTTTTACAGCAACCACCAATGGGGCATAAGAATGCAAGAAATGTTGAGATGGGCAAGCAAACTCTGGATGTGGGCAGTTGCATATCTTCTGTCTTTAAGATCAGCCTGCCTACCAGGCTCATGCAATCAGATAATGGACATGCCATCTCACAGCAGTCCTGTTTCAGAGATTGGCAAATTGGCACAAGGAGGTATTTCAGCTAACTGGAATGCCTCCAGCAACTGTGGACTTGATCTGCTTGCAAAAAGACAGTGTGATTCATGGATTCATGGTAGGGTCTGAATGCATTGGCATCATCGGCAGTGGCGGTGGCGGCGATTCCTCGTATCCGAGTATTTTGTTCCTTCCAGTCACATCTGATGGTGGGCTCATTGATGACTGATTCTAGCTCTGAAAACTCGGAGGCATTGATGGCACTGAAAGGTCGGTGGCGGTTGGGGTTGTGCCTCTTTCTCTTTTCTGCGCTGTCGCTTGGTTTCCAAACTCGTTCTTCTATTTGCTTCAAAGAGTTCTGTCCCTGTACGAATGGTGTTTCGCCACTCGGTACGCTGTCTAGCTGCTTCCTCCCAGGTCCCGGGGTCTTTGTTAGTTGCCTTGAGGGTCTGCTCCAGCTGGTCTTTATAGCATAGCATGGGGTGGCCCCGGGGGCATTTCCCTGCGCTCAGCTTGCCGAAGAGGATCCTCCTTGGGAGTCTTGTTTTGTCAATGCGGGCAGCGTGACCTGACCACCGAAGATGGTGTTTCATGATGGTCGCTTCTATGCTGGTTGCTCCGGCTCTTTCGAGGACTGATGTTGGTGATGTAGTCCTCCCAGCTGATGTTGAGGATGGTGCGGAGCATCTTCTGATGGAACTGTTCCAGCTCCTTCAGGTCTCGGCGGAAGAGGGCCCATGTTTCGCACCTGTAAAGGAGGGTTGAGACCACAACAGTGTTGTAGACCATCAGGTTGGTTTGATGGCTGAGGTCCTTATGCAGCATTGGCATATTTATGGACAAATCTACATCCGTATGCTTTTACACTGCTGCCACTTCTATGGATGATAGTGCAGCACGTCTGACAGATTATGCAACCAAGATTGTTCATAGCCCATTCTGACCATGGTTTGACCTATTTTCTTCCATTTGTTCTTTGGCCCCAAACCGAGAGTTGGCCGAGTGGTTATTGTGTCCACCTCTCGACCAGGAGATCGTGCGTTCTACTCGCAGTTGGATCATACCAAAGACCATCATAAAAATGGTACCAACAGCCATCTGGCAAGGTATGCTGCAATACAGATGTGAGTAGGGAGTCAAACTCTCGTGGTTACCAGAGGACTGGCCCCCCATTATAACCCTAGCTATGTAATAGGCGAGAGGCCAAGGGCTAATGAAACGGAGATCGGCCCTGCCCAGTGTGCCTTGTGGCATGGGAAGGACTTTGATTTTTGTTATTTTGCCCCACCCACCAGCTGACTATCCCTTATCACACAACAGTTAATGACCAGAGTTGATGGGGCAAACACTGCTTCTTCTGAGACATGTGAAGCCAACCTCCACAAGTTTTTAAACTGCTGCTCATGCTGCATCACAGGGCAGTGTAACATACTCTGAGGAAAGTGCCTTCTGCCCGCTTCCACATATGTGAGCTCACAGATGCCCGTGATTGACTACCATCACTCTGAATGACAGTGGAGAGAGAATCAGGCCATCCTTCCCATCCAAGGCAGCACAGCCAATTTTGCTCCTTTCTTGACTCTTCACCATGGAGAGCGGTTGCATCATCGGAATTCAAACTCGCAATCTCCCGATGGACCCTTTTCTGTTGGGATCTGGTTCTAACCATTGTCAATAATACAGACAGGGTCTCTATGCCTGCTACCTGTCTGTTCATCCTCTGGTCAATCTGTTTCTGTTCCATTGTCTTTCTCTCTTTTATTTACATTATTAGCAGAGAGGCAAAGAGTATATGTGTTTAGTATCGCTGTATCTTCTTCTTATATGCTAAAATAAGAAAACGTAAAGCACTAATTCATAACCACTAATTAGGCCGTTAGCTCGCTAGCTATTTTATGGTCTACGAGAGTGAATGCTGTCTTTTATCACAACTATTCTTTGTGTAGCAACATTTACGATGTACACTGTACCATACCCACTTTTCTCTGTCTGTCTCTCTGCCTCTCTTTTCCAGGTAATGCTGGCTGAGACGAAGGGAACCGATGAGTTATTTGCTATAAAGATTCTGAAGAAAGACGTGGTGATTCAGGATGATGATGTGGAGTGTACCATGGTGGAGAAGAGGGTGTTGGCACTTGCGGGAAAACCTCCTTTCCTCACACAGCTGCATTCCTGCTTCCAGACCATGGTACAGACACACACACACACACACACACACACACACACACACATTTTGTCTTCAAAATGTCTTCAGGTCTTATTAAGATGGTATGCAAACAATTAGGAGACGAGTATACACAAACCCATACAAACATACACACTTAACACATACATATATACACACACACGCACACGCCTCTATATGGCATGTCACTTTGCATTTTTTCAATTCACAGCACATGACTCAAAACGCACTCGAACACACACACACAATGTAAATAACAGAAAGGGAGGCCAGCATGTCAGACAAATCTTTGGGCGCAGTGGAGCAGCAGAGCATCCGACAGCATACTGAACACACACGCACACAGAGAGCGAGAGAGAGAGACTAAAATGCGACATTATATTTTCTTCAGTAACTGCTTTATCCTGGTCAGAGTTGCATCCAAAGTAAGGGACAAAAGGGCGCAAGGCAAGTATCTGCCCTGAATAGAACCCCAGTCTGTTGCAGGGCATCTCATACACACACACACAAACACACACACACAAAAAAAAAAAAAACACACACATGCTGATTTTATTTAGTGCAAGCAATCAATCAATGAACATTTTTTTATAGCTAGATAACAAAAGACTCACAAAGGCAACTTTATTAGATGCCTGAACACCATTAGCTGAATCCTCTCACAGCAGCAGAGCAGACGCTCAACTGGCGACCTCCCCGCCCCAGACTTCCAAACATAACATTCTATCCTAAAGCCGGCAACTTCTGGATGTTAACTCACTTTCTCATTCCAGTACTGCTGTCCTGCAATTTTTGGTCTTGGTCCTGTCAAACTGCTTAAGAAGTTGCAAAATTGATGTTTTTCCTGGACATCAGTCCAGCAGAAGGTAAACAATCCCGATCGAGGATTGCAACCCTATTATTTTTCTCAAGGATCACAGCCCCTCTCCTATCTTCAATTATCTCCGCCCCTTTTTCTCATTCTTGATGGTTGTGGCACTGTCCTTCTCTTAAGAACTGTTAAAGTCCCTCTCACGCCAGAATCTGGTCTTCCCAGGCAGTCTCCTGTCCCAGTACGAACCAACTTTTTAAGGCATATGGGTGCGGCACCAATCTCCGTTTTGATAGCCCTTGGCCTCTCACCTTTACAGCAAGGATTACAGTGGGGGGCTAGTCCTCTGGTAACCGCGAGAGTTTGATTTCCCCACTCGCATCTGGATTGCAGCGTGGCTTGCCAGACGGTAGTAGGTACCTTTTTTATGATGGTCTTTAGTATGACCCAACCGCGAGTAGAACTCATGATCTCCCGGTCGAGAGGCGGACACACTAACCCCGTGGCCAGCTCGCGGTTTTGAGAATTCTAGCCCCTCAATCGAAATAGTCAGAAGCATCTCTGATTCTCGATCAAGACTTGCAACCCATTCTTTCCTCTTTACCCCATCTATCACAAAGAGTGCAGCAGATACTTTCCCAAAGGACTGAAGTCTCTCATGGACAGCAGACTCTTCCTCCATCCAGCTCAAGGATCACAACCTCTCTCTCTCTCTCTCTCTCTCTCTCTCTCTCTCTCTCTCGTTCAAAGATCACAGCCTCTCTCTTTCAAGGATTCCATTGTATGCATGTTCCTTTGCCATGTCTTTACTTTTGAAACAACCTATTCATCCCAACTCCTCTCTCACATATTCTGTGCCTCTCACTATTTATTTGATCCACTCCTCCTGTTCATTCCAATCCCTCCAGTTATTCCTCGATTCATCCCAACTTCCTTTCCTCACACATTAAATTCCTGCCATATTCATTCTGTTTATATTTCCAATTTATCCCAACCCTTCTCTCCTTCACGCTTCCCAAACCTCATTTCATTCCGGGTTTTCGATACTCGCCAGAGGAGAATGTGTTTCCCTGCTGAGCCTCAGTTGCTTTCCAATGTTTCTTCCTGTCTTGTCCAAGGGAGATTTTCTTTGCCTCTGGTGCCTCAGGCTTCCTCATGAGCGGTTAAAAGGACTGTCATCACTAGGATATCTCTGGAACAAATTCGTTACGGAAGCACTTTAAAAGTACCTTTTTTCCTGTGTTGTGTCTGTATAGGATCGGCTGTACTTTGTAATGGAATACATTAATGGAGGAGACCTGATGTACCAGATCCAGCAGGTTGGAAAGTTCAAGGAGCCACATGCAGTGTGAGTACTGGGACTACACTGTCACTTTTACACTCTGTTGATATCATTTAGCACTCATGTTTGCTTCCTTCAAGTCATGTTGGCCATATCATAATAACACAATAATGCCACACAATTATTTCCTAATTCTGTTCAAAAGCTGAAATTGTTCTTGGTATTCTTCTTATTCAGGTAATTCTGTAGTTTGATTGCATAATTTCATTGCGCGCTCATTTTGTATGAAGGTAGCTTTAGACTTCTTTTCACATGCGTTTAGCCTTCAATGCTGTACGTTATTTGATTTTTAGGAGCTTCTTCTTCTTGTACATCAGCAGTCGTTGACTGTCTTCCTGCAGATTTATTAGTTAGCTCAGGAGAGCTACCCAGGGTGGACGTCCGAGACGTAAACAGGGATTAGTTCCCACCTAACCATTCCCACCTATGGGCAATTTAAAGTAGCCGTTCTTGTTCTTTTCTTTCTTTTGTCAATCTGCTTGTACCCTTGGGGGTGTCGCAGGAAGAAATGGTCTTTTCTCTGCAGCCAAGTGGAGAGCCCGTTCCAAGGTGATGTTATGCTTGAGCAAAGATTCTTTGACACAGTTTGTCCAGGTCTTCCTTGGTCTGCCTTTGGCTTTAAATCCAGAGATTCGTATATTTTATGTGCGATGGGCGGGTTGTTTGGATGACATTCGCATGAGGTGGCCAACCCATTTAATTCCATTCTCTTCTTTTTGATGAAGGACTGATTTTGTTCCCACCATCTCCCTTATCTTGGAGTGTCGGATCTTATCAAGTCTAGTCTTATTGACTGATTTTCTAAGGCATCGCGTCTCACAGGTTACAACTTTGCTCTCTAGGGGTTTGGTTCGGGTCCATGTTTGGCATTGATAAGTGAGCGTGGGAATGAAAACAGAAGTTATTATCTTTGATTTTGTTTCTATTGGGATGTTTGGGTGTTTCAGGAGTGGGGAGAGCTGATAGCTGATGTTATTTGATTTTTGCACCCTGGTCTCAATTTCCCTGTTCATCCTTCCATCTTCAGTGGAAGTACTTCCCAAATATTTAAACTCAGTCATTTGTTTCAATTTCACCCCTCCTAAGTATACATTTAAGTTATTTGGCCTTCTGCAGACTTTCAAGTAGCCAGTTAACCAAAACACACGTCTTTGGACTGTGAGGGAAACTGGAGCACTTGGAGGAAACCCACACATTCACGGGGAGAACATGCAAACTCCACACAGAAAGGCCCCCGTCGGCCGAGAGGTTCGAATCCAGAACCTTCTCGCTCTGAAGCGACAGTCCTCACCACTGCACTGCTGTGCCACCCATTTTGAGAGCTGGTAGAAAGTGTTAGACCTGGGTTATGAAAGTGATTATGCCAAGATGTGTTTTGTGAGCTATCCAAGTATTTACTTTTTGTGTAAGGGGATACTGTTTTTTGTATGTTTGTGCTTAGTGGTGGTAGCAGTGGAATTGTTTTAAATCCAGTTTCTCCCAGTTTTGTTGTATATTTCCAGACCTTTATCGACAGCAGCCTTTCTCAACCGGGGTGCCGTCTGGCTTCATTAGGGGTGCCGTCAAAAAATTATATATTCTAACATTGAAATAAATAAAATGAATTAAAATTCCAAAAAACGATAGT
>JAOEHJ010000013.1:8551996-8563128 GCA_025447855.1 Potamarius usumacintae
TGAAAAGAAAAAAAAAAACATTGTAAGATGTAACCACACCAGATCAACACATTAAGCTTAAGTTAAAAGAAGGATTTTTCTTTTTTTTTTTTTTAAATATATAACACTATACTATATATAGTAGAGTATTAAATTAGGTTATGGATTTTTGTTTGGCATGCCACCCTAAGATCTGCTGTGGCCCCCACTGGAACAATTTTCCGGAGGCGCCCCTGCCCAGAAGGCATCCGAATCAGACGCCTGAAACCACCTCGGCTGACTCCTTTTGACATAAGGCTGGATTCCGAAATCCCTCCGGATGCCTGAGCCCAGCCACCCGATGGAGAAAGCCCATTTCGGCCGGTCGGCTCCGTGATCTCATCCTTTCGGTCACGACCCAAAGCTCATGACCATTGGTGAGGGTCGGGACGTAGACTGACTGGTAAATCGAGAGCTTTGCATTCCCGCTCAGCTCCCTCTTCACCACGGTGGATCGGTACAACACCCGCATTCCTGCTGATGCCGCCCCAACCCGTCCGTCCCGCTCACTCATCCGGATCGTTTCACCATCACTCATGAACAAGACCCCAAGGGAAACCTACAGTTTCAGAAAGACAATAACAGCATTTCACCCTGGGAAAGCATGTTCCAGACCCCCATGTAATGTATTTTAATATTTATGCCATGATTGATCAAGAGTGATGGATCTATCCAGTTATTTGAAATATTCATTGCAGGCTTTCAAGCTTCAACATACCAACGAGAGGCGCGATTCCTTCGGTCCATTCCGACAGCAGGCCTGTATGCTGGGAGCATTATAATCGTCAAGCGTAACACAATCCCTGGGTCAGAAACCACTCACCACATCGTGAATTCGCCATTTTGTAGTGCTGTCCACATGTATAGTGAGAATTATTACACCCAGTATAGTGGACTCCAAGTATTCTACAGCGCACCATGAAAAGTAGTGCACAACCGATAGTCACTCACCAAGCAATATATCCCATCCTGCACTGCGGTCACGTCGAAAGAAAAGCTGTTTCCTAAGGACCATCAAGTATTTTCGATGGAGTGTAGCAGGAGGTGGCTTTTCCTTATGACGATGGGCACGAAAACGGCAATAATATCGTAGCGTGTTGGGGTGAATGGACGGACGAAGCAACGCATTATAAACTCAAAACAGTAAGAGAAAAGCTAAACTAGAAAAATACAAGAATAAAAGTGTTACGGTGCAGAGCGAGGAATTCATCAAAGGCCTCAAATTTGATTTAATAAAAGGCAGCGGCAAAGAAGAAAGTATTCAGCCTTGATTGAAAAGAACTTTGTATTTATTAATGACGTTGGAAATACGCTCAGTATAATACGGAGTTATTTTGAAACCCACCAGCCGACTGATCTGGCACGTTTTAATTGTGCGACTGTAACGACAAATAACGGCGCGGTCGAGTAGTGTCCGAAAGTGGTTCCCCCCCCATTTTACCAATGAGCTCACTATATAGTCCTCTATATAAAATTCCTCAATCGTGGGGAGGGAGTAGGGAATGAGTGATTTCAGACACCGCTAATGTTTTTCAAAAAGGTACAGGCTATCTACTGGTACCTCGTATCGTGAAGGCGACATCAGGGGGCAGAGCCTTTTCTTACAAAGCCCCACGGTTATGGAACAGCCTTCCAAGTAGCGTTCAGGACTCTGAGGCGATCTCAGTGTTGAAGTCGAGGCTGAAAACAGCCGTTTTGTCAAGCCTTTAGTTTTATTAGGGAAAGGAGGAGATCTGGAGGATCCTCAGGCGTAGAATGTTTTGGTAAACTGGGATGTATGGATGCTGTCAGCCCGACATCGGGCAAACCTAACAACCTGCGTTTTCTGTCCGTCTCAGAGCTTCTTCTGCACTTTCTACTGGAAAAGGCTTGCGAAGAGGGATAAGTTTTGGTGAGCTCTGAACAGTTCGCGTTTTCCGGACAGTAATTGCCCTATCTATCTCCTTGTCGAACCAATCTTGGTTTTTGTGCGTTGTTGGTTTGAGGTGTTCAATGGCAGAAGAGTATACTGCCTCTTCAGTGTTATCCTGATCGAAAGATATCAGACAACCTGCTATTCAGGTCACCGGCGCATTCCTCTGCAATTTTGCTGTTCTTCAGCCTGGAGACACCGATTCGCTTTGCGGCCTTCGAGCGGGCGGAACGCCAAGTTTGCGCTTGGATCCAATGAGACAAATCAGTCCAGCATGGGTTGTATACATGGTGGTGTTTGCAAAGCTTGAAAAACCCACACAACCACATCAGTGTGTACTATAGAAACAGAGAATCGTCCATTACCCAAATCTCTCAATGGTTCTTGCACGGACATCTTTGGAATGAACCTGATCTGTAATTTTACTTTCAACCCCCCCCGAGATTACATTTGCAATTCTTTCCATCTTTACGTCACATGCTTCGTCAAAACATACATGTGGACACAGGATCAACTAGGCTGTTAAGCAATACAGATAGCTGCCTTATTATTATTTTTTCACTTTTTTTTCAACTGCCCCCACTACGCGCCAAGATGAGTATTTTAACAGCAATACCGAGCACAAAATAAGAGATCACAATCCATGTGAACGGTCCCAACTAGTCAACTGAATGCGAGCGTCCTGATGACACAGTGTCGGCGTTTGTAAACTTACCTTTACACAAGAGCAAGGCTTTCAAATCTTTCAGACTAAGTGTTCTTACTCATTGCTTGGTGTCTGGAGTTTCTGGCAAGGCTGTAGGTTTACAGCTCAGAAATAATGATACCAGCTCCAGTTCGCTAAACTAAGGATGACTGATTACACCGATGGTGGTACAAGATTTAGGCCAAATTTTAATCCAAGTCTTTCAAATTACTGCTATTTGAACACAAGAAAAAACTCCTGGTTTTTGAAAAGGAAAAAAAAAAAAAAAACAGGGAAAAAAACGTTTCAAAACAATTTGAACAATGACAATTTTCAAAGAAGAAGAAAAAAAGTGACACCATTCATTGTTAGACTTTATTTATTTATTTATTGCGGGTTGCACCCGAGTTTATACAGCTTTGTATTCTGATATTAAGATCAGAACATTACAAACAGTTAATCAGTCTACAAGTAGAGGCAAAAAAAAAAAATTAAAAAAAAAAAAAAGCTAAAAACCTACTCTATGACCTTATTCCACTTAAATCGGGCACTAAAATCAAAAAAACCAAGCAACAAAGAGGAAAATAAAAACAGCGTTAGAGGAAACATTCATTACTACAAGAGTTTCTACCTTGTTCTCATTATTATTCATTCATCGACTAAATATTGTTAACAATGACCGTTACAAATAAAGATTGTCCTTCAAAAAGTGCAGTTTCCCCCAAGCTAAACACATTGATGCTAAAGACGATAACAGGAACGTTGAGGAGACCTCCTGCTCGCGCGTCATTTCTGCGACTTTTTTTTTTTTTTTTTTTTAATCTTTGTATTTTTTCAAAAACAGTCCTAGCGAAGCAGTGTGCATATGCGCGCGTTGTGTGAGCATAAAACCAGAATGGTGTATTTTCAGTTTAAAAACTTTGTACATTTTTGCTGCTGAGGAGTGTCATGAAGTTGTTGAATTAATAGTTAACAATAACACGAATAATGCTCCAAAGTCTGCTACAACTGGCCCGCTTTATTTTTGGAGGGGGAAAAAAAAAAATAAAAACCACAAAAATAAGGATGTCAGTCATGGCACATGCGTTTGAAGAATTTTTCCTTTTAAAAACAAAAACCCTTTGATAAATTCCACTTGGGATTTTTTTTTTTTTTTTAATTATTCTAATGGAAGCCTCGTCCCTCGCTGCATAGACGTTCTCTGAATGTTCTCCAGGGTGGAAGAGTTTCTCGTTCGGCCTCTTTGTGCTGGTTTTTTCTAAAGCTTTCAGGGTTTTTGTCAATCGAGAATCGGAACGACGACAACCGACGGCGAGACGTTCTCACAGTTTAAAGTCGAAAATTGCAAACAGTAGGAACGATTTTTTTTTTCTTTTTTCTAAAGAAATAAAAAAATAAAACACCACACACAGCGATGATTCGCTCACAGGATCAATTAGAAACATGGTCATTCAGTACAAAAGTAGAATGTCTATGCCAGATTATACCCTTTCCCACCCTCGTTTACCCGGCTGCCATTATGCATTATGGGGATTGTACATTGCCATCCAGTTAGCATAAAACGCACACACACACACACACACATTCCAGCTTTTCAAGAGTAATCCCTTTCCTCCTGTACTCCATCCCTAGATTTGGCATGACAGTGGATTACAGAACTGTTTTCGCGTTCATACATAAACACCACATAAAGAAAAAAAAATAATAATAATAAATCCAAGAAACTCAGTGGCTAAAGCCCCCTCCCCCCTTTTTCTATTTCAGTCAGCAAGTTGTCGGGGGAAACGAGCACAAATCAGAACCATTATTAAAGCTCAGAGAGGATTTTTCTCCACATTAACACACACACAAAAAATAAAAACGTACGAGGTGGATAAACACAACAGTGTAGTAATGGACGCATGTAGTTAGAGTGTAATGAGTAACGGAGACTGTGGCGAAACACACATTCAACCAAGTGTGTGTGTGTACTGGGACGGGGAGTCTAGGAAGCTCCGTAGCTGTTCATTCACACGTACAGTGAAGACGACATGGGTAGAACCCGCACGCACAAAAAAAAACCAAACAAAAACAAAAAGCACAAACGTGAACTGGAATTAACACTGCACAGAGTCGAACACACAGAGGAAGCGCACACTCGACAAACCAGCACCACTCTCACAATCACAATCATCGAGTCTGCATTATTCTAAGAACACAAAATTCCTCCTGAGGAAGATGTGTGTTCTTGTTGAGCATTTCCCCCCCCACACACACACACACACACACACACACACACACACGTAGTCACGGACGCTTGGGCGAGGTGCAACAGTCAGTTCGGACATAAACCTGCACGCGCGCACAAAAGTTTGGAGCACCACACATCAAGGAAGTGTGTATATCTGAAGGGGAACGGCGTCCCCAAGGACTGAACACACACACGCAGCACAACACAAAGTAAGTAAGTGTGTGTATAGTGGGGTACAGTTAAGAATGTAATGGACACACGTACAATCCTCCTCCCACTCTACAGCTACACTCTGTATGGACAAACACTTTCATCAGTGACTGTGCACACCAAGTGCAATCGCAAGGCATTTTAGGATTTTTTTTTTTTTTTCATGGAAACGTGGAATCATTCAGCACAGAAGCTTTTGATTAAAGTTGATTTGGTAAAGCAGTTATTAAAATGGTTCAATACTGGCACACGCAGCATAAAGTCGCAAAATAAAGGCTAATACTCACGGGCTTACACATGGATCTCTCTCTCACTCACTCGCACGTAATAGGGAGCATAAACAGCTTACACACATTAAGGTCCATGGCTTCGCCTAATGCTGACATCTCTGTGCATCAACAATGCGATATATGGTTATGTACATGACGAACGCGTGTGTTTAGGTTACATTCCCCTCTGAGGGCGCAATCAGAGGCTCCAGCTGTTCACACACCGACACACCAGCGCTGAGAAACCAAAAGGGAAAAACAAAACAAAAAAAAAACCCACAACAATAATCATAGTGATAATAGTAATGACACGAGCAGCCAGATTGATCCATATTGTAAAAGAACTTCAGAGACCTGTACACGTTACAATCATACTCAATTTGTAAACAGTTAAAAAGCCACGGTGTTGCATCATCTTCAGGACGAAAAGAAAAAACAAACAAAAAAAATAATAAAAAGCACATTTCACGAAATGTAGATGACTGTTAAAAGTTAAACTAAAAACACTGCCGTCTGGGGCAATGCTGAAAAAGGCTAATCTACAATCAGCTTTTCAAAATGCCTTTTGGGAAAACTTCAGCTTAAAAAAAGAAAAAGCAATTCCGTCACAGAGCTACAGGAAATGCATAGTTTCTGCTTTTTCTTTCCTTTTAAACCACACTCGAAAACACTGAGGCAAAATATATCAGTGAGACGACAAAAAGGGGACAATAGTAGAATGAGTAGAGGTGCAAGGGAGGGAAAAAAAAAAAAAAAAAAAGAGATAAAGAATGAAACGCAACAAGAAAAGAATAAGGGAAAAAATGATAAACATGAAAGCAAAAGAGACCAAACAATTACAAAGTCTAATACCAGAATATTAACAAATAATAGTCGAATACGAAGAATCAGAATTCGAGAAAGGAAGTGAGTGGGCAGTTGATGAGCGCGGTGTGTAGAATGTCTCCAGCTTAAAGCAGGTATTTGGCAGAGAAAAACGCACTCAGCTCCAAGTAGTCGTTTCAGTGCTAAAAGTTGATTTTTCCTACAATTAGGAGTTTTATTTGAGGGGGAAAAACTGGCTATATTTCCTGAGAACCATGCTGGTTATTGAGCAGACGACAGGAATACATCAAATAACCGACGGCATGGCCGAACACTGATCAGTATTTCCCAGAGATACACCGCATCGTCTTCATCCACAACGGTTTCTGCAGGTTTTGTTTTTTTTTTTTTTTAAATTTTCAACATTTTTTTAATTTTTATTTATTTTTTTTTCCCATTTTATAATTTTTAAAGGTTTTTGTGCATTTTTTTTTTCTCATTTAAAATGAAGGAAGAATGAGCGTACGTTTCCCCCCTCGAAAGTCTGTAAACAAGAGGAACCCGATGTGGTGCCTCCAAAAAAGACCAAAGTAATCGAAAGCCTATCTTCAAAGTGCTGTTTTTTTGCGAGTCACAGCTGTGGCTACAGTTTCTTTAGACTGCAGAATGCTAAATTCTTTAGTTTTCTTTTAAAACACACACAAAAAAAAAAAAAAAAAAAAAAGGAAAAATAAATCGGTGCAATACTCATTTAACGTGTAATATCACCATCCGGTAATCCTAAAGGTCAGCATCTTATCTTGATCTCGGACTCCACAATACCACGATAAGGTAGGCGTACGTCAAGGCATAGTAGAGCGCACACACACATGCACACGCACACTCGCAAACACACACACACACGCATTTTAAGAACATCCTTGAGTAAACATCTACACTGGAACTGTCGGCTCCCTCGATATTGCAGAGTTATATACTGAGAAAAACCAC
The DNA here is from genome assembly GCA_025447855.1 of Potamarius usumacintae. Taxonomy (NCBI): domain Eukaryota; kingdom Metazoa; phylum Chordata; class Actinopteri; order Siluriformes; family Ariidae; genus Potamarius; species Potamarius usumacintae. Next base: position 8,559,115 of record JAOEHJ010000013.1, read on the forward strand.
ATTCAGTGCAAAGTTAAAAAAAAAAAAAAAAAAAAGCTCAAACATTGTCAGCAAACAAACACACATTTAAAAAAAAAAAAAAGAAAAAAAAAAAGAACTGGAATTCAGATAAACATGAAGCTGAAAGATTTTGTTTTTCCTGTATGTCTGCATGAAGAGCACGACCTGGAAGGTTTAAAACACATCCTTTCACATTATCGTATTGGCCTGCATGATTCAAGTATTCACACTGATATGTTTTTGTTTTTGGGCTAAAACAAAGTGGATATATGTGCAGAGAGAGAGAGAAAAAAAAAAAAATCGTAACTTACTTCCACAGGTTGACCCCGCCTTATTATGATTAATATTATTACGCTTGTAAGTGAAGAAACTAGTGCCTTTAGATTTTTTCTCCATAAAGAATCTATATAGTCATGATTCGGATGAGCTATGCCACGCCGAGGTCACAGGGGTTTGTTTTTTTTTGTTTTTTTTTTAATATATATATATATGTTGTGTTTTGATGCATTACATGGAGTCGCCACTTCCTGTCAGGTGATCCACCGGCAGGAAGGAGGTAATGGGGGAAGGGCTGCTGAGCCTATTGCCCCCCTCAGGGCAAGCGCTGGATCCCCACAGGCTGCTCGAATAGCTCGGTGCCCCCCACAGCGAGGAGGACGAGTGCAGCTCACCCCCACCGCTGGAAAAGGCGTCTGACGAGAGTCGGCTCTGAGAGGACGCTAGCGCTTGCCAGCCTGCAGGCACGCACATCGACTGGCCTTGTGCAAAAAAACGATTTATCTCCTCCTCGCTTGCAAAGTCAGCCAGGATAGTAGTGTTCCCCAACACGCACCTGAAACAGAAACAAATCTATCACAGTCAGCCCAAGCAGCAATCACGAGGGCGACACGAACGAAAACCTGCCTGGACTTACATGTGCAGTGATTTCTGAGCCTTGGCCGCCTCCTCCTTTGAGCTGTAGCAGACGAGAGCGTTTCCGTGTCGCAGGTTCAGGTGGAATGTGATGAGTGGACCATGCTGCATGCACAGAGTACGCAGGGTGGAGCCATCAATCTGCAGCATACAGAAACGCATCAGAAACTCAGACATGCACAGAAACTTCAGTGAACTATTTATTCCCCCCCCCCTTTACGTTCAATGTTTAAAGGGAGACAGCCTTCCGGGTTTCATAAAATCTGTGAAATCTCGTTCCTGCTGAAATTTGGTCATTGTGATAGATTTATTTCTGTAATATCACCAAAAATAAAAAATAAAAAACCCAGGCTATTCTGCAGTTGGGAAGTTATTTAATTTGACCCGATTCCTGAGCAAATAACGTGCATGAAATCGCTCGCTTCGCGCACTCGAGCAGACAGAGCAAGTCCGTGTGCGCATGCACAGGTTCGCCTTGGACCGTGCACCGACAGTTCCATCGTTGCCGCAAAACGAACAGCTGATCACACCGAGGTGCTCGCTGACCGCCTATGTTTATGCGTTTCTTTTCCTTCGCAACATAACGTCTTATGGCTTTCCATTCCTGTAGTCGCTCTTTCATGGTTCATTCGCACGCTCGCATTGGCCAGTTTTCTCTCGTTTCGAATTTGTATCCCACAACGCCTTACGCAAACAGGGAAAGCCCACTGCATGATACATGACGTCGTATCTTGAATTGGGTCTGAAGCCGCGGAGATTTCGGACCAGGTGGCTTGACATTCATTAATTGTTCCATTTAAAAAAAAACCCCTAATATATAGATTTAGGTACTGCCTAAAAGCGGCGCTCCCATCTGTTTCTGGGTTGTAGAATTTTCTTACATCGTAGCCAGTCTCTTGTTTTATTTCTTTCCTGGCTAACACTGGCCACTAGGCGGCGTGTATGACTGGTGGACGTACAAACCACAGAAAAATCGACTCGATGGGTTTACCGTTTTTTTCTGAGGTATGGTGCTCTGCTGGAGCTCCGCTAATAAAATTCCAAGTCTGCGATTTGAATTCAGGAGCTTTCGGTCCATTAAACAAAAATAACTGGGTGTCGGGGAAAATTCTTGTTATGACCCCCACTTGAAAAATCTAAAAGGCAGTCTGGCTTGTGCGATATTAAAACAGAACAGGGCGGGAGTGGCCACGGTGTACAAAAGCTTTGAGAGGAACGTCATGATGCTTGTTCATGTTGAGATGGCAAGTCATCCCTATTGCTACTGAAAATGCTCAATTCTGATCGGTCAGAAGGTGTTGATTTATCTAACAGCAGACCCGATAACAGGACCAGCTGAAATTGATGCGTTTGTTCTAATCTCGTCGTAACTTATAAAGGGAATTGCACGAGCAGTTTAGATGCACGCTGGATATAAAAATAAAGTGCAACTTGATATCAAGTTTCCCACGAGATGCTGCTTATTTGACTTTTTCGATGCAACCTCCAGTGTCAGGGATTTCTACACTGTCTCATTCAACACGATTAAATCTAACAGACACAAAATGTAGGATCCGTCATACTTTCATTAAATAAATAAATAAATAAATAAATAAGGTGGCGCAAGGCGATTAATACATTCGAGGACCCGTTGTTATTGGACAACTCCACTGATTATTTTCCTCTCATGGTGCGCACCCCGAAGTGCTTTATTCCTTAACACAATGGACTCGTGTTCGACAAGACGAAGCCTTACCTGAGGTGTGAGATTTTTGAGAACGAGCCAGTTGGTTCTCCCTGAGCTGCTTTCACCCCAGCTGGAGCCTGTGGAAGGAAAAAAAAAACAAAAAAAAAACAAACGTACGTTTAAACCGTTTAATCATTCTTCAAGAATTTTCTTTCAGTTTCCATAAAATCAAAGTTGGTGTTTTGGAGCTTTTTGTCCAAGATCCTGTCGATGGTGGCAGTGAGACGTTCCAAGTTAAAAACGAGCTCTCCAAACACCCAGCTGCATTATTTAGCCAGTTTCCTAAAATCACTTGTTTTGATTCTGCTTGAAGCGCGGGATATCCTGAATATTGTTCGGAGAAATCAAGCACTCGAGCAGGCGGCTTGCCGAACAAACAAATAAATTTAACTTCATCGCTTCACATCAAGAATGAAGTGCGTGTTCTACTGACCCGGGGTGTATCTGGGTTCAGAGCTGCCCCAGGCACCGAGTCTCAGTGCGCCATTGCCCCAGGAGGAGGGTTGTTTCTGCCCGGTGAGGCCGGGCGGGGGACGGGACGGAGCCGAGACACCTTTAGACGACAGAGGAACCTTCCACAGCTCGTGAGCTAAAGAAGAGTTAGACACTGAACCAGGAGACCATTTCGAGTCACTGCTTCTGGCTGTATGAACAAAAAAAAGACAGACAGGAAGCCATCGTTACACTGAAAATGTACAATTCAAGTTGGAGCCACAAGGTGGAGCTGTAACTCCCATCAATAAAACGTCCACGACATGAAAACGCAACACCACCAATGCAACCGCACAGATGATCAGAAATAAATCATAGCCAAGCCGATAACAGTCACAAAATCTCAGAAATCATCATGGCCGAGGGTGATGGATGCTGGCACAGTCGTGAATAATACCCCACGGACACGATTACAATCTCAACTAGCTTTTAAATTAGTCAGAGGCGGACAAACATCTCAGCCAGATGCCTGCGTCGAGCACATTACCACATGGACAAGTTTATACTCGACTTCACTGTTAGAGCTACATTAATCATCAGTACTTCATATTCATTCGGATAAAAACCAGGGATGAGAGTGGGTGGTCATCAAAAAAAGCAGAAAACAAGATGGCGCCCAAAGTCAACCAGGGGGGAAATTTAATACATTGAACATTAAATCAAAAGAATTCTAAGTTTATGGGATAATATCTAGGTATACTTTATACAATTATAGTTCAGTCACTTCTCATTTGATCAGCTTTTTGGCCAAAGACAAAAGCTTGTCGGTCCTCTTTGTTTTTTTTTTTATACCAGCATCGATTTCACGTGCCTTCGCTTCGTATCGCTCGTCAATTGTATTTGGTATTTTGAGTAAAAAAAAGCCGATACGAAAGAGAAACATA
>JAOEHJ010000013.1:9179090-9196651 GCA_025447855.1 Potamarius usumacintae
CTCGCCGGCCATGGGGCTCAAACCCGGACCTTCTTGCTGTGAGGCGACAGCGCTAACCACTACACCACCGTGCCGCCAAAAGCATTTGTTTATGAGGCATTTATAAACAATTAATACAGCATGTAGAAGTAAATTAGGATTAAGTGTAGTAATAATAAATAAGCTTTCTCCTGATGTACTGTTGTGTGCAGAGTGGAGTGCTGGCGTGGACGGCTACATTCTGAGCAGCAGGAGGAACATGGCCCTGCGCAGTGACTCGTCTTCATCAGGCAGCGCGTCTGTGCTTTACTCCAACTCTCCGTCATACTTCTGCGGACAAACGCTCACCTTCAAGTACGACCTTCGGCACTGCAGAGCCGTTTTTATTCCAGCGCTTCGAAAACACTGACCCAGCACATTGTGCAGACATTACAATTTAAATTCGCTCGTTTCAGGAAAAATCCACCCTGAAACGCATGAAATTTGACTCTTTGGAATCTGATTTGCTTGAGTAGAGTGTATAAGTTAGAGGTGAGGGAGCTGGGCAGGCTAAAAGACTAAAGCCCTGCTGCATCGCTCTCTTGAAGTAGAGCATCAAGGTGGATTTTTTTTTTCCTTTAGTATTCAAATACATACTGTGTTAAATCTATCTAGTTTAATGAGGTGAGAATAGTTCAGTTTAATCAGTGCTGCTAGAAGTACTTAAAGTAACTGGTTGCTCATTACTTTTTTTTTTTTTTTTAATATATATATGTAGTATATTCAATTATAAAAATCCTCAAAATGCACCTCCTGACATTTTCTTAATTGCGTATGTGTGTGTAGGATTACAGCGGCCGGGCAGATGGATAAGTGTGACAGTATGGGTGTGTGCGTGGATAAACGCAGTGAATCAGAATCTCTGCAGAGGGACCAGGCTGTCTGTATCTCAACTAACGGTACGTCTGATCTGATATGTCTATAAATGGAACATGGTCATGATTTTTTTTCCCATGAACCCGGTAAATCAATGTTTATTTTGTTCTAGTATTCTGCTTCCCCATAAATAACCACCCTTTCCTCGTGCTTGGATTTGACGTGGCACTTGAGCTAAAAACGAAATGTTTACGATGGAGCTATGAGGCTAACTCGTAGCTAAGAACTGAGAGAAGTTTCTGCTTGTCGTGGTTCTTGGTGAGTGGATTTGTTATGGAGTGAGGACACAAGTAAATCATTTACTTAGCACTGATCATAATCTTCCAAAATATACCGTGTATATTTAGATTATATACATTTCAAGCCCTGATTTGTTCAATTCCAACAATCAAATTTAAAATAAAACCCATCTGAAGCAGTGAACACGCGCAAGTGAGGAATAAGCGCACACGCATACCTAGAGCAGTGGACAGCTGTGCTACAGCGCCCGGGGAGTAGTTGGGAGTTAGGTGCCTTGGTCAAGGGCACTTCAGCCCAACCTCAGGTTGAAGCTGCCCCATGTTAACCTAACCGCATGTCTTTGGACTGTGGGGGGGAAACTGGAGCATCTGGAGGAAACCCAGGGGTGAGAACATGCAAACTCGACCCAGAAAGGCCGCCGTCGGCCACTGCGCTCGAACCCAGAGCCTTCTTGCTGTGAGGCGACAGTGCTAACCACTCCACCACCGTATCCACTGGCTGTCCTGCTAACCGAAACACTCCTTTTAAAACGCTCCAAATCCATTTTGTTCACAGTGTTTGCACAAGGCGAATCATTTTGCGTGTGAAATCGACTCCGAAGCTCGGCCTTGACTCTTCGTGCTTTCCTGGAGTCAGAGACTCTTTTTGGGAATCAACTCTCAGCACATTCAATGCGAACTGAAAACAGGAAGAAGATGATTTGACGCACAGCCCAAGTTAAAAATATCCACCGTCAGCGGTGAACAAATTTATAAATATCTTCGCTCGTCCACGAGGCAAGAAAAACTTCTTCTTCAATGTGCTGCCGAGTCCCATCTTTTGGTTGCTTACTTCCCAATCTACTCAGCTGAAAAATGATAGCCAATGGATTGTGGCCAGCTCGTTCACTGCATTAATACAGACACAAAAGAGTCTACAAACACACGTATAGAAAACCTGAATAGGTAATGAATAATAGCCTGGACATAGATAATCTCCTTGTCCTGGGTACTCAGGATAGTGATTTGTCCACTTTTCATTGTGTTATGAAAATGAAACCGTGGAGCAGGGTCAAAAACAGTTTGGCAACTTTAGCTGGTCTAAATCGCGTGCAGCTCCCAGTTCTCACTGAAGAACCCATGAGCTCAAGTTGATTTGCGCCTGTGAGAATGGTCAAGAGTGCCTTTGCTGCGCTGTTTTTCTTTCTAATGAGCTCTCATGAGCTTTTCAGCTGATTGTTACCTCTGGTGTTAGCTAGCTTTATGTATTTTTCTGTGAAGGGGGTTCATCTAGAGCAGTACTCGAGCTGCCTCTGATAAAAAGGTATCTACTTGATTTTAATGTAAAATCAGACAAATACTATACTTGTGTATTATTGAAACGATGGCTGAAACAATTATTCTTTCATCATGTTCGAGATATTTTTTAGATAAAAATAAAAATTGACTGTTCCACCATTAAGCCTGTTCTGTATGTATTTTGAGGTTTTTTTTTTTTTTTTTTCACGTATTAAGTTTTCCTGGCAGCTGAAAATGTATTTTACCTGTTATTAAATACTGCATTCCAACCTAGACTATTTATTATTCCATCTGGTTTGCAGGTGCTGTGTTTGTTAACGGGAAAGAAATGACCAATCAGCTTCCGGCCGTCACCATCGGCTCAGCTATCACCTTCGACATGGAGGTGGTCAACGTTTTTCCCGCGAACAACAACCCAAGCGACGTGAACAGCTTCAAGCTCCGGGTTACGATTGGTTCGGGGAGTCGGGAGGTGGTTTTTGATTGGCTGCTCGACCAAGTCGTGGACTGCCTCTTCTTCGGTTGTTCCTTCACACAGCCGGGGTGGAAAGTGCTGGTTTTCTGATGCTGCACTTCCTGTTTTGCTGATGTGCTTTTGTTATATTTGTATCTTGTCAAAGCTGTTTACAGTGTTTCCTCACACACACATTTCGTCACAAAGTAGAATTGTTTTTATATTACAGTCTAGCCCTTAACCGTCATGTTAAATCTTGAACCCCTACTTTTTTTTTTTTTGATTGTAAACACCAAGCACATTAACTTTTCTTTAACCTTTTCTGGAGTGGGCTACTGGGTGATCTAGAGGAGTCAAGTTTAACCGAGTTGTAAAGTTGAGTAGTTTATCAATAGCAGGACTGTAAAGAAAAGTTCTTGCCCTGTTAATACATGACTAAGGAAATGTGCTGCATAGTTGCCTTTATCGTAAATGCTAACATCTTCTAGCTGTAAGATTTTAGCTAATGTTTTATAGAAAAGCTACATCCACCGCTGACCCTACCATGGCAAGTTTGCTCAAGTTATCACAAGATGCGATTGTTGGCTCAGCTGACCAGAGCCTCCCTCTTGGGAGATTTTGGGCCGTGACCTTGTTCGTTGCCCTTGCCATGCTGGTCAGCTATGACATCACATGTACTATAAAATACTATATCACTCCCAAGGCTACCTACACTGTTTTTCCACAAAGGTCCCATACAATCAACAAGCACAGGTCAGAGGTCGACATCACCCAGGAAGCTCGCTTTCAAGTGAGCTCAGTGAAAGGAAAGTGGTCTCTATACGCCTTGTGTTTATCCAACGATGACAATTTTGACCAGGAACACTCATTCACAGGTTAAAAGAAATCCAGTTCAACTATGGAAGAAAAGAATGCAAGAATCAAAGGCACAGTTTATCAAGAAACCGTCCTGAAGAGAAGTACGACTAATAAAAATAATGACCTGATATTCTTATTATCCAAATAAGATTTAAAGGCTAAATTATTTTCAACTATTAGGGTGTGTGCCTGAAAAGAGTACGTCCACGCTTGCACTGTTCTCTTACTAACAGGTGTTTGAGGTTTTTCTAGATGGGGGGGGTGTTGATGTGCAGACTTGAATTGCACAGCATGCTGGTTTACCACAAACTCAGATACAGATCTGAGAGGTTGCTTCCTTTTCTTTCTCTCTCTCTCTCTCTAATGAGCTTCTGAAGTAATAAGGATTTCCTCCCCATGCGATTGCTAGGTTACCGTTATTTAGCACAAGTTCTAAAGTATCTTAGAACAACTCAAAGTTCTTTAGCACAAGATCCAAGAACACTTAATCTTGACTAAAGTTGCTGAGATTCCAATCGGAAACGAGCTTATGGATTTCCCCACGCCGCCATCTTGAAACCGGCATGTTTGATTTCACCCGCAAGTTTGTCACCAATCCTTCCTCCAAATTATGTTATGTACCTTAACACCGTACACTGCTACAGCTAACTTCCAGGTTTGTTTAGCAGCAGGAATGCGAGCTTCCAATCCCTAAGCAATCATAATAAACCCCTTCCTCGATCAAGTTGAGTATTTTTTTTTTTTCGATTATTGTGATCATAATCCAGAGTTGTGCCAAGAGAGTTTAGAACTTGTGCTAAAAGACTTTTGTGCAAAATAACCAGCTACCCGATTGCTAATCTCTGGGATCGGGATTGAAATGAAACTGATGCAAAGCAAATATGAATGTCATGTTGCTTTCAACTGTTAATCTGTATCTTACTACTTAAAACATAGGGCAAAGTTGTACACCGTAATATATACATACCATTTTAAACAAACCTTAATTTTGATTACGAACTTTTTTTTTTTAAATGAGACAAATAGTTACTTGTACATCTTGATTGATGGTTGTTGCTACTCTAAATTCTTACATTTTGCAAAAGAAAGGGGGCAGCAAATTGTCCTGACCACTTACTACAGCGATCTACTGTCCAAAAATGAAATGACAAAACTTAAATTACAAGCTTGCTAACTCGCTAGCTAAGAAAAGCAGTGCGATTTCATGAGTTGTCTTTTATAGAATGAGGAATCAAGAGAATAAAACCCAATTTGAACACACACCAACACTACTCAGCGAGTCAGTATTGGGAGAACAAAACATTTCAGTTATATAAAAATAAAAAGGTACTTAGATATTCTAATACTATTGAACATGTAACCAGACACGTCGCACCACTTCTCAAACTGTGATGGTTCAGTGAATTTTTATCTTTTGTACTTCATTTGTGTGTGTGCCTTCTGAAAACACCTGTTAGAGCACAGCAGAATATTTGCCAATAATTAATAAACAATTCAAATCTATTTGATTTGTAGAGTGGTTTTAACAGTAGACATTACCACAAAGCAGCTTGACAGAAAGTGGCATAGAAAAACGCCAACTGAGAAAGAAACCTGAAGAGGAACCCTTGTGGGATCTTTACAAGAGTTAAGACAGACTAAACAGTACCGAGTGTGTTGAAATGATGTTCACCGTGAGCATATTGTAAATAGGAGGCCTGGACTTCGGCCTTAGATGATACAAATCAACAGTGTGCTGGTGAGGTTGATCACTGAAGCAAGTCATAGATGCTTAAGAAGGCAATGAGACTTGCTTGAAATCCTTGAAGACGTTTCACCTCTCCTCTGACAGGCTTCTTCGGTTCTGACGAGTGAAGAGTTCCAGGTATTTATGCTCAAGTGGACCAGAAGCAACCGTAAGGAGAGCCGTTCAGGTCACATGGGTCGTTGACGCACTGTCATCCTGAAGGTCATTAGGGTCACTGGAGGCTGGGTGTGAACGGTGTTTGCAGCCTACGGAGTCATTGAAGTCAGCTGAGTCTTGGTGTGGATGTGTATTCAGTTTTCTGGGAAGTGTGCCAAGGACTGCATTCCAAGTGGCTGATGAGTAATGTGTCAGACCACTTCATCTGTTCACTGATGGTCGTTCCAGGTTGATAACCTGAACCATCCACTAGGCTGCCAACACCGTTCACTCCCAGCCTCCAGTAACCCTCACAACCTACAGGATGACCGAGAGGGTCAACGACTTGTGTGACCTCAACGACTCTCCTTAGGTTTGCTTTTGGTCCACGAGAGGATAAATACCTGGAACTCCCCACTCGTCAGACAGAACTGAAGAAGCCTTTCGGATGAGAGGTGAAATGTCTTCAAGGATTTCAAGCAAGTTCAGTTGCCTTCTTTAGCACCTACAATGACTGAGAACCTTCACAGCCACTGAAGCAAGTGCAAGTCTTTGATGTAAATTGTTTTTAGGAAGTGGACATCTTTAAGGTATTATCTGTGTGGGACCGTCCACGGCACGAGTGCGGGAAGCTCCATGCAGAAGTCGTGTGTCAGAATCCATCAGGCAGGTCCGGAAGGTGAGAAGAGCCACAGCAGAAGAAATGTCAGGATATGGTACTGCTATCATACCAGGCAGCAGCAGCTCAACAGCGAAAGAAAGCAGCTTATAAAGGTTAGAGGGCAAACAGGTCTAGCAATGACAGCACAACTAACAAAGGCATGAGAACACCGAGACATCAGCTTCCTGTCAGTCCAAAGTCAGCGATGACTGACGAGCACAAGAAGAAACCCAGAAAGCCAAGCTACTCTCAGTACCAATTAGCTACCTGGTGTTGATGTGGCTCAGCAAAAAGTAATTATTCAGGAGCTGACACCACGGAAGACCGACCCACCCTTCTCATTACTTATCACAGGCATGTGAGGATGCTCTGTATAACGTTGCATTTGGGAGATTTACCCAAGCTGATAACCTGAAATTTGAGCCACCATGTTAAAATCTGGCACCAGGGCTCCTGAGTGGTGAAACAGAAAGTAGATCATCCAGAGATCGTGGGTTTGATTCCCAGTGATGCCACAGTCAAGTCAAGTCTATTTGTATAGCTCTTTTAGTAACAGACAGTATCACAAAGCAGCTTGACAGAAAATTAAATACTTTAAAAATTAGCTAATTTTATCCCTAAATCAATCCCCTATCCACAGCCATCCAAGAGCCCAAGACAGAAAAATTGGCCATACTCTCAGGGACGGCGGCATACTCTCTCCCCCATCAATTATAACAAGCCAGTCATGGACATGTATGAACTCATGTACGTGGAAGTGGGCTTCTCCCTGACCAGCAGAAAAGATCCATCCATCTATCATCTGTTTATCCTGTGCAGGGTCAAGGGCAAGCTGGAGCCTATCCCAGCTGACTATGGGCGAGAGGCAGCGTACACCCGAGACAAGTTGCAGGGCTGATACATGGAGACAAAACCATTCACACTCACAGTCAACGTAGAGCCACCAATTAACCTAACCTGCACGTTAAGGGGGGAAACCAGAGCCCTCGGAAAAAAATCCACACAGACGCAGGGAGAACATGCAAACTCCATACAGACAGGCCCCCACTGACCACTAGGCTCGAACCCAGAACCTTCTTGCTGTGAGGCGACAGTGCTAACCACGACACCACTGTGCCGCCCAGCAAAAAAGATGTGGTTCGCCATCTTCATTTGCCATGGAGAAAGCATGGCTGATGGGTGGGATTTGGCCATGACTAAAGTAGGGAGAAAACGATGCGGGGCAACTTTCATCTTACTTGCTTGTCCCCAACGAGTAGGGCACAGGATTCAGAAATCAGCAAGACCAAATCATGTGGCACCTTTAGCAAGCCAGTTCCATGTTTCAGAGACGAGTGACCCTTATCCACCCTCTGGAACAGACCCTCGACAGGTCCCCACCAACACTCAAGAGGCTGACAGAACATACAAGGGATAGTGATTGGACACTTTGCAGACAAAAGCAATACTTATTGTTTGAGGCCGTGTCTTTACAGGCCCACTCCAAAGTTATTGCTCCGTTCCGTCTTAAACATACTGCCAGGATCTTGTTTTGTAGCAAATAATTGAACAGAATTGAACGAACTGTAATAAATTTCAGCAAATAAAGCTAACATTATTCCAAAAATTGGGAGAGGGATTATGGGAGTGGATTATAAAGTGGATAATATCTGTACATCAGAAAAGCCAACACGCCACAGTGACCTTGCTTCCAAACACTAAGAAGAAGAAGAAAAAAAAGTGTGTTTTATTTGGCTAATACCTGAATTTTGGGGGCTAATTTTCAGTTCTTTTGTATGATTTTTGAGATGAAGCTGTTTAGTAGAACCTGGCAACCCTGGTTAATGTTAGCTCTTCTGTGTGTCTTGCACACTGACACCAGGAAACACACCTGCTGGATGGAACACAGTTGAACAAAAGGTACATCTAAAACCGATCAAACAAGCCACTTGACTGTGTGCTGAATGGCTGCTGAGACTCTACTGCCTTTTATTTGGTTACTCTAGAAATTCACTAGATAGTAGCACATCGCCCTTCAACTTAATTTAGTGGGGCTTTGTCGTTATTAAAAGTTGTCTTTCCCCACCAGAATCTGTCGTCATGAGCAGCTACTTAACACCAGGAGCCATTTTGTGCCTGGTGTCATTATAAGCATGTCTTCATTGGTTGGGAAAACTTCTTGCAACAAGTAGCAATCATGGTGAAGGAACTTCCTAAAGTTCTCAAAGACAATACTATTAAAAAAACACCCGAGTTAAAAAAAAAAAAAAAGCTACAGTGCCATAACAAAGCCCTGAAACATCCATCAGGTCAATTGGTTTGATAATATGCAGGTGGAAAGCTCATGGAACTGCAACCAACTGTACCTGGACAGCTTGAAACCTTTTCAAGGATTTCAAGCAAGTCCAGTTGCCTTTTTTTTTTTTTAAGCACCTATGGTTTACAATGACCGGGATGACTGAGAACCTTCACAGACATACGTCCCTGGACAGGTGAGCTACACAAGCTATCATAAAATAAGAAGCATAAAGAGAGCAGTCACTGGAAAGGAGTTGCAGGGCGACCTGAAAGCAGCAAGAGTAGTAGTTACACAGAGAGCAATAAACAGTGTCGATGTCGTCGTCACTGCTGAACCTGATCCAGGCTTGAGGCGAACCATGTTTGGTGGTGTAGTGGTTAGCACTGTCGCCTCACAGCAAGAAGGTTCGAGCCCAGTGGCCGACGGGGGCCTTCTGTGTGGAGTTTGCATGTTCTCCCCGTGTCTGTGTGGGTTTCCTCCGGATGCTCAGGTTTTCCCCCCACAGTAAGTCAAGTAGTGGCTCTAAATTGACCAGAGGTGTGAATGTGACTGTGAAAGGTTGCTTGTCTCCAAGTGTCAGCCCTGTGATGATTTGGCCTCTCGCCCATAGTCAGCTGGGATAGGCTCCAGCTTGCCCACAACCCCGCACAGGATAAGTGGTTACGGATAATGAATGGATGGATGGTTTGAAGCACGACAGATCTGGCCTCCCAGTTCCCCAGATCGCAATCCAATTGAGCATCTGTAAGATGTGCTGGACAAACAAGTCTGATCCATGGAGGCCTCACTTCGCAACATGGAGGAATTAAAGGATTTGCTGCCAACGTTTTCGTGCCAGATACCACAGCAACCCTTCAGGGGGCTTGTGGAGTTCAAGCCTGGACGGGTCAGAACCGTTTTGGCGGCACAAGGGGGACCTACACAAATTTAGACAGGTTTTTAATGCAATGGTTGATCAGTCCATGTACCAGAAGTATATTAAATTATTTAAAAAAAGTCTGAAATGTGAATTATTTCCCTTCACTTTACGAGTTCATGATGATGCTCAACTGGAAATGCCATTAACCAGCTAGTTAACTGTTAGTTTACGAACGTTTATTTGACACGAGTGGGGGTTTCTCAGCAATTTAGAGAACAGTAGCCAAAAGCTGTCAAAATAGAAGTTATAATTTTGTGTATTCTGCATTCCATTTCATCCTCTAATGCTAGATGTGAGTAGTCCAAAGCCTTGAAGTTTATGATCATTGCTAGTCAAAATGAACAACAAGCAACATGATTCATCGTCAATGAAAAATCTTTTATTTATTTATTTTTTTAAATAGGAAACAACTCTTTTTGAGCAAAAGCACCAACAAGCTGGCTCATCAGTTTATAGATTCCCCCCCCATGGCCAGCCGTATCTTGTGCAAACGATGCTGGTATCCATTTGAGGCGATGAAGAAAGGCTTTTTAGCTGCTCAAGTCACATTTCTGCAGAATTTAATAAGAAATCTCACACAGCTCCAGAGGAAATAAAGCAAAACCTCCAAAATGGATGCTCAAAGAAAAAGAGTTTCAAAGCACTGTAGTAGCGTTGCTCCCTTTGGTATGTGAACTCAACTCCATCCTTCTCATGAAATATAATCTTTTTTTTTTTTTTGCATCTTTTCCCCATTACACAGTCTAGCTATGTGCCGATAATCAGTGCTACATTAGAATATTTACCACGCGCCATAGTGTTACCATGGATGCTTGCGAGTTTGACTTGACATATTCGAGTTTTTGAACATGGCATGACAATTTTAAAAAACCGTAATTAAAACAACGGGTAGAGACAGTTGTGTGGCTTGGATACACATTTTAAAAATTCTGCCTTTGTGGACCATTTTTAGACCATATAAAATTATTTTCAAATGCATCACGGTTTACGAAACAATCAATATATTCTTTAAAAATTTTTTTAACTGTATCTCGAACATCAGTTCTCTTTATTATTAAACTCCGGTATAGTACAGTCTTCTCTGCCGAAGACATAACATGACAGGCATTTAGCAGACGCTCTTTTCCAGAGCGACGTACAACATACCCAGAGCAGCCTGGGGAACAGTTAAGGGTTAGGTGCCTTGCTCAAGGGCACTTCAACCATTCCTGCTGGTCCAGGGAATCAAACCGGCAACCTTTTGCTCCCACAGCTGCTTCTCCAACCATTCGGCCGTGGTCTTGAAACGTATCCAAAATAAGGATGAGACGACTAGACAGTATTTTGATTGTTCACATTCGGAATATCGTTCGGCATCGTATACCTGATTAGCGGCACGTGAGCGCTACTGCATTTTGGTTAAAGCAAAAAGTAAAACAGCAAAAAGAGACAGACACAGAAAATAATTCAAATTAATGATTCAATCAGCAGGAAAGAAAAAACGCTGCTTGTGAAAATATAAAATTTGGGGGTGGGGGGGTTGGGAAAGAAAGAACCTGCACTTCTCACTAGGGATGCACCGATCTGATCCACTGTTCGTTCTCTTGCTGTGAACGTTATAGCGATATGATGTTTACCTCCAGCCCTCCTGACTGCACCAGTATTTTGACTTGGACCGTTGAAAAATGCGACCGGAGTTAAAATCAAAAACACAGCTCCTCACCATGCACAGGAGCATGTTGAAATGTAACCATAAAAGAGAGCAGAAATAAGAGTTCAGGTTTGTCCTGTATTTGTGCTTCACGATTGCAAGTCAATTTTAAATTGTGCAGAAATGCATCAAACTCCCCACTCCATTACAATTAAAAAAAAAAAAAAAAAGAGGATCAGTGCATTCCTAAATTTTGTCGTCCCCCCACCCAAAAAAATTATATATACTGTATATATTAAAAAAATAAGATCCACACCACAATCCACCTTTATAACTAGAATATCCACACTAAAAGTCTGCATCCTGCATGAAGTAAATATAAATGAAGTGTAAACATTTCTGCAAGGTGTCTCCCTGCTCACAAGGCTATCAGTGTGTCTTACCCTGTGTGTGTGTGTGTGTGTGTGTGTGTGTGTGTGTGTGTATATTAGGCATGTGCCGATATTCAATTGCCATGTTGGAACCTGTAGCCAACCTCACTGGCCAGCTTTTTTATTTTTAAACACCTCGGAAGCAGAGGCAACATTAAAACTGCTTTCATATACGTGCTTAAAATCTAAAACGACAGCTGGCTTTGTACTACTTAGACGGGATATACCCCAAATTTAAAAAAAAAAAAAAAAAAAAGGGCTAAAATGGTGTCACTCACTCGGTGTCAATTACAGAAAAACTTGACATGTCGCGAGCATTAAGTGTAACTAATAAATGCTAGCTAGCATTTATTATCCCAATAAGTTAAACATCTTGCTCTTCACTACGGTAGCTAACTCTTTCTTAAAAACAAAAGCTGTTAGCCAAGAGCAGCTCATAAACAAAACGCTCATACTCAGACAATCACTTTAAAGCAGATTTAGCAAGCTAACTAATGCTAGCTTGCCAAGTTTTCGCAACAAGCCCTAACTCGTGTTATATTCAAGCTGAGTTTAAAAAAAAAAAAAAAAAGTTAATTTAAACTAACTTCTGTAACACAAACCTGACAGACCGTAAATGTGACTTCCCAGCTCGACAGTGTCCATAAGAGTTAGCCAGTTAGCTTGGTCAGGGAGGAAAACGCTGACCAGTGACCGCTGGCACAGGTAAACGTAATATTGCAAACTCGGTAATATTTCTACTCTAAAATGTCAAGCAAGAGAACGAGATAATGCAGATATTTCACAGCATCATGGATTATATCGGGTCATCAAATACCAGCACATGCCCAGTGTGTACGACCCAGTTTCAGTGCAACAGTTCCAAACATTCACACTTGAGTTTCAGCACCTTTTCCCATCTCGCCCTGTGTGCGTGCGCGCGTGTCCCCTGTTCTCACTCCCCTGATTCCACCAATTAAAGGTGTGTTAAATCAACCAACAAACTAAGAAGTTCAGTCAGGCATTTCCAAACAGCGAGCGATGTAAACCCTCCCCGTTTGCACTGATTTTACAGATTAACACGTGTCCAGGTCAACAACAACTTCTTTTGTCCAGGCCGAAGTTATCAACACGCCAACCTTTGACGCCGCTTCTCGGACTCGACCTACGGATGTGCAACCTGAACTCACGGTTCCAGGAAAATGTGGACTTCACGGCATGTTTGACAGCTCGATATTTCAGCCCACAGTCCATTCCAGTGCGGTCATGAAACCCTTACTGTTTACTGCTCAACTTTCCTGAGATCTTTTTGGTGCAGTGCATCAGAATATTGCCAAACGGGGTGTGAAAGTCGGACATAAATCCCCCGAATAAATTAAACTGTAAACCGGTTATTCCAATACTTTTGCACAGCCTTAAGAAATGACAGATTTTTACTGGTTTAATTACATTCAGCTATCAAAAGGCAGCACTAACTAGGTATGAGCGAGCCAAGTTTTGTTAGCAGACGTTAAGTAGCTAGTAGGGAAGCGTACTGCTGCCAAGCGAGAAAGAAAAACGGATCAGTATCGCGTTATAACGTGAAAAGTTGGTTACAAGAGGTTTTTCACATCAAGCTACAACAAGCTTTTCGTATTAGAACACACTCGCTATTTACCTTGCTATCATCAATTATTGTTCAAACATTTCACACAAGATAATTGATATTGTTAGGCTACAACCTGAAACTCACGTTTGTATGAGAACATGAACTGAGGAATATGGCTCATTTCGGCGATTTGATCAGACAAGTTCGACTTTGGAGCTGGATGGGGATGATATTGCAATAAGGATGCGTACGCCAAGAAAGAAACGTTTCACGTTATAACAAGAAAAAAGTTTGCATGCGAAAATTTGTTAAAACGTGAAAAACTTCGCACAATAAACTTCACATTATAACGTGATACTGATCCATTTTTTTTTTTTAGATAGCGCAAGCTAGCTATCGAAAATGTTTGCTGACCTAGTTATATAAAACATTTTAGTTTTATACGTCACAACGTCAAGCCAAAAACAGTCAAATCTGCAGGTCAGCTGATGAGTATTAGCTTCAGCTTCACCTGTGTTGAGAGTCGTCACTTGTTCGAATCAAGATTTACGCACCAGTGTACTGTAGGTGGGAAATAAAAGATATGTTTTTGCGCTCCTCTGAATTATGACGTCATGATGTTTATCATGTGTCATCTCTTGTTCTGAAGCAAAATCGTAGAAAGCATATTAACAGCTAGTGGCAATGCGCTTTCAAAGAATAATAAAGCCAGAACGGTTGGCAAACAAGTAGCTAATTGGACATGATGAAATGATGCCCCCATTCACATTATATTTATTTCATTTATGAACCGGTTAAGCGGTTTTTCCTGCCACAGCTGTGTTCCAATTTTCCAAAAATCGAAATTTTGTATGATGCATCCTGTGTTGTGATGATCGACCGGACATCAAAGATGGAGCTTGAATTAAATTTGCCAATCACAAAGCTTGAACACATGAGGACATCTTTGCCTCGACTTCCTGTTAATCTTTAGCATGCTAGCGATTATATTTACGGTTAGCTACTTTGCAAACTCGCTAGTTAGTTACGCGACATGCTGTTAATGTTTGTGCAGTCAGCTTGCTGAACATGCACACGTTCCTGCAATATCGTTTTCTAAAACGCCGGGATTTTTTTTTTGAGCCAAAAAGTGGCAACGTGATGACGGCTGATCATATGTAACCCAACCTATCCCTTGTTGACCCCTGGACAATTTTTTGACATATTGCCTGCTGCTGCCTAAATGTACAAGTTTCAAAAGCATCACATAGAATATTTATCCAACAAAAAAAAGAAGAAAAAAAATTTTTGTTGCCAAGGCCAAGTCTTACCCCCATTTGTCACGCTGTTTAAAATATATTAAAAATATTTCCATTCGAAAATTGGCGCCCCCAAAAAAAGTACAAAAATAGCACCCACGTTTATTTCAAAGCACAACGTAGTTCATTATCTCCAATGACTCAGCCGATTTGTGGTTAAAATGAATGATCCGGGATCCAGAGGTCTGGCAGCTCCTGTCGTCTGGGAAAGGTTCGAAAGTTTCTGTCCTGCTGAGTTCCAGGAGTGTTCCTTCGCGGGTTCAGGCGCGTTCCTTCGTGGGTTCAGCGTTCTCGTTATTCCGGGGCGGTTTAAACTGGCGCAGGCGAGACATGGCCCGGTCGATGGTCAGTGTGCTCACCAGGCCAAAGTCGTGCATGCTGACCAAATGCAGCAGGAAGTTCCGGCACAGGTTCTTCTCCGCAACGATCGAGCCGTAGTTCTCCACAAACAGCATGCAGGCCTGAGTCATCTGATTATCAGCTATAAATCTGATAAAGGAGAGGGGAGGAAAGAAGAAAATTAGATTCCTGCTCCAATTACCAAGCGTTCAGAGAGGCCTTGTCACCTTCAGTAAGGTGGTGCTGGACTTGATCTGGAACGAAGCCAATCATGTTCAGTAAGGCAGCACTTGACCCGATTTGAAACACAGCCGGATGCCTGACTTGATTAGGAACACAGCCATTCAGATATGGCTCACAGCGCTGCCCGATGCCCAGTATATGTCTAAAACGGATTTCAAAATTGGATTTTCAAAGCGTCTAATGGCTTTAGTGCCTTCATCCCTCTCTGAAAGTCTCAGAGCTGTGCTCCAAATTGGATTCTCAGCAATGAGATGCCTTACAGAATATCACAAGGCATTCCTGAATGGAGATCAGGGTGAGGTTTAAATCAGGTCATTGGGTTAAAGCAGGCCATGTATCAAATCACTTTGATAGTGCATTTTAATTGGATTGGGTGCTACCGTTAGTCGCATTTCTGTATAAAAAGATCTCAGAAAAATACAGGTACATACCCATGTTTCATTACATGAAGGTTCCACAGTTTCATCACCTCCTTTTCTCCTTCGTTGACATCAGTAAACTCATCAATTTGCTACAGTGGGACAATAAAAGTGCAGTGATGAACAGGAATGGATTTAGCGGTGAAGGTAAGATCAGACTGCGAGCTAGCTAGCAAAAGTTAATACCTACTTTCATCAGCTGTCGCATAGAGATACAAGTGTTACAGAAACAATAGAAACCATTAATTAATTTAAAAAAAAAAAAAACAACAACTGTGAAGCTAAATCTGCGTTCACACCATCAAGCGACAAGTCTCTTGCTGGCTCGGCCGACCATTTTAGATCGGATACACAATGGAACCATGTCCATGTACTTATTATTGTGGGAACCTCGGCAAGTCGGGGTGGTGGGGAAAAACAAACAAAAACAGTGAGGCGGAGAGTAAAGAAAGCTGATTAAAACAACTGATAGTCTGAAGTTGAAGCCAGTTCTACAGTCTACTGCACGTCATGTATGAGCATGCTGGGAAACATTCCCTCAGCTGGTTTAGCATCAGATCAGTTGCACGCTCCACTGATCATAATCAGTTTGAGGAAAGCAAAACAAAACCTTCCAGATGCTGCTGTAGACATAGCATCCTCTATCCATGCAATGCTGCAAATTCAACTTGATATAAAAAGAGCTCTGCTGACAGACATGAGCTTCCATGCTGCGCGCTCCAAGTTCCAGACTCTGCCGCAAGTCAACCAGCTTGTCCAAATAAGTGCATTAAAGATGGTATGTCAGCTTTATTTTACAGATTAAACTGATTTATTTGCATGCTAATGGTATAGTCTTTAAAGAAAAAAAAAAAAAAAAACCCGCTTAAGGACGCTTGCTGGCCGTGCTGTAAAAATTGTGTATGCAGACGCTCATCTAGGTTGCCAAATCTGTCATTGCTTAACTCCTGAATACCATCATTAAAAAGCTGATAATTTCTGCTCTCCAAAGAAACTTCTCTCGTTAAGATCTGTTCAGTACTTTGGGAGTAACGGCAGGTTGAAGTCGGTACAACAGAGTTCGCTCTCTGCTCGCGTGATGTCAGGAAACCGCTGGCGCTTTTCTTTTTGAGTCACGGGAAAGCGCTCAGGCTCTCTCTCCTGATCGGTTTCCAACTGGATTACTCGTGAATATCAAATCAGATCATTTTTATGAGGATGTTCTCTCGCCCTCACTGTTTCTGATTAAGTATTCAGCAAAATTTTCCGTCAGCTAGTTTTGATGTTATGCTTCACGGGAGACTTTGAAGTGAGTTTTCATAGCTTTACCTACTTATTTTTTTAAAATCAAACTGATTCATGTAAATTAAAAAAAACTTTTAGAATATAACTGTAGTTGTTTTGATGAAAAATATTGAGATCTTAGTGGTTGGAATGAGATTTAAAAAAAAAAAAAACGGATGTCAGAAACGCAAGTGTCAATTTCAATTCAATTAATCTGAATTGTTTATTGGATGTGGCTCTCAGTTTTTCGAGGTTCACTTTGAAAGCTGTGAATATTAATTGAAATAATCAATCATTTCTATTCTTTTAGATAAACACTAGTAGGCCCTACTTTGAAATACAAAGGCCGACAGCACACAAACAGGTTACTAGAAATAATCTTTTATGACTTTATTTTGATAGAGAACGCTAGACGTGAATAACATTCAATACTTATTTATGCAGATTTTATAATTAACATTGATTTCTCCTTCTTTGTGATGTAGAAATGAGAATCAAGATCAGCTTTATATTGCACAAATAAAGCCATTTGGTGAAACTTTGAAGGAGCGTGTACCGATTTAATGGTTTTACCTAATTAGCATAATTTATACAAATTAAATACTAATTTACATAATTTGTTTTTACTAATTTTTCAAAACTTTGTATTTAGTATACAACCATCTACATGCCTGCAAATTTTCATGTAAATATCGAAAAGTTATTTAAAAAAAAAAAAACACATTTGATCTCATTCGTTAATGAGGCCCATTTTGGACCATGTGATCCTCATAAAGAATATATTACAGCAGTTTTCTAAAAATTAAAGTGCATATCACGGGTAAATTCAGGAGCGAGATCAATGTAATTCTCCTATTTTATATTAAACTTTGGTCAAATATCTGTCACATTTTGCATTTTGTGCAATT
>JAOEHJ010000013.1:9331168-9341189 GCA_025447855.1 Potamarius usumacintae
CTTCTACATGCATTGCAAGTGTGAAAACCAGCAAAATCGGCAGCGTATCAAATACTTGTTCTCCCCACTGTATATATCCTGAAACCCTCTTGTACGACATGACCACATTTGTGATCTTCCTTCACCCTGCTTCTGTTCGGCAGCAGGATTATACCTCAAAGTCATTTTCCCTGCTTTTGTATCTTAATAAAACGCTCTTGTGGCATTTATGTCTCTTTTAGCTTGTCCTCATGATCCCCATTTGCATACAGCCAAGGAAGGTGCTGTACCAACAGGTCTGTTCACAATAGCGGGAGCTGTGTGTTGCCATGCCGACAGGGATCTCTGCCGAGACCCCCAGGGAGGCCCTCCAGAGGGTGTAGGGAGCACCCGGATTCTCCTCCTTTGAATCGGGATTAACCCGATACACCCGGCCACAATAGTAACACATGTCCTTGTATCTGCCGGCAGCCCATTCAGACCTTCTTTACTGCGTTTCGAATAAGGATTACCCATAATGAACCGTAAGGAGTTAAGCTTGAATAAAGACCGCCTTAAGTGGGTGCCCCATTGCATCCTGGGCCCTTGTGTGTTTGAACACAAGGTGTAATCCTTTTCAAACTCAAAGGTGGGCCAATGGTATGAATATTGATCTGGCTAGCGCATTGTGGAGAGCTCTTGCAGCCATCTGCCGGTCTGCTCTTCACCTGCTCCCATCTCTCTCTTCATTCCCCTTACACTGTTCCACTCATTTTTCACTTGGGTAGAATTTTTTCATTGTGTAAAAATCTTTTGATGCAAATCTGATGAAGACACTTGATGCTGTAGTGTATGTGGTACTGTGTTAAGATTGTCTCAGTACTGCAAATTTGTAAGAATTGTCAGTGGCCAGCTTGTATTCAAATTATGATCGGTTATGATTAAATTGTTGTGAGATTTGGGTTGGCTCCCTTTACAGTACAGTACTACAGTACCGACAGCTTTTGCTAATGGAAGATACAATCTCAATTTGTTTTACATTGCTCACTGGGTTGGGAACAAATAACACACCCAACAATACCAGTAAGAAAACAAAATTACTAATGTTGTTTAACTTATAATCATTTGCATGACTCGAGAGCTTTCCAAATGATAAGTGGACCTGAATACAAATACATACTTTATATAGGCAAATTATTTCAAGTCAAGTTTATTTGTATAGCGCTTTTAACAACATTGTCGCTAAGCAGCTTTACAGAAAATTAAAGACTTTAAACATGTGCTAATTTTATTCTTAATAAATGTAACTATCCCTGATGAGCAAGCCTGAGGTGACAGTGGCTAGGAAAAACTCCCTCAGACGACACAAGGAAGAAACCATGAGAGGAACCAGACTCAAAAGGGAACCCTACAGAGTCACAAAGTACAACTATGTAACCAGGAAATTCATTATAGTTTTAACATGAAGTCTATTTTGTTGATGTTATCAACTGTTCATTGATGGAGATCTCCAGCCAGACGTAGGGCATCAAGATGGATCAAGCAGGTCATTTATTATTTATTTAGATTATTTATTATTTATTTCCTGTTATTTTAGTGCATTTCATTTATGTGATAGTACTGAAGAGAAAATATGCTAACATATCCTAAAATATTAAAATATACAACAACTTTACACTTCTTCAGAACCACAATAATATTATTCCCATTTTCCAGGAGATTTTTTTTCTGTGAATTTTCAAAATTGCCAGGTTTTCCAGGACATGCTGGAACCCGGATCAAAACAAAGCTGCTTGTATGAATTATTTCAGATGCATTCATTGAGTTTTCCGTGCGATCTCCGGTGCACCGCTCAACCTCTCACACATTGATGGCAATGGATATCCCAAGTGACTGCCTTCCCGCTGACCTGCTTCTCTCTCTCCATTTTAATACTGCTGTTCATCGTGACGCCTGTCACCCTCCTCTCCAATTACCCCGGACTTCAGAAGGCATTTATAGGAAGATGGAGACTGGAGATGATTGGTACGCCATTAGTCTGCTCTTCACTCTGTCCTGCCCTCTCCTTAAATCTCATATGACAATGAGATGAGAGCCAGACTACTGACAGGTTTGGGGTTTTTTTTTTTTAACAAACAAAAAATGTATTATGTATTTGATGTACATGCCAAATATAAACATATACAGAATAGTGTGTGTGTGTGTGTGTGTGTGTGTGTGTGTATACACACGCATACAATAAATATTCATATATCAATAGCCTTTTACAATTATTCTTTTAAATAATCAGAATTAATAATCAGTTTAATCTTCAGTCCAAATTCATATTCACTTTGAAATTTAGATTGTGTCATTCTTATACTTATATAAGCCAAAAAAAGGTTGTTTTTTATGACTAAGGTGCAAGGCTTTTAATTATGGGGGGGGAAAAAATTTCTCAAACACCTAAAATATATCCTCACTGGGCACTTTAATAGGAACTTGTTCTTGATTCTAAGATTCCTGTTCTTGGCTGCAGGACTGGAACTCAATGTGCTTTTCTGCTGTTGCACACTGAGATGCTTTACTGCTCACCACGGTTGTAAAGAGTGATTATATGACTTGTTACATGCTTCCTGGCAAAAAAAAAAGCTCGAACCAATCTGGCCATTTTCCTCTGACCTCTCTTATTAACAAGGCGTTTGTTTCCACACACAGAACTGTCACTCACTCACTCAGTGTTTTTTGTTTTTTGCACCATTTTGTGTAAACTCTACAGACTGTTGTGTGAAAACCCCAGGAGAGCAGCAGTTTCTGAAATACTCAAACCAGTCCATCTGGCTCAAACCAACACCCATGTCACAGTGAAAGAAAGTCACACTTTGAGATCACAATTTTTCCCATTCTGATGTTTGAAGTAAACATTAACTGAAGCTTTTGATTTGTATCTGCACGATTTTATGCATTATGCTGCTGTCAAGGGATTGGCTGATTAGAGAACGGCATAAAACAGCAGGTGTATGTATGGGTGTTCATAATAAAGTGACCAATGAGTGTATATGGTATCAGTGAGAGGCTGATGAAAGAACAGAGAAATTAGGATTTGTTTTTTTAGGTGTTTATGTTAGGTTTTTATTTAACCTAACATAAACACAAACATAGCCACAGCAGACACTTTTGCACTGTTCAGGCAGATGAAGAATTTATTCAATTAATTAAACCAGGACAAAGCAGTTACTCAAGATGAATGAATAGAATGAACTTCTCTGAAACATTAAATCTCTCCATCATACTGCATTCTATTTTTTCCAGATATGGATTAAAAAAAAAAACAGCCATGCACTTTGGTTACTATCTTTCTTTCTATAATCACTTTTACATCATCTTCAGGATTTTCAGCTGAGCATACATAATAGAAACACAAGTCCTGTGGTCACACTCTTTAGCTCATCAGCCAAAACTCAGACCTAAATGCACTTCCTTTTAGCTTTCCAAAAAGCAAACAATTTCATGCATTTAGACGAAGAACATGAGTCACCCATAATAGCAGTGAATAGGCTGATGTAATGGCTGTTGAAAGAGATTAAGTGTGTATGCGTGTGAGAGGTTTGTGCAGTGTATCCATCACTGACGAGCCATGCATTTGCAGGAATCATGTGGTTTCTCCCCAAATCCTCTGTTGTTTGATGGACTGACAGCATGTTTCACCATACATTATCTTCCCCTCATTTTCCATCGTACACTGAGATGAGGATAGGTGAAAAAAATGAAGCAGACAGGATGCTTCAATTTTACATTTTCACAACACACACACACACACACACACACACACACACACACACACGGTCTTCTCATACCATGTCAACATGAATACAGATATTTCTGAAAACAACAACATTTTCTATAATACCTCCATCCACACGGAAAAAAAAAATGAATTGAAAATGCTCTACCCTGGTGATAGTATGTCATAAACTGTTATGTCAAGAATCAGGTTAAGAGCTATATGTTGGGCAAAAAGTGGAAAATACCAACATAGCTGCAGGTGCAATGGAAAAAAAAATCACCACAAGGATATATACATCTGCTCTTTCTCAGTAGCTGGGTTTCCATTGTATCACAATATAGAAGCAATATTTTAAAGATTTTGGCAATATACAAAAAAAAAAAACAAATGATAGTTTCTCCTCTCATGATAGCTCTTTCAGAGCTCTTTTTTTCATAAAGGTAGCACTTCCATTTGCTCTTCATGTCATGTCCATCCATCCATCCATTATCCGTAACTACGTATTCTGTGCAGGGTCGCAGGTAAGCTGGAGCCTATCCCAGCTGACTATGGACGAGAGGTGGGTACACCCTAGACAAGTCGCCAGGTCATTGCAGGGCTGACACACAGACAAACAACCATTCACACTCACATTCACACCTACAGACAATTTAGAGCCATCAGTTAGCCTAACCTGCATGTCTTTGGACTGTGGGGGAAACTGGAGCACCTGGAGGAAACCCATGCAGACACGGGGAGAACATGCAAACTCCACACTGAAAGGCCCTCGTCAGCCGCTGGGCTCAAACCCAGGACCTTCTTGCTGTGAGGCGATAGTGCTAACCACTACGCCACCATGCCACCCCTATAAAATGCCATTGCACCCATTACCATTAATCGAGATCTCCTTCAAAAGAATTGGCATGGATCTCATCAGGTCATTAAATCGATCTTAATGAGGGCATCACTTTGGGTTAGTCATAGTGGATTATACAACACGATGCCCTACTCTTCGCAATACCTCTGCACGTAGTGTTGCAGAGACACTCTTCCACGTTATCTCCCTAGTTGTGATTCAGAAAGAAACCCTGACTGATCAAGGTACTTCTTTCATGTCATGTATACTACCCGAACTGTACGAATTAAAGGGGATTAAATTGATTTGTACCAGTGTTTACCATCTGTAAATGGATGGGCTGGTTGAATGATTTAATTAAACATTGAAAAACATGATTCATAAGTTCATTCATGGGGAGGCAAGAAACCAGGATAAGTGGTTAGACATTGTTGCAATGCGTGAGGTTCCACAAGCCTCCACCGGGTTTTTCCTGTTTGAATTGTTATATGGGCGCAAGCCTTGTGGCATCTTTGACATCATTAGAGAAAACTGGGAGGAGGGCCTTCTAAAAGCACAAATGCTATTCAGTACCTTCTTGACCTGAGAGCAAAACTCCAGGCGCTGAGTCACATAATGTAGGAGAATTTGCTGCAGGCGCAAGAACATCAATGCCACCTGTACAACAGAGGGACACAGCTCAGTGAATTTGCACCAGGAGATAAAGTGCTCATTTTACTGACCATGTCGAGCTCAAAATTATTTGCCAAGTGGCAAGGGCCCTTTGAGGTCACACGGCAAATTGGGGAAGTCAACTATAAGGCTGGGTGCATGGATAAGGGTGATGCATGTCAAATTTACCAACTCAATCTCCTGAAACCTTGGAGAGAGGAGGTTCCTGTGGATCTGGCAATGGTAGTTTCCAAGAGGGTAGAGCTGAGACCGGAGGTATGTCCAAAAAGTGTGACCCAGTTCACCCCAGTGTGGAAACCACCTCTTACCGTCACAGAGAGCACAGGTTATCAGGCTGCAGGAGGGATTCTGTGATGTTTTTGCCCCTTCCCAGTTGCACTGACCTCATAGAGTACCACATAGAGACTCCACCAGGGACTGTGGTGCGTACCCGCCTGTATCAGCTCCACGAGCACAAGAAAAATGTGATTTGGGATGAACTCAAGGCAATGCCCGATATAAGGGTAATTGAGGAGTTGCACAGGAACTTGAGCAGCCTGGTGGTCTTAGTTCCCAAGACCGATGGGATGATCCAGTTCGATGGAAAAGTCAATGCAGTGTCTAAAT
The DNA here is from genome assembly GCA_025447855.1 of Potamarius usumacintae. Lineage (NCBI taxonomy): Eukaryota > Metazoa > Chordata > Actinopteri > Siluriformes > Ariidae > Potamarius > Potamarius usumacintae. The sequence continues at coordinate 9,337,006 of JAOEHJ010000013.1, forward strand.
TTGACACATATTTGATGCCTTGCATTGATGAACTGCTCAATCAGTTAGGTGTGGTTAGCTTTTATTTGACACTGGATTTGACTAAGGGATATTGACAGATTCCCCTAACTCCATTATCCGGTGAAAAAAAAAACAGCCTTTCCCACTCCATTTGGGTTACACCCATTTGTCACCTTTCTGTTTGGGTTGTTTGGGGCCCCAGCAACATTTCAGGATCTCATGTACAGAATCCTCCGTCCCCACAGTGCGTATGCTGCTGCCTATTTCAATGACATCATTATTTATAGTAATTACTGGAAGTGGCATTAACAGCATCTGAAGGCTGTTCTGAGATCGCTGAGGCATGCAGGACTCATGGCACATCCAAGGAAGTGTGCAACTGAACGGGTGAAAGTACAATATCTGGGCTTTCATTTGAGTCATGGGCAGGTGCATCCCCAAATTGATAAGACTGCAATAACTGTGGCCTGCTTGAGACCTAGGACCAAAAAGGGGGTGAGGTAGTTCCTGGGGCTGGCTGGCTATCATAGGCGGTTCATGCCTAATTTCTTGGATGTCACCAGCCCACTGACTGACCTCATTAAAAAGGGGGCACCAGATTCTGTCCAGTGGATGGAGCCATGCGAATGGGCTTTCGCTCAGGTTAAAGTGGTTTTGTGGACAGAAGGCTGGAGGCAGTTTGTTCCAGGTGGTTGAGGGGGAGGAGCACCCAGTGCTGTACATTAGCCGCAAGCTGTCGATGTGAGAGAGTAAGTACAGAACCATAGAGGAGTGTCTGGCCATCAAGTGGATGGTCCTCACTCTCCGGTACTACCTGCTAGGATGCCCTTTCACCCTCTAATCCAATCGTGCCCCACTCCAGTGACTCCACCACATGAAGGATGCCAACACATGGATCACTTGCTGGTATCTAGCTCTTTAACCCTTCAAGTTTGAGGTGGTTCACAAGCCAGGGACACAGATGGTGCTGGTGGATTACCTTTCCTGCCGGGGGGAGTCAGCTGCAGGCCAGATAGCTCCTCAGCCTGAGTCAGGCAATGGGGTTATGTGGCAGCAAGGGTGTTGTTGAGCGTTGGCTGTTGAACAGCAAGGAGTCAGGTTGAACCAGCAGGTAACCTGTGATGAGTTACACCTATGTCTAATTATTGGCTGTCTATTAATATGTGTCTGTGTCTTTCAGATGGCCAGTAGCCAGAGAGAGAGAGAACTAAGCTGCCGAGCGCCATGGTTGTATGTGTGCGCGCGCATTAAAGTCACTCAAAAGTGAAAGCAACCAAAGAATAAAATGCATCTTGACTTGTCAAGCCTGTCTCCCAGTTTCTCATTCCCTAGCCCACAAGAATGCGACAAGCATTTTATGAAGTGATATTGAGATGGTGAAGAACTATTTCTAAATGTGATGTCTCAATAAATCTTATCCTAAAGACCCCTGAGCCAACAGTCCGTTGGAAACTGGGGAGGTAGATCAAGTGTCTGGAGTCAGATACAGTGCAAAGTTAGCTTCACTGCATGGAAGCATGTCCTAATATGAAAGTTCCATATGAGTTCCAAAGTTCAAGAAAGTTCCATTGTTAGTAACAGCCCTGCTTAGTAGCTGTCCAAAAAGTTCTTTCCTCCTAACATTATACACTATAGCCAAATGTTTTTCTTGTACCTCATGAAGTATTGTGTACTTTTTTTGATGATACTGTATGTCAATTTTATTATTTATTTGAAATGCTCTATTTCCACAGCTGCTAACATTTACAAACACACAAATATCACTTTTCTCAGAGCCTAGAAAAGTTTCTTACAAAGTAACTTTTCATGCATTGAGGAGGAGTCAAGTACTTTTGGTTTGCACAGTGTTATTGAAAAAGAAACTATGTCCTTTAATGGTCTTTTTTGGTGCAGTTTGGTGAAGTTTGTTTTTCATCACGAAAGTAAATGGTTCAATTTCTTGTATTAGCTTTGCTAGCTAGGATACTCCAAATGTATCTTTTTTAACCAACAAGAAAGCTAGCTATCCAACTATCTATGGTACATTATGATCTATCTATCTATCTATCTATCTATCTATCTGTGGTATATTTTAGAAATTATTGATTAAGGTAAAAATTTTAGTTAAGAGTTTAATCCTGAGCTCTTGTTCTTGTCTGTGCAGATACGTAGCCTATACACATAGACTCTATAGGAGATTATATAAATTTTACTTTCTGCCTTAAAAGCCCTAACAGGTGTGGGGTGCAGCGGAGGCTTGTTCAGTATTGCATCTGTTTTATTGTTCTTTCAGTGACATTAACAATAAAGGTGCAGTTGCGAGAACAATTGCTGGCATATGCTGGAGCTCCACAACACCCACACAGGAACATCAGGCCTTCCTGCACTTGTTTTACACACACACACACACGCGCACACACACACACACAAGTCATTCTCAGAATACACACTAGTGTTAGTGTAGATGAAAAAAATAAATTGTGATTGTGATTTTATGGCATTTTGGATGACCCTATTATTTTTGCTTACATGCTCAAAGACTGCAGATGAACATTTACAAGTAGCTGATGAGATAGAAATCATATTTTTGTACATGAACAGGCATAATAAACTAAACTTTTCTGGTGCTGTTTCAGACTACAGATGATAACACTGTTAGGTGCTAACAAACTGTACATTTTGCCCATGGTGTAATTTAAAGCCAGGGTAGGTAATTTTAAAGTAACCTGCAAGAGATTTTGAAAGTGTCCAACCAAAAAATCAATCCCCTGCTTCAGGCCTTCCTCCAAAGCCACTCCTCCAAACGCATGAATGCGCACTGCCTGACTACTGCTGGAGGATGAGTCCTTGAGAGAGTGTGCATTGGGGAGAGAAACGTCTTACATGTCTCATTCACAAGTAAGAAAACACAGATCACAATGAATGTAAACATCAAACATGGCTATTGTTGGTACTCACAGCTGTCAACTAGCTTGCTAGCTTTAGCAGTATGTCTGCCTAACCTTGTGGAAGACTCCGGTCATGTGCAACGAGTGCATGGGCAGAGTGTGCTTAGGTAGGTAGGTACACAGACAGGTAGGCTTTTTACAGCCCTGTGATTGCCAGAGATGACAGATTTTTTCTTCTTTCTTTTGTCCATGCATTTGATTTATTCATTGCTGTCGGGATGTAAAGCGAATTTTCAAGAAGGACAACAAAAATGCTTCTAAAATAAATTACCTACCCAAGCTTTAAATGTGTGCTCGCATTTACTTCAGAAGCCAACATTAGATTTAGAAAGTATAAAGGAATGTAAAAGAAAAGGAAAAGACATTTTAACTACATAGACAAATTAAAAGGATTTTGTACGTGTTAGATGTATTTATTCAATTAATATGTAGAATGAGTGTGGTAAGGGTGTTAATATGGTTCAGTCCTAAACTGGGTTTACTTGCACTCTGCTGAATGAGCAAGTGTGATGTTTAAAATAATCATACAGATATAAGTCAAGCGTTTCAGTTCACATCCAACACCAGAATGGGCAAACACTATTTCAGAAACTGCTGATCTCTTGGGATTCTCTCTCTTTCTCTCTCTCTCACACACACCCCTCTACAGTTTACAAAGAATGGTGCGAAAACCAAAAAAGTGAGTGGCAGTTCTGTGGACAGAAACACCTTGTTGATGAAAGAGGTTCAGAAGAGAATAGCATATGCTAACTCTAATAAGCACTCTTGTACAACCATGGTGAGCAGAAATGCATCTCAAAACACACAACATGTCAAACCTTGAGATGGATGAGTTACAACAGCACAAGACCAGATCAGGTTCAACTCCTGTCAGCCAAGAACAGGAATCTGAGGCTATAGTGGGAAGATCAGGCAATGTTTTGTTTTTTAATGAGTTGAAAAAGTTCAGCATGTGCATTCTGAGATGTTTTACTGCTCACCATAGTTGTAAGGGGTTGTTATTTGAGTTCTTGTAGCCAGAACGCTCTCAAAACTTTCATCAAGGCATTTACACACACACACAACTGCTGCTCAGTGGACAGTAATTTTTTTTAAATTAACTAATAATTATTTTTTATACTAAAGCCAGGCAATTTAATGATTCCTGTTACTCATAAGCACTGCTGCTAATGTTACGGATATAATAATAATAATAATAATAATAATAATAATAATAATAATAAGTTAAATTTATATAGCGCCTTTCAAAAAACCCAA